>CM038676.1:235983811-236344471 GCA_021605205.1 Aegilops longissima | reverse complement strand
CATCATAAATGGGACCTTGCACCAAATGAGAAGACACAATAGAGGTAGAGGTCAAGTTTTTAGAAATGCAAATGGCCTCACTAGACCTATCAACTATCTCACTCTCTCTATGTGGTGGTTCACTCACTCCCTCAAAATAGGTGCACTCAATCTCACATATGGTGGAGTCACTCATGTCACTCAAGTGGTGGGGGTTGTGGCTCTCCTCACATGGGAATTGGGGCAGCTCATCATGTATGGGGCTAGTGGTGAAGTCACTCTCACTCTCAATATGGTGGCACAAGTCACTCAAGTCATCATCGTCGCCGTGGTGAAGTGAAATACTCAACCATCTCATCGTCGCCGCCATGGATGAAGGCGAAGATGGCACATCATCACTCTCGCCTCCAAAGATGGAAGCATCATCCTTGCTCGCCACCTTGTCCCTTGCCTCCAAAGCTTGGTCCTTGAAGGTCTCCGTGAGTCGTGCGTGTCTCCGCAACATCTTGAAAAGAGTCAAGGTAGACTCGGCATCATCAATGCCACAAAGAGGGATGGCGGTGAAGTTGCACTTGGGAGCATCGTCTTGGAGCTTGTCGGGCTTGGACATCGTGGTGGTACTAGCCTCATGCTTGTCGAGAGCTTGGTCACCTTGAAGTGTGCTTGGGGTGGAGAAGCCTTGGCCTTCATGAATTCTTGTTCCGCCTTGAGAGCACCAATGTAGTAGTCGTCGATGGACTTGAAGTTCTCGAGGAAGATGGTCTTGGAGATGTCGTTGTGCAATCCCATCATGAAGTGGAACTTCATTGACATGGGGTAAATCCACGCCGGCTCGTCGAAGGCAATCTTCATCTCCTTGAAGTCTGCGTCGATGGACTTGGATCCTTGGATGGTGTTCTCCAATTGGCGTCGAAGTTGTTCCGTGTAGGTTGGAGGCACGAACTCTCGCCGCAAAGCTCTCTTCATCTTGGGCCAACTCATCTCGTAGCACTCGAAGGTGTGTGAAGCCACCATGTCGGCGTAGTCATGGAAGTTTCTTGTGGCGCACTTCACTTGATCTTGGGAGGAACTTGATGTAGCTTGAGGTAGTCGTCCATCAAGCGCTCCCACTCGAGGTACTCCTCGGGTTCTTGAGTCCCATAGAAAGGAATCTCGTGGTCGATGTCGAGGTCGTAGTAGCTCGTGGAAGTCGCGGACTTGAGCTTGGGAGCTTCTCTTGGCGTAGTCTTGGGGTGCTTGTTGGCGAAGATGCGAATATCCGGCGAAGATGCCTTGAAGTCGCTTGGCGAAGATGCCAAGGAGATGGTGAAGTCGTTGGCGGTTGTTGATGTTGAGCTCTTGACCTTCACGTTCTTGTTGATGATGGTGTCGATGCCGATGTGATGTTGCGGAGATGGTCGCTCGGAAGGATGTGCTCTTGGCGTCTTCTGAAGATGAGGAAGATCGCTTGTAGGACTTGATGAGGATTTGATCTCCTCCATTTTAGCTTGCATCTTGGCGTCGTAGTTGTTTTCCATGGCATCGAACTCGTCGTTGTTGTTGTAGACCGAAGATGAAATGCCTTGCCTATCCATCACAAGACTCGAGTAGAGGTGAGTAGGAAATGAGATAAACAATACCAAGTTACCTTTTCCCAAAGTTGAGGATGTATCCCGTTTCACTCAGTGTGAGATGAAAGAATAGTGGAATTGGTACCGGACTTGTTCACTCACACCTATCAAGTAAAGCTTATGGTAGAGCTCGGTGAGGATAGTGGCACAAAAATTTGATGCAAAATGTTAGCAAGAGTCAATAATGTTGAAAGAGATTCACAAAATTCGCAAGCGAAACAAGTAGACCAATAGCAATATGTGGCACACGGAAACACACACACGGATAGATAAATGGGGCCGTGCAACCAAGGAATGAGCTCAAAATGTGGAATCCACCAAAACGCTCGTGTTGCACAACTCAAGAGAGACGCTAGCACGATTGCTCAATAGGCGGATCGACACTTGTGCACAACCTATAAGATGCAAAATGGATAAACTTTCTATCCCAAGTATGCTATGTATGTATGGTTCCCGGTGTTTCTCTCAAGATGATCCAAGATGATCGGATATGATAATCTTATATGCAATGTGGTATGATGCTATGGCACTTGCTTACAAGCTTCTTTGCTCTTTCTCTCTTTTGCTTAAAAGCTTTATTTCTCTTTTTTGGCCACTTTGCACAATGCACAAACCAAGATAGCTTTTGTGTATATGAGGGAGCGATATTGTGACACAATGGATGATATGATGATACCAAGATGATATGGTATGTATGCAATGGATGGTGTGATCACTAATGTGCACAAGTAACGTTGCGGCAATACTCAAATGGCTAGTCTCGATAGGCAAGTAGCATAAAAGTAAGGCTAGGGGTTAACAATGCAATGGCAAGGGAATATACAATGGAGGATACCACGATATCAAGATGATATGGAGGTTACCGTCCGGCGATGATGAGTAGCGGTGTTCTTGATGTAGATACCAAGATGATGGAGACTCGTCCCTAAGTAGCGAAACACCTTAGGAAGCGGAAAACCGCGAACTCAACATCTCAAACTTCAATTGTCAAAGTGGTGGTAGCGGAAGCGGTGGTGGTTTGCACTTGGCAATGCGGAAGTGGAATGATGGGCTATACGTGTCGGAGTTGAAGTTGTCGTCCCTAAGTGGCGAAACACCTTAGGAGACACAAGCCACAACTCGAAAAAGCTCAATCAACAATTGGGTTAAGTTGGGTTGTCGGAAGTGTATGGTGGGCAAGGTTATGTGGAAGTGGTGGTGGTGGTTGATGAAGAAGCAATCGTCCCTAAGTAGCCGAAACACCTTAGGAGACTCGAATCACTACTCAAGCAACCACTAATGCTATGGGGAACAAAATTGGTTAGGTTGCGGAAGTCGGTGGTGGTTATCACGGAGGATGTGGTGGAAGCCCTAGGCAAAGATGCCAAAGTTCGAAAATTTGATGGAGTCAAATGGTGGTGGTAGTATTTTTATTGGAAGGGGATGTCAATAGCTTCAAAACGAGCTAAAGAACGTCAAAATCGGACTCGGATGAATTAGTTATGGTCGAAGCGGTGAAAGTCGGAAGGCTGAAACTGGCTAGGGCGGTAGTACCGCTGGGAGGGCGGTAGTACCGCTCGTAAGCGGTAATACCGCTTGAACGGGCGATAGTACCGCTCGTGTCGTTTTTTCGCAAAATCTGGCTCGGGAGGCGGTAGTGCCGCTTGGAAGGGCGGTAGTACCGCTTGGAGGTGCTAAGCGGTAGTACCGCTTGGAAGGGCGATAGTACCGCTCGTGTCGGGATTTTCGCAAATCCGGTAGGGGCGCGATTTTGGGGCGGAAATGGATGATTTCGGAGTCAAAATTGGAGATTTCGTGGATGGAAAGTGGGGAAACTTGGGGGAATGCTAGATCCACTTGAAACCAAGCGAATCCACGGATCAAAATCAACAAAACATCATCAAAACTAACAAATCACAAAAAAAATTGGGGCTATTTTTGGTGGGGATTTTCGGATTTAGGACGAAATCAACAAAATCAAGCTAGAAAAAGAGGGGTAGGGGCTCCAATAACGTGATCAACATGGCTCATGATACCATAGATGATGTAGGGCGGAACCCTACGTGGACGATCTTTCACGTTTGGAGTGGGATCCCTCGAAGAACACGATGAACACGGGGAAGAACGGAGAGAAATCACAAGGGGAAACACTCAAGAACAAGTCCAATCACACATCCACTAGACAATCAAACACACAAGATCACAAGGTACATGAACAACAAAGGGAAAGATACAAGGTAAGGTTCATCTCCAAGAGGAGGTCTTGATGATATCCTAGACGGATCTTCCCGCAAGGGGGTCTTGATGATATCCCGCAGGATCTTCTCACATGGAGGTCTTGAACTCCATGGGAGTGGTAGTCTCTCTCTCTCTCAAGAGTAGAGGTAGGAGCAAAGCTCACCTAAGAATGAGCTATCATATTTGCTAACCCCAGAAAGGGAGTGGAGGTGGTCTATTTATAGTCTAAGCCACGAAGGGGTAAGTGGGAGAGGGATACAAGGCCAAAGGCCCGCGGCTGCGCACAGGCAGGGCGGTAGTACCGGGCTCATGGCCGGTAGTACCGCAATGATAATACCGCTTGGAGGGGCGGTAGTACCGCTTGGGTGGCCTTAGCGGTAGTACCGCTTGGAGTGGGCGGTAGTACCGCTCGTTTTGGAGCGGCCGGTTCTCTTCCTCCTTCTCTTCCATGCTTCCCTCCGGGGACGGTGTAGTCGTTCCTTGGCGCTTGCACTCCTCCTCGACATCCGTGAAGCTCCGACAATACTTATGCATGCACACGGGAGAAGTGTCAAGTAGTATACCATCCTCGAAGGGGTCAAGTGAACACGTGTAAAGGAGAAGATTCACCTTTATGTATGAGAAGTAGAGGTTGCACGTGTCACTTGCCAAACGGACTCTTGACATGGTGATTACCGTAGGATGCTCCGCATCACACGGATTGGTGGTGGTCTATGGATACGGATTCGGAGCGGTGGTGGTAGGTGGCAGGGGCGAAGATGATGGTGCGCTGGCGACGTGACAACTTATGACCAGAACTCGAAACTCTAAAAGACTAGACTCTAAGACCAGCAACTAGACACGACGATGCACCCGCAAATTCAACAAAGCAAAACCCTAAAAAGATTATGCAAAGGCTCAGATTGGTTCGGATATGATGAACTAACCCTAATTTTTTTTGTGGCTTTTTCGTGGACAATAGGTATGAAAAACAGACTCGATCTAAACTACGAAAAACTGTAAAATCTCACCGAGCAACCTAGAAATCTGATACCACTTGATAGAGGCGAGGGTGTCCCGATGTTTCGATGAGATGGTGGCTATCGTTTCTGTGGGAGTCAACCTTGACGATCCGACTACGAACGTGCGAGACGTCGCGCCTTAGCAATCGCTAAACCAACTTCCGAGGGTTATTGACCACGCCGAACACGATCAACGACCACGAGGGCCTGTTTCCTGCGAGCAAGCGAAGAACAAGCAAGAAACTGAGATTGCAATCTGGATATTGCGAATATAAGATGAAAGCTTTATTGATCAAGGTGGGGTTACTGTGGCGCCTTTGTGCAGTCGTTGAACACAAGCGAAATGCAGCGAAGTTGCAGCTATGGCGAACTTTTAATCTAAACAAAACCCAAGGTCTAAACGGTGCCCTAAGGGCTGTATATATGGAGGAAGAGGGGGGGGGGGGAATTTCGTGGCCCTTGGTGGAGGGGTCCGAAATGAACCCTAACTCTTGTTTCCCCACACATACGGACTCTAAAAACAGCCTATACTTAGCTATTTCGAAATTACATGGGCCTGGCCCAATAATAAGCTGACGCGGCACCTAGAATAGCCTATGGACGAATATTATGAAGTGGCATCTTGTATATTTCGTCCAAGGCCTCATGCACTCATTAGGGTGGCTTCAAAGTCCTGGAATCATCACTTGTAACTCCGTTCTTGTTCCCCTTGCGCATGCCAACATCTCCATGCTTGAACTTGCTCCAAGGTTCATCTTTCTTGTCCATGGTAGGCACTTCATTTGTAAGCAAAACAAATGTATCCAATTTAGGCAGCATCATATTCTCATGAATATTGGAATCGTTAAGAAAGCGAAAGTACGATAATTCAATTGGCGTCTTGCGAGCTCTAGTAATTGGTCCAGTATGTATAGCAGCAGGGGCTGTGGGTGTAACAATGGTATTGATGTCCTCATCATCAAGCGATGCCATAGCGATCTTCTTCTCTTCCTCATAGTTGTGCAAACGAAAGATTTTGTCGACCTTCAATGCCCATGAAAGGTACTCTTCGGGGTCATTGCTTCCATTGAGCTTGGGCATGGTGAATTTTAGCTTTCCATAGCGTTGCTCTTCATTGTGTTGTTGGCGATGGGGATGATGACGCCCTTGACGTGGATGGCAATCATCTTCATGTTGCTCTTGTCGTGGAGGAAGACCATGATCAACTTGCTCTTGTTGAACTTGAGGTTGAGATGGAGCTTGACGAGCTTGTGGAGGAGCTTGAGGAACTTGACGTTGCACACGAGGTTGGTAGTTCCTCTCTTGGATTTCTTCTCGAAGGGCTTCCTCTTGATTGCGCCGTTCGCGATTGCGGTTGGCGATGGCTCAACTTGATTCTTGAAGGGCACGTTGCGCCTCAAGAGCTTGCGCTTCCCGTTGTTGTTGTTGAAGACGTTGAGCCTCGGCGTCTTGTTCCTCTTGGTGTAGACGCGCTCGTTCTTCCTCTTGGCGACGAAGACGTTGTCGTTCTTGAGCTTGAGCAAAAGCGTCTTGGTTTGAGTGAGGACGAGGGACTTTCTCATCGACTTGCTCTTGTGAATGCTTGACGTGTAGCGGATTGCGGGATGCACGACGGTCTTGACGCGCGGCTCGTCGAAGAGTGTTCGATGATGGTGTACTTGAGCCGGAGAAGGAGTCGTCAGTGTGTCGGCTTGAATGGCTCCGTCTTGAATATGAAGTTGAAGGAGGACGGTTCACCAACAAGGCGCGGATCTCGTCCATTCTTGCATCATTCTCTTGCTTGTGCGCGTCGAGCTTGTTGTCGAAGTAGTCCTTTGTACGTTGCTTGGAGAGTCGCAAGTCGGTGGCGAGGTTGTCGATGCGTTCGTTCATAGCTTGTTGCTCTTGATCAAAGAGGTGGCTCTTGGTGACATATGATGACATGCCGTCGTCTTGCTCGATGAAAAGTGGGTTGGTAGAAGTACTTGGCCTATCCATCATTCCAAGCAAAATGTGAGTGGTAGAAGGAGAAGAACTTATACCAATGTACCTTGGCCGATGTTAATGATGAATCAAGTTCACTCAAATGCGGACAATAAAATAGCACTATTGGTACCAATTCTTGTCGGTTCTCACACCTACACAAGTAAAAGCTTATGGTGGAGCTTGGTTAGGATAGTGGCACAAAATTAATTGCAATCGTTAGTTTGACTCAAAGATGTTGAAAAAGATTCGCAAATTCACAAATGCAACAAGTAGACCAAGCAAGTAAAGGCACACGGAAACACACACGCAAATAGATAAGTGGGATTGTGCAAACCAAAAGTGAGCGAAAATGTGGAGTCCACGAAAATGCTCTTGTTGCACAATACTAGAGAGACGCTAGCACGATTGCACAATAGGCGGATACGGAGCTTGTGCACAACCTACTAGGCAAAAATGCAACGATCTCTATCCCAAGTATGCTATATGTATGGTATTTCGGTGCAATGATCCAAGATGATCGGATATGACAATCTCAATGTAGTATGATGCTATGGTTCTTGCTTATAAGCTCTTTGCTTATCTTTCTCTTTTGCTTAAAAGCTTGATTGGCTCTTTCTCTTTTGAGCTCTTTTCTCATGCAAAACTTCACGAACCAAGATAGCAATTGTGTATGCGATGACAACTTTGTGACACACAAGTTGATGCCAAGATATGCACCACTTTGGTATGGTATGTATGCTATAGAGTATGATCACTAATGTGCACAAGCCACGTTGCCGGCAATACTCAAAGGCTAGTCTCGATGGGTAAGCAACACAAAAGATGGGCTATGATGGTTATCAATGCAATTGCGAGATATGACAAAGATGTCATCGAAGTTACCGTCCTTGGCGATGATGAGTCTTTAGCGAAGATGAGTGGTGGTGATGTTGACGTCGAACCGTACCTATATAGCCGAAACACAATAGGACACGGGAACCACAACACAAATTCTCAAAGACCAAAAGCAACAATGGTGGTATCGGAATGCGGAGGTGGTATAGCGGATGATGTGGTGAAAGCCCTAGGCAAAGAAGCCAATTTTCGGAAAATTAGATGGTGTCTAATGATGCTGTAGCCTATCTAGGTGGATGGGGGATTTCAATAGCTTCTCAACGAGCTAAAGAACGCGACAATCGGACTCCGGATGCGAAAGTTATGGGTAAAACGGTGAAATTCGGAATGCTGAAACTGGATTGGGCGGTAGTACCGCTTGGGAGGGCGGTAGTACCGCCTGAGGCGCTTAAGCGGTAGTACCGCTAGGAGGGCGGTAGTACCGCTGGTGTCGGGATTTTTCGAAGATCGAATCGGGGCGCGATTTTGGGGCAGAAAAAGATGATTTCGGAGGCAAAATTGGATGGATTTTGTGGATGGAAAGAGGTGAAACTTGGCGAGATGCTAGATCCACTCGAAACCAAGCAAACCCACGGATCAAAATCAATAAAACATCATCAAATTAACAAATCACAAAAAAATTTGGGGGCTATTTTTGGTGGGGATTTTCAGATTTAGGACGAAAACAACAAAATCAAGCTAGAAAACACGAAGTAGGGGCTCCAAAAACGTGATCAACGTGGCTCATGATACCAAGATGATGTAGGGCGAAACCCTAATCGGAGATCTTTCACGTTTGGAGGGGATCTGATGTGGAGCATCCGCGGACATCACCATGTCAAGAGTCCGTTTGGCAAGTGACACGTTCGACATCCACTTCACATACACAAAGGTGAATCATCTCCTTTACGCGTGTTCACTTGACCCCTTCGAGGATGGTATACTACTTGACACTTCTCCCGTGTGCATGCATAGGTATTGTCGGAACACTACGGACGACGAGGAGGAGTGCAAGCGCCAAGGAACACCTACACCATCCGCGAGGGAAGCATGGAAGAGAAGACGGAAGAAGACGGAGCTGCGGAGTCTACAGCGACCGGACGACCGGAAGCCACCGGACGTCCGACACTATCCAGCCCGAACGACCGACGTCCACCGGATGTCCGACGCAACCACGCCAGGACCAGCCAGGAGATCTACAGCGGCCGGACGACCGACAACCTCCTGACGTTCGACAAGTCCCAGCGCCCGGACGACCGGTACCACTACACCCGAGAAGAATCAGCGGACATCCGAGGCGCGCCGGACGTCCGGACCGTCCCGAGCCACCGGACGTCCGACCCCCACCGGTCGTCCGGCACCTGCCTGTGCGCAGCCGGGCCTTTGGCCTTGTATCTCTCTCCCACTTACCCCTTCGTGGCTTAGACTATAAATAGAACACCTCCACCTCCTTTATAGGGTTAGCAAAGTGATAGCTCATTTATATGTGAGCTTTGCTCCTACCTTCCTCTACTCTTGAGAGAGAGAGAGAGACCACTACTCCATTGGAGGCCAAGACCTCCATCTAGGAGAAGATCCCGTGGGATATCATCAAGACCCCCTCACGGGACGACACCCTTCAAGACCTCATGGAGATGAACTTTACCTTGTATCTTTCCTTTTGTTGTTCATGTACGTTGTGATCTTGTGTGTTTGATTGTCTAGTGGATGTGTGATTGGACTTGTTCTTGAGTGTTTCCCCTTGTGATTTCTCCCCGTTCTTCCCCGTGTTCTTCTTGCTCTTCGAGGGATCCCACTCCAAACGTGAAAGATCGGCCTACACCGGGTTAGCCCCGTATCATATGGTATCATGAGCCACGTTGATCACGTATTTGGAGTCCCTCCCACCGTTTTCTAGCCTTCTTTTGCTTGATTTCGTCCTAAATTTCGAAAATCCCCACCAAAAATAGCCCCAAAATTTTTTGTGATTTGTTGGTTAGATGATGTTTTGTTGATTTTGCTCCATGGATTTGCTTGGTTTCGAGTGGATCTAGCATCTCCCCTAGTTTCCCCATCTTTCATCCACAAAATCTCGTCAATTTTGACCCCAAAATCCCCATTTTCCGCCAAAAATCGCGCTCCCGAACTCGCATCTCGCATTGACCCCGACCCACCGGACGACCGGCGTTTTACGGACGTCCGGAGCCCCAGGAACGACCGGACGTCCGACCATTCCCGGACGACCGGAACCCCTAACACGAACAAATTTACGGTTTTTTGACCCTCCCGGACGTCCGACGCCCGGACATCCGACTTTCCCGGACGTCCGTAACCTGTAGTTTCAGACTTGGGCTGATTTTTGTTTTGTCCATAACTAATTCATCCGAACTCCGATTTTAACGTTCTTTAGCTCGTTTTGAAGCTATTGACATCCCCCTTCCCACAAAAATACCACCAACATCATTTGACTCCATCATATTTTGTGAATATTGGCATCTTTGCCTAGGGCCACCACCACATCATCCGCATAGCCACCACCGACTTCCGCAACCTAACCCAATTTTGTTTGAGCTTGTTTGCGTTGTGGTTTGTGTCTCCAAGGTGTTTCGGCTACTTAGGGACGACAACTTCAACTCCGACACGTGTATAGCCCATCATTTCACTTCCACATTGCCAAGTGCAAACCACCACCGCATTCCCGCTACCACCCTTTGACTTTTGTCCTTGAGAATTTGAGTTGTGGTTTTTTCCGTTTCCTAAGGTGTTTCGGCTACTTAGGGACGAGTCTCCATCATCTTGGTATCTACATCAAGAAAACCGCCACTCATCATCGCAAAGGACGGTAACCTCGACGACACCATTGTGTATTCCCCTTGCAATTGCATTGATAACCCCTAGCCCATTTTGCGTCACTTGCCTATCGAGACTAGCCATTTGAGTATTGCCGGCCACGCTACTTGTGCACATTAGTGATCTACACCATCCATTGCATACATACCATATCATATTGGTATCATATCATCTCGTGTGCCTCAAGTTTGTTCCCGCATATACACAATTGCTATCTTGGTTTGTGCATTGTGCAAAAGTGGCCATACACATACAAAAAAAGAGAAAAAACAGCTTTTAAGCAAAGAAAAAGAGTGAGCAAAGAGCTTGTAAACAATAGCCATAGCATCACAATATATCATATGGTATCATACTTGATCATCTTGGATTGAACAACGACATCTCCAAGACTATCTTCCTCGAGAACTACAAGTCCATCGACGACTAGTACATTGGTGCTCTCAAGGCGGAACAAGAACTCATGAAGGCCAAGGCTTCTCCACCCCAAGCAAACTTCGCGGCGACCAAGCTCCTTGAGAACGAGCATGAGGATAGTACCACCAAGATATCCAAGCCCGACGAGCTCCAAGACGATGCTCCCAAGTGCGACTTCACCGCCATCCCTCTTTGTGGCATTGATGATGCCAAGTCTACCTTGACTCTTTTTCAAGATGGTGTGGCGACAAGTACGACTACGGAGACCTTCAAGGACCAAGCTTTGGAGGCGAGCGACAAGGTGGCGAGCAAGGATGATGCTTCCATCTTAGGAGGCGAGAGTGATGTTGTGCCATCTTCGGCCTTCATCCACGACGACGATGACGAGATGATCGAGCATGGGATTTTCCCTTCGGTCATGGAGGAGAGTGATGTTGTGCCATCTTCGGCCTTCATCCATGGCGACGGCGATGAGATGGTTGAGTATTTCACCTCGACCACGGCGACGTATGATGACTTGAGTGACTTGTGCCACCATATTGAGAGTGAGAGTGCCTTCACCACTAGCCCTATATATGATGTGTTGCCACAAATCCCATGTGAGGAGAGCCACAAGCATCACTTGAGTGAGATGAGTGACTCCACCATATCTGACATTGAGTGCACCTACTTTGAGGGAGTGAGTGAACCACCACATAGAGAGAGTGAGATAGTTGATAGGTCTCGTGATGCCATTTCCATTTCTAACAACTTGACCTCTACCTCTATTGTGTCTTCTCATTTGGTGCTAGGTCCCGTTTATGATGACGCACCGATCCTCGATGACTTCGTCCTCCCTTTGGACAAGACGATGGCCATGGTGGAATATGATGCACCCCCACATGGTTCCATCAAGATGAAGATGACCACCATTTGGTCTTTCCCACCTCACCTACACCACTTGAGTGGAATGAACAAGGTAACATAGGTGAAGGTGATGCTCTCGTCCCACTAGTGGACTATTTTGACATTGATTGCTTGCATGATGTTGATCACCCTATTGACATGCTTCATTCTAGTATGATTTTCCCATGTGATGATTTACCCATTTATGATGAATATGATGATTCTCATGTGGAGTCTATTAGTGGTGATGCCATGTTACATAGGATTTCTTGTGACAATTCTTTAGGTCACATCATGTTTGATAATCCGCTTGACTTGTCATATGATATGCATGAGATCCACCCTATGTCTTATTTGCAATCTCTTCATAGTGACTATGCATATGCCATTAAAATGAACCCAATTTGCGCGTATGGCATAGATCACAAGCCCATGGTTATTGGCATTTGTTTTTCTTGTGATGATATTGATATGCTCCCTTTGCATCATTTATCTCATATGCCATGTCATGCCCACCTAGCTTCGGATATGCATTGTTTTGGATGTTGTCCATTTTCTCCAAATGATGTTTCCAATATTGCTCATGAGGAGACCCCCATAGTTTCCTCATACATGTTAGGAGAATTTGATCCATCCCATTCATTGCATGATCCCAATACTTGTGTGCACCATATGCTCCCCATGAACAAACATGCTATTGATGTGCCATATACTTGCATTCTCAATTTGTGTCCCCATCGTGTCATACATAATAACTATTCTTTCATGATGGATGACATGTTCTTATACCATGCATCAAATTTCTTTGAGCGATGCTTATCTTGTGCTAACTCACACGTGCACATACACATCATGATGGATGATGTGTACATTTACCACGCACACAATTTCTTTGGTTTGTGTCTCTTTTGTGTAGGTACCCATGAATACTTGTCGACCTCGCAATCCCACGAGTTGACAAAACGAGCTATAGAGAGCAACGATGATTTGGGATCCCATGGATTGCCTTTCCCTCCGCTCTCTTCACGCGAAGTATTCACGCATTTCTTCTACATGGACCTCACTTGGCTATGGGTTGTTGTCCATTACATATTCTATGCCCATCTTGCCATGTTCACTTTGCATAATATGCCCATTCCTATGCCTTTTCCATACATTTGTGACCCATGCTTTTCTTTACACATGATGATTGACTCTCATACTTTTATGTGTATTTGCAAGCTTGGTGGAGATATTCCTTGTTGTTGCCATGTTCCATTTGTGACCCACCCCTATGATGATACTATGATCTTGCTTTGTGTTCGTGCTTGTGATATGTCATGTGCATTGTCTATGCCTATTATTTGCTCACATGACATGATTGCCATGATTTCCTCTATTGTGTTGCATCTTCGCTCCACTAGTTTGCACGACATGATTGATATGCTTGCTTGTGTTGCATCAACCATGATTCATACTTTCTCATTTCATGCGGTTGATGACAACCATCTACATGCTTTGCACATGATTGTTGTTGCTTCTTGTCATATATCTCTATGTGTTGCCTCTGTCATGCTAGATGATTTACCATGTATTGAGTGCAACAATGCTTTTAGCCTTGATGATGAGATTGCCCCCATAGCATTCTCACATATGATTGGAGATTTTGACATATTACTTGTGAAGCATGCTTGTCTTACTTCTTTGCACCATATACCTAGTGCTATGAATATTGCCATTGTTGCATCATATTATTCATGCACTTGTGCTTCTAATGGTTATGTGCAAAAGATGAGAACCATCATGATGGATGATGTGTTTATCTACCATGCGCATACGTTCTTTGTTTTGTTTGATGAATGTGTAGGATACTTGGACTTTGTGTCGACTTCCACTTCACGTGAGTTGACCATTCGAGCTCTTGAGAGCGAGCCTCTTACATTCTACCACGACTCGCTTCTACACCACATCCCCCACAACTTCGGCATTGTGAAGGACACACAAGGACACGCTTGCAAGGTGATATCCTTCTCTTTGAGAACCCCCAAACCATGATCATGGATATTATGGATCATACTACTTGTGTTGCTTTTCCCATGAGACTTATTGTTCATCTTGGACCACTTGATTGCACACTTGTTAGAGATCTTGCTTTGACTTGTCATTTTCACCATTCCATGCATCATGATATATATGCCTTGTGTGTTGCCTCCAATTCTTGGATTACTTTCTCCTCTCATATGCTTGGTTGCAACAATGTCATCACTTCACATATGCCATGTACCATTGCTTGTCACAAGATTGACTTGATTGCCTCACACATGATAAACAATTGCTCTTTCCATTGTGTTGAGTGCCACATGATATTCACTACACCCCATGCACATTATGTTTGGATTGTCTTGCACTTGACCCATGTGTTTAGACACTTCATTTTACATGGTGTTGTGAATGATTCCTATGCCTACCATAGACCTTTCATTGAGAAATTTGTGAATGCTTGCTATGAACTTGTGGTAGATGTTTGTTCCCTTGTCACTCATATTTGCATCACTACCTCACATTTACATGCTTGTCCCCATGATATCTTTGCTTGTGCTCAATTTATGTGCTTACACGCCATGTCACAATCCTTTGTCAAACCATATGCTTTGCATGATGACGGCACTTGTTTGGTGAATCACCTATTAAATGCTTGGTTTTGCACTACCGCTAGCCACATTTATTTTTCCAAGTGTTTGTTGTCCTTGCTCATTTTGAAGGAATCACTAGACGGTGCGACATTGGAGAGTGCCCACTTCAAGCTTGAAGATGATCACTACTTGGTGAACGTCCACTTCTACACGGCGAAGCCATCTCTTTCCCATGGTGATTTGGTTTTCGATCCGAGGTCGGATCTTTCCCAAGGGAGGGGAGATGATGCGGAGCATCCAATGGACATCACCATGTCAAGAGTCCGTTTGGCAAGTGACACGTTCGACATCCACTTCACATACACAAAGGTGAATCATCTCCTTTACGCGTGTTCACTTGACCCCTTCGAGGATGGTATACTACTTGACACTTCTCCCGTGTGCATGCATAGGTATTGTCGGAACACTACGGATGACGGGGAGGAGTGCAAGCGCCAAGGAACACCTACACCATCCGCGAGGGAAGCACGGAAGAGAAGACGGAAGAAGACGGAGCTGCGGAGTCTACAGCGACCAGACGATCGGAAGCCACCGGACGTCCGACACTCTCCAGCGTCCGGACGACCGACGTCCACCGGACGTCCGACGCAACCACGCCAGGACCAGCCAGGAGATCTACAGCGGCTGGACGACCGACAACCTCCGGACGTCCGACAAGTCCCAGCGCCCGGACGACCAGTGCCACTACACCCGAGAAGAATCAGCGGACGTCCGACGCGCGCCGGACGTCCGGACCGTCTCGAGCCACCGGACGTCCAACCCCACCGGTCGTCCGGCACCTGCCTGTCCGTAGCCGAGCTAAGGCTATCGAAGATAAGGTGAACTCGCTCCTCTCCGAACTCCCTCTTCCTACGCACGAGACATGGCTACTACCTCATTCGGAAACTCTTTGTGTAATCAGGTACATGGAGATGAGCCAAGGAACAACTACTTGCAAGAGCCAAGACGACGAGGACCCCAAGCATGTTGAATAATAATAAGAAGAAAAGCTGCTGAAGCTACAGGCATCGGACGTCCGACCAAGTCCGGACGTCCGACGACTCCCAGGCCACGGACTACCGACGCCCTCCGGACGTCCGGCAGCTGGGCACCCGAACCGGATCTACGGACGTCCGACGATCCACGGACGTCCGGGCCTTCCCGAAGCCCCAGACGATCGGTCCTCTCCGGAAGACAGAAGCCTCCGGACGACCGATCGACCTGCACCCGAGCCGGATTTACGGACATCCGACAGCCTCCGGACGTCCGGACCGTCCCGAAGCCTCGGACGTCCGACGCCTTCCGGACGTCCGACACCTGTGTGACCGCGATCGCGGGCTGGAGCCCATGTACCCGTTCACTTCGCCCCCATTTGCACTAAGACTATAAATAGACCTCCTCCTCCTCCTAGTTAGGGTTAGCAAAGGATTAGCTCATATTTGTGTGAGAGCTTTGCTCATCCACTTGGTTACCTTCTCCTCGGAGATCGCGCCTCCTCGGAGAAGATCCTTCCAAGAGGATTCAAGACCCCGTTCTAGGGTGGACCCCATCAAGACCTCCTCACGGAGAAGACCGGTTACTCGTGTATCTTTCCTTTGTTGATTTTGAATCTTGTGCTACCTTATGTGTTCGGTGATCTTGCCCTTGTGTGATCGAGACTTGTCGGTTTAGTGTTCCTCTTGTGTGTTTGTTCTTGTGTTCTTCCGCTTGTTCGTCCTGTTCTCCTAGTAGGATCCCCTCCAAACGTGAAAGATCTCCGACTAGGGTTCCGCTCTACATCATCTTGGTATCATGAGCCACGTTAATCACGTTTTTGGAGCCCCTACCTCGTGTTTTCTAGCTTGATTTTGTTGTTTTTGTCCTAAATCCGAAATTTCCCCACCAAAAATAGCCCCATTTTTTTTGTAATTTGTTGGCGAGTTGAGATTTTGTTGGATTTGGTCTATGGATTTGAGTTGCTACGTGTGGATCTAGCTTTTCCCACCCTCCCCACCCTTTTCCATCCATCAATCCGCTCAATTTTGACCTCACCATCTTCTTCCACCTCAAAATCGCCAGAGCCCAACTCGCGTTGACCCGACCCCGGACGACCGACGCGCTTCTGGACGTCCGGAGCCCCAGGAACGGCCGGACGACCGGAAAAACCCGGACGTCCGTGAAACTCTGACAAAAAAGGAATTCTTCGGTTTAACCACCACCACCACCCCACCTTCCACCACATCTTCCAAAACCACATACACCACCATCCTCCCCAATACATCCTAGGACGATTTTGCCACATTTTGGTCCTTGAGATTTTGAGTTGTGGGTTCACGTGTCCTATTGTGTTTCGGCTACATAGGTACGGTTCGACTTCATCATCACCTTAACTCATCTTCGCAAGGGTCACATCATCGCCAAGGACGGTAACATCATCGACATCTTTGTCATACCTTGCAATTGCATTGATACCCACATGGCCTTACTTTTGCGTAGCTTACCCATCGAGACTAGCCGTTGAGTATTACCGGCAACGTGACTTGTGCACATTAGTGATCATACTCCATAACATACATACCATACCACCGTAGTGCATATCTTGGGATCCATTTGTCTGTCACAAAGTTGTCATAGCATACACAATTGCTATCTTGGTTCGTGAAGTTTTGCATGAGAAAAGAGCTCAAAAGTGAAAGAGCCACCCAAGCTTTTAAGCAAAGAGGAAACATAAGCAAAGAGCTTATGATCAAGAACCATAGCATCATACTACATTAAGATTGTCATATTGGATCATCTTGGATCATAGCACCGAAGTACCATACATATAGCATACATGGGATAGAGATAGTTGCATTTTTGCCTAGTAGGTTGTGCACAAGTTCCATATCCGCCTATTGTGCAATCGTGCTAGCGTCTCTCTAGTATTGTGCAACAAGAGCATTTTCGTGTATTCCACATTTTGGCTCACTTTTGGTTTGCACAATCCCACTTATCTATTTGCGTGTGTGTTTCCGTGTACCATTATTTGCTTGGTCTACTTGTTGCATTTGCAAATTTGTGTACCTTTTCCAACATTATTGAAGCTCAGTTACAATTGCATCAAATTTTGTGCCACCATCCTCACCAAGCTCCACCATAAGCTTTTATTTGTGTAGGTGTGAGAACCGACAAGGATTGGTACCAATAGTGCTATTTCATTGTCCGCATTTGAGTGAACTTGATTCATCATCAACTTCGGTCAAAGGTACATTGGTATAAGTTCTTCTCCTTCTACCACTCACATTTTTGCTTGGAATGATGGATAGGCCAAGTACTTCTACCAACCCACTCTTCCTCGAGCAAGACGACAACATGTCATCATACATCACCAAGAGCCACCTCTTTGGTGCACAACGAGCATTGCACCAAGAGCAACAAGCAATGAGCGACCGCATCGACAACCTCGCCACCGACTTGCGACTCTCCGAGCAACGTACAAGAGACTACTTCGACAACAAGTTCGATGCTCACAAGCAAGAGAATGATGAAATAATGGATGCGATCCACGCCTTGATGAGGAACCGGCATCATTCCACTTCTTCATCCTCAAGACGGAGCCGCTCGAGTCGACACTCCGACGACACCTTCTACGACTCAAGTACACCGTCATCGAACAAGGAAGATCGCCAGGACTTGATGAGGATTTGATCTCTCCATTTTAGCTTGCATCTTGGCGCCGAAGTTGTTTTCCATGGCATCGAACTCGTCGTTGTTGTTGTAGACTAAGATGAAATGCCTTGCCTATCCATCACAAGACTCGAGTAGAGGTGAGTAGGAAATGAGATAAACAATACCAAGTTACCTTTTCCCAAAGTTGAGGATGTATCCCGCTCACCAAAGGTGAGATGAAAGAATAGTGGAATTGGTACCGGACTTGTTCACTCACACCTATCAAGTAAAGCTTATGGTAGAGCTCGTGAGGATAGTGGCACAAAAATTTGATGCAAAATGTTAGCAAGAGTCAATAATGTTGAAAGAGATTCACAAAATTCGCAAGCTAAACAAGTAGACCAATAGCAATATGTGGCACACGGAAACACACACACGGATAGATAAATGGGGCTGCAACCAAGGAATGAGCTCAAAATGTGGAATCCACCAAAACGCCCGTGTTGCACAACTCAAGAGAGACGCTAGCACGATTGCTCAATAGGCTATACGACACTTGTGCACAACCTATAAGATGCAAATGGATAAACTTTCTATCCCAAGTATGCTATGTATGTATGGTTCCCGTGTTTCTCTCAAGATGATCCAAGATGATCGGATATGATAATCTTATATGTATGTGGTATGATGCTATGGCACTTGCTTACAAGCTTTTGCTCTCTCTTTGCTTAAAAGCTTTATTTCTTTTTTGGCCACTTTGCACAATGCACAAACCAAGATAGCTTTTGTGTATATGAGGGAACGATATTGTGACACAATGGATGATATGATGATACCAAGATGATATGGTATGTATGCAATGGATGGTGTGATCACTAATGTGCACAAGTAACGCCCGCAATACTCAAATGGCTAGTCTCGATAGGCAAGTAACGCAAAAGTAAGGCTAGGGGTTAACAATGCAATGGCAAGGAATATACAATGGAGGATACCACGATATCAAGATGATATGGAGGTTACCGTCCACATGATGAGTAGCGGTGTTCTTGATGTAGATACCAAGATGATGGAGACTCGTCCTGGCAGTCAAACACCTTAGGAAACGGAAAACCGCGAACTCAACATCTCAAACTTCAATTGTCAAAGTGGTGGTAGCGAAAGGTGGTGGTTTGCACTTGGCAATGCGGAAGTGGAATGATGGGCTATACACGTGTGGAGTTGAAGTTGCCCAAGCAGTAAACACCTTAGGAGACACAAGCCACAACTTAAAAAGCTCAATCAACAATTGTTGTTGGGTTGTCGAAGTGTATGGTGGCAAGGTTATGTGGAAGTGGTGGTGGTTGATGAAGAAGCAATCGTCCCTAAGTAGTAAACACCTTAGAGACTGAATCACTACTCAAGCAAACCACTAATGCTATGGGGAACAAAATTGGTTAGGGTTGAAGTCGGTGGTGGTTATAGGAGGATGTGGTGGGCCCTAGGCAAAGATGCCAAAGTTCCGAAAATTTGATGGAGTCAAATGGTGGTGGTAGTATTTTATTGGAAGGGGATGTCAATAGCTTCAAAACGAGCTAAAGAACGCCAAAATCGGACTGATGAATTAGTTATGGTCAAACGGTGAAAGCTCGGAAGGTGAATCTAGGCGGTAGTACTGGGAGAGGGTAGTATCACTGTAGCGGTAGTACCGCTTGAACGGGCGGTAGTACCGCGCGTGTCGGGTTTTTCAAAATCTGGCTCGGGAGGGCGGTAGTGCTGGAAGGGCGGTAGTACCTTTGAGTGCTAAGCGGTAGTACCATTGAAGGGTAGTACCGCAGGTCGGATTTTCGCAAACCGGTAGGGGCGCGATTTGGGGCGAAATGGATGATTTCGAGTCAAAATTGGAGATTTCGTGGATGGAAAGTGGGAAACTTGGGGAATGCTAGATCCACTTGAAACCAAGCGAATCCACGGATCAAAATCAACAAAACATCATCAAAACTAACAAATCACAAAAAAATGGCTATTTTTGGTGGGGATTTTCGATTTAGGACCTAAATCAACAAAATCAAGCTAGAAAAGAGGGGGCTCCAATAACGTGATCAACATGGCTCATGATACCATAGATGATGTAGGGCGGAACCACGTGGACGATCTTTCACGCTTGAGGGATCCTCAAGAACACGATGAACACGGGAAGAACGGAGAGAAATCACAAGGGGAAACACTCAAGAACAAGTCCAATCACACATCCACTAGACAATCAAACACACAAGATCACAAGGTACATGAACAAAGGGAAAGATACAAGGTTCATCTCCAAGAGGAGGTCTTGATGATATCCTAGACGGATCTTCCCGCAGGGGGTCTTGATGATATCCTCGCAGGATCTTCTCACATGGAGGTCTTGAACTCCATGGGAGTGGTAGTCTCTCTCTCTCAAGAGTAGAGGTAGGAGCAAAGCTCACCTAAGAATGAGCTATATTTATTAACAACCTAAAGGGAGTGGAGGTGGTCTATTTATAGTCTAAGCCATAAGGTAAGTGAGAGGGATACAGGCCAAGGCTCAGGGTTGGCAAGACAAAGTGGCGGTAGTACTGGCTCATGGGTAGTAGTGCTTGAGCGGTAGTACTGCTTGAGGGGCGGTAGTACCGCTTGGTGGCCTTAGCGGTAGTACCGCTTGAGTGGGCGGTAGTACCGCCTGCTGGAGCGGCCGTCTTCCTCCTTCTTCCATGCTTCCTCGGACGGTGTAGTCGCCTTGGCGCTTGCACTTCCCACATCCGTGAAGCTCCGCAATACTTATGCATGCACACGGAGAAGTGTCAAGTAGTATACCATCCTCAAGGGGTCAAGTGAACACGTAAAGGAGAAGATTCACCTTTATGTATGAGAAGTAGAGGTTGCACGTGTCACTTGCCAAACGGACTCTTGACATGGTGATTACCGAGATGCTCCGCATCACACGGATTGGTGGTGGTCTATGGATACGGATTCGGAGCGGTGGTGGTAGGTGGGGGCGAAGATGATGGCACACGATGACAACTTATGACCGAACTCAAACTCTAAAAGACTAGACTCTAAGACCAGCAACTAGACACGACGATGCACCAAATTCAACAAAGCAAAACCCTAAAAAGATTATGCAAAGGCTCGATTGGTTCGAGATGAACTAACCCTAATTTTTTTTGTATTTTTCGTGACAATAGGTATGAAAACAGACTGATCTAAACTATTAAAACTGTAAAATCTCACCGAGCAACCTAGAAATCTGATACCACTTGATAGAGGCGTAGGTGTCCCGATGTTTCGATGAGATGGTGGCTATCGCTTCGTGGGAGTCAACCTTGACGATCCGACTACGAACGTAGACGTCAGCGCCTTAGCAATCGCTAAACCAACTTCCGAGGGTTATTGACCACGCCGAGCACGCATCAACCTGACCACGAGGGCCTGCTTCTCGCGAGCAAACGAAGAACAAGCAAGAAACGAGATTGCAATCTGGATATTGCGTAATATAAGATGAAAGCTTTATTGATCAAGGTGGGGTTCTGTGACGCTTTGTCCTCGTCTGAACACAAACGGCACGCGGTTGCAGCTATGGCTAACTTTTAATCTAAACAAAACCCAAGGTCTAAACGGTGCCCTAAGGGCTGTATATATGGAGGAAGAGGGGGGAATTTCGTGGCCCTTGGTGGAGGGGTCCGAATGAACCCTAACTCTTGTTTCCCCACACATACGGACTCTAAAAAACAGCCTATACTTAGCTATTTCGAAATTACATGGGCCGCCCAATAATAAGTCGACGCGCACCTAGAATAGCCTATGGACTAATATTATGAAGTGGCATCTTGTATATTTCGTCCAAGGCCTCATGCACTCATTAGGGTGGCTTCAAAGTCCCGGAATCATCACTTGTAACTCCGTTTGTTCCCTTGCGCATAACATCTCCATGCTTGAACTTGCTCCAAGGTTCATCTTTCTTGTCCATGGTAGGCACTTCATTTGTAAGCAAAACAAATGTATCCAATTTAGGCAGCATCATATTCTCATGAATATTGGAATCGCTAAGAAACCAGTACCATAATTCAATTGATGCATGAGCTCTAGTAATTGGTCCAAGATGTATAGCAGCAGTGGGCTGTGTAACAATGGTATTGATGTCCTCATCATCGCTTCGATGCCATAGCGATCTTCTTCTCTTCCTCATAGTTGTGCAAACGAAAGATTTGTTTAACCTTCAATGCCCATGAAAGGTACTCTTCGGGTCATTGCTTCCATTGAGCTTGGGCATGGTGAATTTTAGCTTCCATGCTTGTTTTCATTGTGTTGTTGGCGATGGGGATGATGACGCCTTGACGTGGATGGCAATCATCTTCATGTTGCTCTTGTCGTGGAGGAAGACCATGATCAACTTGCTCTTGTTGAACTTGAGGTTGAGATGGAGCTTGACGAGCTTGTGGAGGAGCTTGAGGAACTTGACGCTGCACCACGAGGTTGGTAGTTCCTCTCTTGGATTTCTTCTCAAGGGCTTCCTCTTGATTGCGCTGCTCACATTGCGTTGGCGATGGCTCAACTTGATTCTTGAAGGGCACGTTGCGCCTCAAGAGCTTGCGCTCTCGTTGTTGTTGTTGAAGACGGAGCCTCTGCTGCCTTGTTCCTCTTGGTGTAGACGCCGTTTCTTCCTCTTACAAGATTTGCTGTCTTGAGCTTGAGCAAAGCGCCTTGGTTTGAGGAGGACGAGGACTTTCATCGATTTGCTCTTGTGAATGCTTGACGTAGTAGGATTATGGGATGCACGACGGTCTTGACGCTGCTCGTCAAGAGTGTTCGATGATGGTGTACTTGAGCCGAGAAGGACGTGTCGGCTTGAATGGCTCCGCCTTGAATATGAAGTTGAAGGAGGACGGTTCACCAACAAGGCTGGATCTCGCCCATTCTGCATCATTCTGCTTTCAGCGCTACGAGCTTGTTGTCGAAGTAGTCCTTTGTACGTTGCTTGGAGAGTCGCAAGTCGGTGGCAGGTTGTCGGCGCTCGCTCATAGCTTGTTGCTCTTGATCAAAGAGGTGGCTCTTGGTGACATATGATGACATGTCATTGCCTTGCTCGATGAAAAGTGGGTTGGTAGAAGTACTTGGCCTATCCATCATTCCAAGCAAAATGTGAGTGGTAGAAGGAGAAGAACTTATACCAATGTACCTTGCGATGTTAATGATGAATCAAGTTCACTCAAATGCGGACAATAAAATAGCACTATTGGTACCAATTTGTCGGTTCTCACACCTACACAAGTAAAAGCTTATGGTGGAGCTTGGTTAGGATAGTGGCACAAAATTAATTGCAATCGTTAGTTTGACTCAAAGATGTTGAAAAAGATTCGCAAATTCACAAATGCAACAAGTAGACCAAGCAAGTAAAGGCACACGGAAACACACACGCAAATAGATAAGGGATTGTGCAAACCAAAAGTGAGCGAAATGTGGAGTCCATAAAATGCTCTTGTTGCACAATACTAGAGAGACGCTAGCACGATTGCATAATAGGCGGATACGGAGCTTGTGCACAACCTACTAGGCAAAATGCAACGATCTCTATCCCAAGTATGCTATATGTATGGTATTTCGTGCAATGATCCAAGATGATCGGATATGACAATCTCAATGTAGTATGATGCTATGGTTCTTGCTTATAAGCTCTTTGCTTATCTTTGCTTAAAAGCTTGATTGGCTCTTTTCTTTGAGCTCTTTTCTCATGCAAAACTTCACAACCAAGATAGCAATTGTGTATGCGATGACAACTTTGTGACACACAAGTTGATGCCAAGATATGCACCACTTTGGTATGGTATGTATGCTATAGAGTATGATCACTAATGTGCACAAGCCACGCTGCGGCAATACTAAAGGTCTCATGGGTAAGCAACACAAAAGATGGGCTATGATGGTTATCAATGCAATTGCAGATATGACAAAGATGTCATCGGTTACCGCCCTTATGGCGATGAGTCTTTAGCGAAGATGAGTGGTGGTGATGTTGACGCCGAACTGCACTCTATATAGCCGAAACACAATAGGACACGGAACCACAACACAAATTCTCAAAGACCAAAAGCAACAATGGTGGTATCGGAATGCGGAGGTGGTATGATGATGTGGTGAAAGCCCTAGGCAAAGAAGCCAATTTTCGGAAAATTAGATGGTGTCTAATGATGCTGTAGCCTATCTAGGTGGATGGGGATTTCAATAGCTCAACGAGCTAAAGAACGCACAATCGGACTCGGATGCTAAAGTTATGGTAAAACGGTGAAATTCGAATGTGAAATCGGATTGGGCGGTAGTACCGCTTGGGAGGGCGGTAGTACCGCCTGAGCTTAAGCGGTAGTACCGCTTAGAGGGCGTAACCGCTGGTGTCGGATTTTCAAGATCGAATCGGGCGATTTGGGCAGAAAAGATGATTTCGAGGCAAATTGGATGGATTTTGTGGATGGAAAGAGGTGAAATTGGCAGATGCTAGATCCACTCAAACCAAGCAAACCCACGGATCAAAATCAATAAAACATCATCAAATTAACAAATCACAAAAAATTTGGGGCTATTTTTGGTGGGGATTTTCAGATTTAGGACTAAAACAACAAAATCAAGCTAGAAACACGAAGTAGGGGCTCCAAAACGTGATCAACGTGGCTCATGATACCAAGATGATGTAGGCTAAACCCTAATCGGAGATCTTTCACGCTTGAGGATCATGTGGAGCATCCGCGACATCACCATGTCAAGAGTCCGCTTGGCAAGTGACACGCTCGACATCCACTTCACATACACAAAGGTGAATCATCTCCTTACGCAGTTCACTTCACTCCCCTTCGAGGATGGTATACTACTTGACACTTCTCCTGTGCATGCATAGGTATTGTCGGAACACTACCGACGAGGAGGAGTGCAAGCGCCAAGGAACACCTACACCATCCGCGAGGGAAGCATGGAAGAGAAGACGGAAGAAGACGGAGCTGCGGAGTTCTACAATGGACGACGATCGAAGCCACCGGACGTCCGACACTATCCAGCCCGAACGACCGACGCCCACCGGATGTCCGACGAACCACGCCAGACCAGCCAGAGATCTCAGCCGCCGGACGACCGACAACCTCTCGACGCTCGACAAGTCCCAGCGCCGACGACCGGTACCACTACACCCGAGAAGAATCAGCGGACATCCGAGGCGCCACGGACGTCCGGACCGCTCTGAGCCACCGGACGTCTCACCCCACCGGTCGTCCGCACCTGCTCGTAGCGCAGCCGGGCCTTTGGCCTTGTATCTCTCCCCACTTACCCCTTCGTGGCTTAGACTATAAATAGAACACTCCACCTCCTTTATAGGGTTAGCAAAGTGATAGCTCATTTATATGTGAGCTTTGCTCCTACCTTCCTCTACTCTTTGAGAGAGAGAGAGACCACTACTCCATTGGAGGCCAAGACTCCATCTAGGAGAAGATCCCGTGATATCATCAAGACCTCTCACGGACGACACCTTCAACGATAATCGCTCTATCCAAGCTTTGAGAGTTTTGACTACATCGGTTGCCGATCACCGCTTCTTCTTTGGGTAAGAACTGGTAAGAATTTGAGATTTGCTCGATGGATTTGTGACATCCACCACACCACCACCACCACTTCCTAGTAGTCCGTCGAATCATATTCTTGTGTGTTTCTATTGCTGCTAACCATGGCAGGATCACAAGCCGAGCGAGACTGACCGGGAGAACATGACAAACAAAGCGCTACATGATAAGTTTCAACAAATGATGAGTGGGCAGGTGGACGATGTGCTAAATAGATTTGAAGAGGCCATGGAGAAGATAGATGGCATTGACAAGGCGTTCGAAACAAAGCTCGATAACAAGTTTAATGAATTGCTCGCGCGTCTACCACCACCACCACCACCACCGGCTGCACCTAACGCACCTCTACTACAACAACACGGACTACCTCCACATCACGAAACAGCCCTCCGCCGAGCTTCCGTGTCCCTCTTCACTGGCCAAGCTGCTGGTGCTGTTGTTGATATACGTGGCTCCTGCTGCTGCGGTGGGGAGGATGATTATGTGAGAGCTTACGAGGATGAGGTTGATCAACATCGAACTACGTGCAACCACCAGCACCACAACCACCAGGTCGTCCACATGCAAATAATGGTAATGTTGGGCTCCCTTCAGTGCGAGATCATGACCATCTCCCTAAACTGAAATTGAATATTCCACCATTTGAGGGTAGATATGTTCTGATATATATCTTACTTGGGAATTAGAAACTGAACAACGATTTACATGTTTACAATATCCTGAGGAGAGACGTGTTCCTGCTGCTGTTTGTGCTTTCACTAGCTTTGCATGTGTTTGGTGGTCTGAACATTGTAGATTATATCCTGTTCCAGCTACTTGGGCTGCTTTGAAAACTGCTATGCGTACTCATTGGGTTCCACCATATTATCAACGTGAATTACTTCAAAAATTGCAGCGCTTAAGACAAAGAAAAAATTCGGTAGAAGAATATTATCAGGAATTACAAACTGGCTTGATTAGATGTGGTATTGTTGAGGAGAATGAAGCTATGCTTGCACGTTTTCTGGGTGGATTAAATAGAGAGATTCAGACCATTCTAGACTACAAGGATTATAATAATATCACTCGATTATTCCATCTTGCTTGTAAAGCTGAGCGTGAAGTGCAGGATCGATGTGCCTTGGCGCGGACTAACTTTTCTGCAGGTCGACCTTCATCATGGACACCACGTGCATCATCTACTTCCACACGTTCTACTACACCGGCACCTCCGTCGGCTGCCACCTCCAACCGTGATACAAGAAAGCAGGCACAACCACCACTATCGCCAAGAGTACACTGCTTGGGCATACAGAGCTCTTCTTCTTCCATGGCGTCAACGGGCACACAAGTGATATTATTTGTCGTCGTTGTAAGGGAAGAGGACATTTTATGAGAGAATGCCAATCTCAGCGTGTGATGATTGCTACGAGGATGGTGGGTATGAGTCTGCTAGTGACTATGATGAAGAGACTTTGGCTCTTATTACACATGAAGAACACGGTGGAGATGATTCGATCCTGAGGCGCAATACATGGCTCTTGAAGATCTTGACAGGTATGAATGTTTAGTTGCTCAACGTGTTTTGAGTGTGCAGGTTACACAAGCTGAGCAAAATCAGAGGCATAACTTGTTCCATACAAAGGGAGTTGTGAAGGAGCGTTCTATTAGCGTCATCATAGATGGAGGAGCTGCAACAACTTGGCTAGCATGGATATGGTGGAGAAGCTTTCTCTCACCACAAGACCACATCCACATCCTTACTACATCCAATGGTTCAACAACAGCGGCAAGGTTAAGGTAACACGTCTGTTCGTGTGCATTTTAGTATCTCTACATATGCTGATTATGTTGATTGTGATGTGGTACCTATGCAAGCATGTTCCTTATTACTTGGTAGACCATGGCAATTTGATAAAAATTCTGTACACCATGGTAGAAACAATCAGTATACTCTTGTTCACAAGGATAAAAATATTACTTTGCTTCCTATGACTCCTGATTCCATTTTGAAAGATGATATTAATCGAGCTAATAAAGCAAAACAGGAGAAAAATAAGAGTGAAAATCAGATTGTGGCAAAAGAATTTGAGCAACAAATGAAGCCTAATAATAAACCATCTAATGTTGCTTCTGAAATTAAACTGAAAAGTGCATGTTTATTTGCCACCAAATCTGATATTGATGAGCTAGATTCTAGCAAATCTGTTTGCTATGCTTTTGTGTGCAAAGAGGCATTATTTTCATTCGAGGACGTGCCTTCCTCTTTGCCCCTCGCTGTCACTAACATTTTGCGGGAGTTCACGACGTCTTCCCACAAGGCGTGCCACCGGATTACCACCTATTCGAGGAATTGAGCATCAAATTGACTTAATTCGGTGCATCGCTACCCAACCGCGCACCATATCGTACCAATCCGGAGGAGACGAAGGAGATTATCGTCAAGTACAGGAGCTGCTCGACAAAGGTTATATCGCGAATCTCTTAGTCCTTGTGCTGTTCCTATTATACTAGTGCCTAAAAAGGATGGTACGTCGGCGTATGTGTGTTGATTGTAGAGGCATTAATAATATTACTATTCGTTATCGTCATCCTATTCCTAGGCTAGATGATATGCTTGATGAATTGAGTGGCTCTACAATATTCTCCAAAGTTGATTTGCGTAGTGGATACCATCAAATTCGTATGAAATTGGGAGATGAATGGAAAACAGCATTTAAAACTAAGTTTGGATTATATGAGTGGTTAGTCATGCCTTTTGGGTTAACTAATGCACCTAGTACTTTCATGAGATTAATGAAGCGAAGTTTTACGTGCTTTCATTGGACGATTTGTGGTAGTTTACTTTGATGATATACTGATTTATAGCAAATCTTTGGAAGAACATTTGGAACATTTACGTGCTGTTTTTAATGCTCTACGTGATGCACGTTTGTTTGGTAACCTTGGGAAGTGCACCTTTTGCACCGACCGATTATCTTTTCTTGGCTATGTTGTTACTCCACAGGGAATTGAAGTTGATAAAGCCAAGATTGAAGCTATTGAGAGTTGGCCGCAGCCCAAAACGGTCACACAAGTGAGGAGTTTTCTTGGACTCGCTGGTTTCTATAGGCGTTTTGTGAGAGACTTTAGCACCATTGCTGCACCTCTCAATGAGCTTACAAAGAAGGATGTGCCTTTTGTTTGGGGTACCGCACAGGAAGAAGCTTTCACGGTATTGAAAGATAAGTTGACACATGCTCCTTTACTCCAACTTCCCGACTTTAATAAAACTTTTGAGCTTGAATGTGATGCTAGTGGAATTGGATTAGGAGGTGTGTTATTACAAGATGGAAAACCTGTTGCATACTTTTTCGAAAAATTGAGTGGGCCTAGTCTGAACTATTCTACTTATGACAAAGAATTATATGCTCTTGTTAGGACTTTAGAGACATGGCAACATTATTTATGGCCCAAAGAATTTGTTATACATTCGATCATGAATCTTTGAAACATATTAAAAGTCAAGCTAAACTGAATCGTAGACATGCTAAATGGGTTGAATTCATTGAGACTTTCCTTATGTCATTAAACACAAGAAGGGTAAAGAAAATGTTATTCTTGATGCTTTGTCTCGTCGCTATACTATGCTTTCACAACTTGACTTCAAAATATTTGGTTTGGAGACCATCAAAGATCAATATGTGCATGATGCTGATTTTAAGGATGTAATGCAGAATTTTAAAGAAGGAAGAACATGGAACAAGTTCGTTATTAATGATGGTTTTTGTGTTCCGTGCTAACAAGCTATGCATTCCTGCTAGCTCTGTTCGTCTTTTGTTGTTGCAGGAGGCGCATGGAGGAGGATTAATGGGACACTTTGGCGTCAAGAATACGGAGGATATACTTGCTACACATTTCTTTTGGCCAAAGATGAGACGGGATGTTGAGCGTTTTGTTGCTCGCTGCACTACATGTCAAAAAGCTAAGTCACGACTCAATCCTCATGGTTTATATATGCCTTTGCCTGTGCCTAGTGTTCCTTGGGAGGATATATCTATGGACTTTGTTTTAGGTTTACCTCGAACAAAGAAGGGGAGGGATAGCATATTTGTTGTCGTGGATAGATTCTCGAAAATGGCACACTTTATACCATGTCATAAAAGCGATGATCTGTTCATGTTGCTGATTTGTTCTTTCGTGAAATTATTCGCTTGCATGGTGTGCCAAATACTATTGTTTCAGATCGTGATACTAAATTTCTTAGCCACTTTTGGAGATGTTTATGGGCTAAGTTGGGGACTAAACTGCTTTTAGGACTACTTGTCACCCCAAACCGATGGACAAACTGAAGTAGTCAATAGAACATTGTCTACTATGCTTAGGGCTGTTTTGAAGAATAATAAGAAAAGGTGGGAAGAATGCTTGCCTCATATTGAATTTGCTTATAATCGTTCATTGCATTCTACTACTAAGATGTGCCCTTTTGAAATTGTGTATGGCTTCCTACCTCGTGCACCTATTGATTTGTTGCCTCTTCCATCTTCGGAGAAGGTTAATTTTGATGCTAAGGAACGTGCTGAATTGATTTTAAAATGCATGAGTTAACTAAGGAAAACATTGAGCGTATGAATGCTAAATATAAACTTGTTGGAGATAAGGGTAGAAAACATGTTGTCTTTGCACTGGAGATCTTGTTTGGTTACATTTATGTAAGGATAGGTTTCCTCATTTGCGCAAATCAAAGCTAATGCCACGTGATGATGGTCCATTTAAGGTGTTAGAGAAAATAAATGATAATGCATATAAACTTGAGCTGCCTGCAGATTTTGGGGTTAGTCCCACTTTTAACATTGCAGATTTGAAGCCTTATTTGGGTGAGGAAGATGAGCTTCCGTCGAGGACGACTTCATTTCAAGAAGGGGAGGATGATGAGGACATCAAAACCATTGTTACACCCACAACCCCTGCTGCTATACATCTTGGACCAATTACTAGAGCTCAAGACGCCAATTGAATTATCGGTACTTTCGTTTCTTGGTAACGATTCCAATGTTCATGAGAATATGATGCTGCCTAAATTGGATACATTTGTTTTGCTTACAAATGAAGGGCCTACCATGGACAAGAAAGATGAACCTTGGAGCAAGTTCAAGCATGGAGATGTTGGCATGCATAAGGGGAACAAGAACGGAGTTACAAGTGATGATTCCAGGACTTTGAAGCCACCCTAATGAGTGCATGAGGCCTTGGACGAAATATACAAGATGCCACTTCATAATATTCGTCCATAGGCTATTCTAGGTGCTGCGTCACTTTATTATTGGGCCAGGCCCATGTAATTTCGAAATACTTAAGTATAGGCTGTTTTAGAGTCCGTATGTGGGGAAACAAGAGTTAGGGTTGATTTGGACCCTCCACCAAGGGCCACGAAATTCCCCCTCTTCCTCCATATATACAGCCCTTAGGGCACCGTTTAGACCTTGGGTTTTGTTTAGATTAAAAGTTCGCCATAGCTGCAACCACAGCGTGCCGTTTGTGTTCAACGACTGCGGACAAAGCGTCACGTAACCCCACCTTGATCAATAAAGCTTTCATCTTATATTCGCAATATCCAGATTGCAATCTCAGTGTCTTGCTTGTTCTTCGTTTGCTCGCAGGAAACAGACCCTCGTGGTCAGGTTGATCGTGCTCCGGCGTGGTCAATAACCTCTCGGAGTTGGTTTAGCAATTGCTAAGGCGCGACGTCCTCGCACGTTCGTAGTCGGATCGTCAAAGTCGACTTCCTCCCAAGCGAAAACCACATCTCATCGAAAGACGGGACACCTTTGCCTCTATCAACGTTGCGCCTTAGCAATCGCTAAACCAACTCCGAGAGGTTATTGACCACGCTGGAGCACGATCAACCTGACCACGAAGGTCTATTCCTGCAAGCAATCGAAGAACAAGCAAGAATATGATAAAGCAATCTGAATATTGCGAATATATATGAAGTATTGATAATGGTGGGGATCCGTAAGCGGTCTTGGTCTGGTCGTTGGACACAAACAAAGTACACGAAGTTGCAATGGCTAACTTTTAACTAAACAAATCCCAAGGAAAAAGCTACTAGATGGATCTACTTATATAGGAGCAAGGGTGGCGGCCAAGGAGGTGGGAGGACGTCCCAAGGCAGCCTAACACTAACCCTAGGTCGTACAAGGCCAATGGGCCCAAGTGGAGGTGACGTAACACCTTTGGACTTGTAGTTTGACACGGATTCTGCTGCAAGATCAGATTGTTTCGTCCATAACTCAACGCTCCGGACGGATTTTAAGGTGATTCAATTGGGTTGGAAAATGCACGAAATCTATTTTCCAACAAAAAATCAACCAATTTGGAGTCCGTATGAAAAGTTATTGACGTTTTGAGTCGGTATGTCTGTGCAGTCCGAATCTGAGTCCGTAACGTGAGAGACTTGGACTCTATCTTCTCTTGGGCCAAAAGTGACGTGAGAGAACTTTTTGAACAGCAGGTAAACATCTCTTTCTCCCTTATCTTCATATGTGGATTGTACAAATGTCCCATACGCCTGCAATTAGACATGGCACAAAAGTTTGTGAAGTATTTTTGTCTGGATGACATAAATAAATTATTGCATAGTTTGCATTAGAAATCACCTCACAAATATACATGTATGCAATATTTTTGGTCGTATCCAAGGTAATCATGTCCTCATCATCCTCCCCTTCTTGAAAACAAAGCCGTCCTCGGCGTTGCTTAGTCTGAAATATGGCTAACAAAAGAGACAAGGCGTACATGTTGTATATGTATATGTCATCCATTTTTAGTTCCCTTGATTTTTGCACATATGACACATGAGTAGATGAGTAACTTGCATAGTTCATAAAATCTAAAGCCAAAACATTATCACAAGAAGTAGAAGGCATGAAAACAACTCAGTTTGCACATATAAGTGAAGCTCTTATTCATTCCAAAAGATTGACAATGTTCATCATTAAACCATCCCAACATTGGTGAATAAACCTTACTTGCATCAAGTTTACATGCTACAACATGCTTAAATAAGCAAACATGCAATAAGTCATTCGACACAGAATCATCACCAAGATTAGAGGTCATATCAAAATGATTAAACATTGATTCTTTTGCATCAATAGTTAATTCAATGGGTGCACTCAAAATTGTTGGTATTTCAGTTGTTTGATCACATGACGCATTCATAATAGTATCAAGATTCTATAAAATAGGTGATGTGCTCAAATCACCAGTTAACTCAACACATGATGCATTCAAGTTAACTAGGGATGCATCATTCTCATGTGAAGTTATATCATTAATACCTTTACTGTTACCTTGTCGCAAAGACGTAGCTGATGTAGGTACGTGCCTTGATAATGCACCATACACTTGAGATGATGTCGCGCTCACAATCTGGGGTGGGGCTGCTCTAGTAGGTGCAATAGTGGAGGAACCAACTAACGATGGTGAGCATGAACTGGAATAGTAGTTGTTGTAGTCACCCAATGCATCCTCCTGTAGCTGTCTCTCAAAGGTACAAGCGCGAACATACATACCAATAATGGAACGAGGAATATAGTGAAATCTTGCACGGATATCATGGTTCAAACCACCAAAAAATCTATTCATTGTATCATCCTCAGATTCTTCTATGTCACAATGATGCATATAAGATTTGAACTCTTTGTAGTAAGCATGAACAGTGTTACTGCCTTGTTTTAATTGTTCAAATTTGCGAAGCAATTCACGACGATAGTAAGGAGGAAAAAATTGTTGTCTCATTACAGCTTTCAAAACTTTCCAAGTTGTGGGTTGGTTATCAATGTTTTTCTTACAATGGACACTCCACCAAATGAAGCAAAACCAGTAAATGCTCTAGTGGTAGCTCGTACTCTCTCATGTTCAGAAAAATCATGGTGACTAAAACTTCTTCTAATTCAAGCTCCCAAGCTAGATAAATAGCAGGATTAAATCTACCCTCAAATGATGGTAAAGACATACCCCGACCATATGCTTGTGTGTGTTGTCCCAACTCTCGTGATGATGAAGATGTGTCCGTCGTCCAAGAACTTCTATCTCGGAACTGTCATGATTAGTAGAAACAAGAAACAAAATTCGAGAATAATGTTCCTATGAACTACTAGGATGTGGTTGTAAAGTGCTCACAATAAAGCAAATATCAATATCTTACAAGTTCTTACCATGCGGCGGTGGTGACAGCAACCAGCGGCGTTAAGTAACTCGAAGATTGTGTAAAGCGATTGCGAGGGAACGACGATACACGGTGTAGAAATATGTGGAGCTGGGTTGGCTATATATGGTAGCAAAAAATTAGCAATAATCAATTCATAGATGCAATGTTGAATAAGCGCTCAACGACAGTCTTGTGCTGGTCATAGGCTAGACCAGACTAGAGACGCGAGCCTAGAAAACTAATGAGGTCACGGCGTAGCACAACTAGCATCAATGAAGGATAATAAGTAGCTCTGGACAGCAAGATATAAGTGAAGATCACTGGCAAGATAAAGATAATGATGAAGAACAAGCGCCAAGCAGGATATACAACAACTCTTTCTCCAATTTCCCTCTTGAAAAGTTTGAGCCAATTTTCTGATAACTTTTTTAAAAGAATGCTACTAACTCAATCTTTCTAATTCAAAAAGAATCACTCAATTCCGAGTTGATATGAGGAGTCAAAAAATTCTAAAACTGGTTTGAAAAACTGGAATAAGCTGTGTTCACGAACTTCTGAGCTCAAAAAGACCTATTTAGGAGCCGATTTTGAGGTGCCAAATATTGAACAAGCTTCTGCAACTATTTAGATGCGGCTCGTCTCTAGCTTTAATTTGAGTACTCGCGGAGCCAAAACGGACTTCGTATGAGGAAGTTATGCCTGTTTTACTGAACAGTGCACAAAACAGATTCCAATCCAAATTCAGCTACGAGATTGAGTCTAGATAGATCCGAACTTTGTTTTTTTTTCTTCTCTCTTTTTTTTGACTTTTTTCTTTTACTTTTTTTTTCTTTTTTTTCTCTCTCCCTCTTTCCAAACAAACTAGGTAAGATGCAGATTGGATCAAGTGAAGATGTGAACGATCTCAACTATGATTATGACAATGAACAGTGGGTAGCACGTGGTGGAAATTGATGGATGGATGGTGATGCGGAGCATCCCACGTTCATTCCCATGCTTCCACAACCGTCTCATCAAGAGCCAAGAGGACCCATAACACGAGCAAGAGCTAGAGCTCTCGAGAACGAGGTGACCTCCTTCCTTATTGATATCGCATATGATCCACTCGAGACATGGCTACTACCTAAGTCTGATATGCTATGCATGATTAGGTGTCAAGGGGAACCTCCCGAGGGTGCACGTGAAGACGGACATGTCCCCAAGTACAAGGATGAAGGAACACGACGAGAGGAACCGGAGAAGTCTGCCCAGCCCGGACATCCGGCACCATGCCCCGGACATCCGGCTCTTCCTGAAGCCCCGGATATCCGGCCCCTTCGCCCGGAAATCCGGCCCCTCCATCGCCAAATGCGTCTGGAAGAACCAGGCCAGCCCGGACATCCGGCCTCCCCGCCCAGACATCCGGCCCGTCCCGAAGCCCGGGATATCCGGCCACTCGCCCGGAAATCCGGCGCCCCGCGCCCGAATCAGCAAAACCAGCAGCGCCAGCCCGGACATCTGGCCGGCTAGCCCGGACATCCGGCGTCTCGGGAAAGCCCGGACATCCGGCCTCCCGTGCCTGCGTGCAGTGCATCCGGGCCGAGACCCTTGTACCCCTTCGCCCCCTAGACTATATATACTTCATCCCCTTCCTCTTTCTAGGGTTAGCATTGGATTAGCTCATATTTTGGTGTGAGAGCCTTTGCTCATCCACTTGGCTACTTCTCCTCGGAGATCAGGACCTCTACGGAGAAGATCTCCCAAGCGGATTCAAGACCCCCTTCTAGGGTGGACCCCATCAAGACCTCCTCTCGGAGAAGAACGACTACTCGTGTATCCTTACCTTTGTTGATCTTGAACCTTGTGCCACTCTATGTGTTCGATAATCTAGCACTTGTGTGATTGATTTCTTGTCGGTTGAGTGCATTCTCTCTCGTTTTCCCCATGTTTTCCCTCTTGTTCTTCCGCGTGTCCCTCGTGATTCCCCATAGGATCCGCTCCAACGTGAAAGATCGCCCACGTAGGGTTCCGCCCTACATCATCTATGGTATCATGAGCCACGTTGATCACGTTTTTGGAGCCCCTACCCCTCTTTTTCTAGCTTGATTTTGTTGTTTTTGTCCTAATTCCGAAAATTCCCTACAAAAATAGCCCCAAATTTTTTTTGTGATTTGTTAGTGTGATGAAGTTTTGTTGGATTTGATCCGTGGATTTCGTGTGTTGCAGGTAGATCTAGCTTTTCCCCATCTTTTCCTCAATTTCCATCCACAAATTCGCCCAAATTTTAATCCGATTTGACCTCTCCTCGCGGTGTTCTTCGAGCCCGGACATCCGGCAGCCCGGACATTCGCCCGATCAGCCCGGACATCCGGCGCCCCGGACATCCGGCTTCTAGCCCGGATTTCCGGCCCCCGGTAGCATCAATCCCATCCACCACCCCGTTCACCGCCTAACCTTCGCCAAATTTTGTCCCGTACCCACATACACTTCCATACACCTCCACCACTTCCGCATAACACCACAATAGCCTTTCCCACTTCCAATCCCGACAACGTTGCCAAATTTTGCCTTGAGAATTTGAGTTGGGGTTTTCCGTATCCTTTTGTGTTTCGGCTATCTAGGTACGGTTCAACATCAACATCGCCACCGCTCATCTTCGCCAAGGACGGTAACATCGTCGACATCTTTGACATTACTTGCAATTGCATTGATAACCATCATAGCCCATCTTTTGCGTTGCTTACCCATCGAGACTAGCCATTGAGTATTGCCGGCAACGTGACTTGTGCACATTAGTGATCATACTCCATAGCATACATACCATACCAAAGTGGTGCATATCTTGGCATCAACTTGTGTGTCACAAAGTTGTCATCGCATATACAATTGCTATCTTGGTTCGTGAAATTTTGCATGAGAAAAGAGCTCAAAAGAGAAAGAGCCAATCAAGCTTTTAAGCAAAGAGAGAAAGATAAGCAAAAAGCTTATGAGCAAGAACCATAGCATCATACAACATTAAGATTGTCATACTTGATCATCTTGGATCAACACATCTAAACACCATACATATAGCATACTTGGGATAGAAGTCGTTGCATTTTTGCTTAGTATGTTGTGCACAAGTTCGTATCCGCCTATTGTGCAATCGTGCTAGCGTCTCTCTAGTGTTGTGCAACAAGAGCATCTTGGTGAATTCCACATTTTGGCTCATCCTTGGTTGCATAACCCCATATTATCTATTTTGCGTGTGTTTCCGTGTACCATATCTTGCTATTGGTCTACTTGTTGCATTTGCAAATTTGTGAATCATTTCCAACATTATTGAGTCTCACTTACAATTGCATCAAATTTTATGCCACCATCCTAACCGAGCTCCACCATAAGCTTTTATTTGTGTAGGTGTGAGAACCGACAAGAATCGGTACCCAGAGTGCTATTTCATTGTCTGCATTTGAGTGAACTTGATTCATTTTCAACATCGGTCAAAGGTACATTGGTATAAGTTCTTTTCCGTTCTACCACTCACATTTTGCTTGGAATGATGGATAGGCCAAGTTATTCTACCAACCCACTCTTCATCGAGCAAGACGACGACATGACTTCATACGTCACCAAGAGCCACCTCTTTGGTGCACAACGAGCGTTGCATCAAGAACAACAAGCAATGAGCGACCGCATCGACAACCTCGCCACCGACTTGCGACTCTCCGAGCAACGTACAAGAGACTACTTCGACAACAAGTTCGAGGCTCACAAGCAAGAGAATGATGCAAGAATGGACGAGATCCGCGCTTTGATGAGAAACCGGCATCATTCAACTTCTTCATCATCAAGACGGAGCCGCTCGAGTCGACACTCCGACGACACCTTCTATGACTCAAGTACACCTACTTCGAACACTCTTCGTCGTGCCGCTCGTCAAGACCGTCATGCATCTCGCAACCCGCTACATGACAAGCATTCACAAGAGCAAGTTGATGATCAAGCTCCTCGCCCTCAATCAAACAAAGAGGCTTTTGCTCAAGCTCAAGAACGACAACGTCTTCGTCGCCAACAAGAGGAAGAAAGAGCGCGTCTACACCAAGACGAACAAGACGCCAAGGCTCAACGTCTTCAACAACAACAACGTGAAGCGCAAGCTCTTGAGGCGCAACATGCCCTTCAAGAATCAAGTAGAGCCTTCGCCAACCGCAATCGCGAACGGCGCAATCAAGAGGAAGCCCTTCGAGAAGAAATCCAAGAGAGGAACTACCAACCTCATGTACAACGTCAAGTTCCTCAAGCTCCTCCACAAGCTCGTCAAGCTCCACCTCAACCTCAAGTTCAACAAGAGCAAGTTGATCATGGTCTTCCTCCGCGCCAAGAGCAACATGAAGACGAATACAATCCACGTTACGGACGTCATCATCAACATCGCCAACAACACAATGAAGAGCAACGCTACGGCAAGCTAAAATTCACCATGCCCAAGTTCAATGGAAGCAATGACCCCGAAGACTACCTCTCATGGGCATTGAAGTTTGACAAAATCTTCCGCTTGCACAACTACGATGAAGCGAAGAAAATCGCTATGACATCACTTGAGTTCCAAGACTATGTGCTCATATGGTGGGAACAAATCATTGAGAGACGACAAGCAAGAGGCGAACCTCCAATCACCACTTGGGCTCAAATGAAGGATGTCATGCGAGCACGTTTTGTGCCAACCTACTACAACCGCGACCTCTTCAAGAAACTCCAACTACTCAAACAAGGAACAAAGAGTGTTGAAGAATATTACAAGGAAATGGAGATAGCCATGATTCGAGCCAATGTCCAGGAAGATGATGAGCAAACTATGGCACGTTTCTTGAATGGACTCAATCATCCCATCAAGAAGATCGCCGACTTCCAACCATACTCATCACTCATTGAGCTCGTGCATCAAGCTACCAAGGCGGAACGCCAAGTGCAAGATGACTTCAAGTACGCCAAGTACTCATCCAAGACCTACGGCTTCTCAAACAACCAAGCTTCAACGACTCCTTCAACATCTACATCAACCAAGCTTTCCTCGAGAAATGACGACAAGTCAAGTTACAAGAAGGTTCCGACGAGTTCAAGTCGTCCTCCTCCTACTACAAGCAACATCAAGCCGCGTGCTTCATCCTCTACTCCGACCGATGAGACCATCAAGACAAGCTCCTTCAAGTGTTTCACTTGCGGCGGCCGAGGCCACAAGTCATACGAATGCACCAACAAGCGCACCATGATCCTCAACGACGATGGCACATATGACTCCATGAGTGAAGAGGAGATGGAAGCCCTTGAGCAAGTAGCCATGCACCGGCAAGTGAATGAAGATGAAGATGATCAAGTCTTTTGTGATGAGGATTCGAGCCCCGCTCTCGTTGTCTCCAAGGTCTTGACTCTTCAACATCAACAAGAAGAAGACCAACGATGCCACATCTTCCACACAAAAGCCGGCATCAATGGACGGTCCGTCAAGGTCAATATCGATGGAGGTAGTTGCCACAACTTGGCAAGTGAAGAACTATGCTCCAAGCTCCAATTGGTAAAGAGGAAGCACCCGCACCCCTACAAGGTTCAATGGCTAAGTGACTCCGGCACTATACGAGTCGAGCATACGGTCCAAGTCTCCTTCAAAATTGGTGCTTACGAAGACACGTTGGAATGTGATGTGGTCCCAATGACCGTTTGTCACCTACTTCTTGGTCGACCATGGCAATTCGACCGTGGTGTCATACACAATGGGCGAACCAATCACTATAGCTTCAAGATGAAAGGGAAAGAATATGTGCTCCGACCTATGTCTCCTAGTCAAGTGATAGCCGAAAAGCAAGCCACACATCATAGAGAAAAGAGTTAGAAAGTGATCCACCCAAAAGTGAGTGAGAGCCACAAGCCAAATTTGAGCGCCTCTTCGCCTAGAGAGAAAAACCTCATTCTATTTGCCACCAAAAGTGAGATGAGAGAAGTGTGTGAGAATCCATCGAGTGTGATGCACTTTGTCCTTGTGTGCAAGGATGGAGAACCAAAAACTAACACCATTCACGAGCTACCTTTGGTGTTTCAATCTCTTTTGCAGGAATTTTAAGATGTTTTCCCCGATGAGCTACCTCCGGGTCTACCTCCTCTTCGAGGCATTGAGCATCGAATCGACCTCATCCCCGGAGCACCTCTACCAAACAAAGCTCCATACCGAGTCAATCCCGAAGAAACCAAGGAGATTCAATGGCAAGTACAACAACTCATCGACAACGACCATGTACGTGAAAGCCTAAGCCCTTGTGCCGTTCCCGTTATTCTTGTGCCTAAGCCCAATGGAAGTTTCCGCTTGTGTTCCGATTGTAGACCTATCAATGCTATTACCGTTCGATATAGGCATCCCATTCCTCGCTTAGATGACATGCTTGATGAACTTAGTGGAGCCAACTTTTTCTCAAAAATTGATCTTAAAAGTGGCTATTATCAAATCCGCATACAAGAGGGTGATGAATGGAAAACTGCTTTCAAAACCAAATTTGGTTTATCTGAGTGGTTAGTTATGCCTATGGGTCTTTCGAAAGCTCCCGGTACTTTTGTGCGTCTTATGCATCATGTGCTTCGTCCTTATATTGGAGTCTTTGTTGTGGTTTACTTTGATGATATTCTTGTGTTTAGCAAAACCATGAAAGAGCACATCAATCATGTAAAATCTGTGTTGCAAACTCTTCGCAAGGAAAGTCTTTATGCGAACTTGAAAAAATGCACTTTTGGAGTTGACAAAGTGGTTTTCTTGGGTTTTGTTGTTTCCTCAAAGGGTGTCCATGTTGATGAATCTAAAATTGAAGCAGTCAAAACTTGGCCCCAACCCACCAATTTGCAACAAGTGCGAAGTTTTCTTGGTCTTGCGGGTTTCTATCGTCGCTTTGTGAAAGATTTTAGCACAATTGCCGCTCCTTTGCATGCTTTGAGCAAGAAGAATACTCCCTTTGTTTGGGGAACTTTTGATAGAGGCAAAGGTGTCCCGATGTTTCGATGAGATGGTGGCTATCGTTTCTGTGGGAGTCGACCTTGACGACCCGACCACTTTAACGCGGCGAGACGTCGCGCCTTAGCAATCGCTAAACCAACTTCCGAGGGTTATTGACCACGCCGGAGCACGATCAACCTGACCACGAGGGCCTGTTTCCTGCGAGCAAACGAAGAACAAGCAAGAAACTGAAATTGCAATCTGGATATTGCGAATATAAGATGAAAGCTTTATTGATCAAGGTGGGGTTCTGTGACGCCTTTGTCTGGTCGTTGAACACAAACGAAGTACGCGAAGTTGCAGCTATGGCGAACTTTTAATCTAAACAAAACCCAAGGTCTAAACGGTGCCCTAAGGGCTGTTGATAGAGGCAAAGGTGTCCCGTCTTTCGATGAGATGTTGGTTTTCGCTTTGGAGGAAGTCGACTTTGACGATCCGACTACGAACGTGCGAGGACGTCGCGCCTTAGCAATCGCTAAACCAACTCCGAGAGGTTATTGACCACGCCGGAGCACGATCAACTCGACCACGAGGGTCTGCATTTCCTGCGAGCAAACGAAGAACAAGCAAGAAACTGAGATTGCAATCTGGATATTGCGAATATAAGATGAAAGCTTTATTGATCAAGGTGGGGTTCTGTGACGCCTTTGTGCCGTCGTTGAACACAAACGGCACGCGAAGTTATGGCGAACTTTAATCTAAACAAAACCCAAGGTCTAAACGGTGCCCTAAGGGCTGTATATATGGAGGAAGAGGGGGAATTTCGTGGCCCTTGGTGGAGGGGTCCAAATCAACCCCAACTCTTGTTTCCCACACATACGGACTCTAAAACATCCTATACTTAAGTATTTCGAAATTACATGGGCCTGGCCCACTAATAAGGTGACGCAGCACCTAGAATAGCCTCGGGACGACATTTATGAAGTAGCATCTTGTATATTTCGTCCAAGGCTTCATGCATCCATTATGGTGGCTTCAAAGTCCTGAAATCATCACTTGTAACTCCGTTCTTGTTCCCCTTGTGCATGGCATTATCTCCATGCTTGTTCTTGCTCCAATGTCCATCCTTCTCCAAGCTAGGGCCTTCATTTGTAAGCAAAACAAATGTATCCAATTTAGGCAGCATCATATTCTCATGAACATTAGAATCATTACCAAGAAACGAAAGTACCGATAATTTAATTGGCGTCTTGTGAGCTCTAGTAATTGGTCCAATATATGTAGCGAAGAGGGGCTGTGGGTGTAACAATGGTATTGATGTCCTCATCATTTGTATATATGGAGGAAGAGGGGGGGATTTCGTGGCCCTTGGTGGAGGGTCCAAATCAACCCTAACTCTTGTTTCCCAACACATACGGACTCTAAAACAGCCTATACTTAAGTATTTCGAAATTACATGGGCCTGGCCCAATAATAAGGTGACGCAGCACCTAGAATAGCCTATGGACGAATATTATGAAGTGGCATCTTGTATATTTCGTCCAAGGCCTCATGCACTCATTAGGGTGGCTTCAAAGTGCTGGAATCATCACTTGTAACTCCGTTTTGTTCTCCTTATGCATGCCAACATCTCCATGCTTGAACTTGCTCCAAGGTTCATCTTTCTTGTCCATGGTAGGCCCTTCATTTGTAAGCAAAACAAATGTATCCAATTTAGGCAGCATCATATTCTCATGAACATTGGAATCGTTACCAAGAAACGAAAGTACCTGATAATTCAATTGGCGTGCGCGAGCTCTAGTAATTGGTCCAGTATGTATAGCAGCAGGGGCTGTGGGTGCAACAATGGTATTGATGTCCTCATCATCCTCCCCTTCTTGAAATGAAGTCGTCCTCGACGGAAGCTCATCTTCCTCACCCAAATAAGGCTTCAAATCTGCAATGTTAAAAGTGGGACTAACCCCAAAATCTGCAGGCAGCTCAAGTTTATATGCATTATCATTTATTTTCGCTAACACCTTAAATGGACCATCAGCACGTGGCATTAGCTTTGATTTGCGCAAATTAGGAAACCTATCCTTACGCAAATGTAACCAAACAAGATCTCCAGGTGCAAAGACAACATGTTTTCTACCCTTATCTCCAGCAATTTTATATTTAGCATTCATACGCTCAATGTTTTCCTTAGTTATCTCATGCATTTTTAAAATCAATTCAGCACGTTCTTTAGCATCAAAATTAACCTTCTCCGAAGATGGAAGAGGCAACAAATCAATAGGTGCACGAGGTAGGAAGCCATACACAATTTCAAAAGGGCACATCTTAGTAGTAGAATGCAATGAACGATTATAAGCAAATTCAATATGAGGCAAGCATTCTTCCCACATTTTCTTATTATTCTTCAAAACAGCCCTAAGCATAGTAGACAATGTTCTATTGACTACTTCAGTTTGTCCATCAGTTTGGGGGTGACAAGTAGTACTAAAAAGCAGTTTAGTCCCCAACTTAGCCCATAAACATCTCCAAAAGTGGCTAAGAAATTTAGTATCACGATCTGAAACAATAGTATTTGGCACACCATGCAAGCGAATAATTTCACGAAAGAACAAATCAGCAACATTAACAGCATCATCGCTTTTATGACATGGTATAAAGTGTGCCATTTTCGAGAATCTATCCATGACAACAAATATGCTATCCCTCCCCTTCTTTGTTCGAGGTAAACCTAAAACAAAGTCCATAGATATATCCTCCCAAGGAACACTAGGCACGAGCAAAGGCATATATAAACCATGAGGATTGAGTCGTGACTTAGCTTTTTGACATGTAGTGCAGCGAGCAACAAAACGCTCAACATCCCGTCTCATCTTTGGCCAAAATAAATGTGTAGCAAGTATATCCTCCGCCTTCTTGACGCCAAAGTGTCCCATTAATCCTCCTCCATGCGCCTCCTGCAACAACAAAAGACTTAACAGAACTAGCAGGAATGCATAGCTTGTTAGCACGGAACACAAAACTATCATTAATAACGAACTTGTTCCATGTTCTTCCTTCTTTACAATTCTGCATTACATCTTTAAAATCAGCATCATGCACATATTGATCTTTGATGGTCTCCAAACCAAATATTTTGAAGTCAAGTTGTGAAAGCATAGTATAGCTGACGAGACAAAGCATCAGCAATAACATTTTCTTTACCCTTCTTGTGTTTAATGACATAAGGAAAGTCTCAATGAATTCAACCCATTTAGCATGTCTACGATTCAGTTTAGCTTGACTTTTAGTATGTTTCAAAGATTCATGATCAGAATGTATAACAAATTCTTTGGGCCATAAATAATGTTGCAATGTCTCTAAAGTCCGAACAAGAGCATATAATTCTTTGTCATAAGTAGAATAGTTCAGACTAGGCCCACTCAATTTTTCAGAAAAGTATGCAACAGGTTTGCCATCTTGTAATAACACACCTCCTAATCCAATTCCACTAGCATCACATTCAAGCTCAAAAGTCTTATTAAAGTCAGGAAGTTGGAGTAAAGGAGCATGTGTCAACTTATCTTTCAATACCGTGAAGGCTTCTTCCTGTGCGGTACCCCAAACAAAAGGCACATCCTTCTTTGTAAGCTCATTGAGAGGTGCAGCAATGGTGCTAAAGTCTCTCACAAAACGCCTATAGAAACCAGCGAGTCCAAGAAAACTCCTCACTTGTGTGACCGTTTTGGGCTGCGGCCAACTCTCAATAGCTTCAATCTTGGCTTTATCAACTTCAATTCCCTGTGGAGTAACAACATAGCCAAGAAAAGATACTTGGTCGGTGCAAAAGGTGCACTTCCCAAGGTTACCGAACAAACGTGCATCACGTAGAGCATTAAAAACAGCACGTAAATGATGAGGACATCAATACCATTGTTACACCCACAGCCCCTACTGCTACATATATTGGACGAATTACTAGAGCTCGCGCACGCCAATTAAATTATCAGGTACTTTCGTTTCTTGGTAATGATTCTAATGTTCATGAGAATATGATGCTGCCTAAATTGGATACATTTGTTTTGCTTACAAATGAAGGCCCTAGCTTGGAGAAGGATGGACATTGGAGCAAGAACAAGCATGGAGATAATGCCATGCGCAAGGGGAACAAGAACGGAGTTACAAGTGATGATTTCAGGACTTTGAAGCCACCATAATGGGTGCATGAAGCCTTGGACGAAATATACAAGATGCTACTTCATAAATGTCGTCCCGAGGCTATTCTAGGTGCTGCGTCACCTTATTAGTGGGCCAGGCCCATGTAATTTCGAAATACTTAAGTATAGGCTGTTTTTAGAGTCCGTATGTGTGGGGAAACAAGAGTTAGGGTTGATTTCGGACCCCTCCACCAAGGGCCACGAAATTCCCCCCCTCTTCCTCCATATATACAGCCCTTAGGGCACCGTTTAGACCTTGGGTTTTGTTTAGATTAAAAGTTCGCCATAGCTGCAACTTGGCGCATGCCGTTTGTGTTCAACGACCGGACAAAGGCGCCACGTAACCCCACCTTGATCAATAAAGCTTTCATCTTATATTCGCAATATCCAGATTGCAATCTCAGTTTCTTGCTTGTTCTTCGTTTGCTCGCAGGAAAGCAGACCCTCGTGGTCGTTGATCGTGCTCGGCGTGGTCAATAACCTCTCGGAGTTGGTTTAGCGATTGCTAAGGCGCGACGTCTCGCGACGTTCGTAGTCGGATCGTCAAAGTCGACTTCCTCCAAAGCGAAAACCACATCTCATCGAAAGGCGGGACACCTTTGCCTCTATCAAGTGGTATCGAGCCAGGTTGCTCGGTGAGATTTTACAGCTTTTCGAGATTAGATCGAGTCTGTTCTTCATACCTAAAGTCCACGAAAAAGCCACAAAAAAAAAATTAGGGTTAGTTCATCATATCCGAACCAATCTGAGCCTTTGCATAATCTTTTTAGGGTTTTGCTTTGTTGAATTTGCGGTTGCATCGTCGTGTCTAGTTGCTGGTCTTAGCGTCTAGTCTTTTAGAGTTTGAGTTCGGTCATAAGTTGTCACGCCGCCGCCGCACCATCATCATCGCCTTGCCATCTACCACCATTGCTTATCCGCCACCGCCTCAATCCGTATCCATATACCACCACCAATCCGTATCCATATACCACCACCAATCCGTATCCATATTCCACCACCGCTGCCATATACCACCACCATATATCCACCACCAATCCGAAGTTCTTCTCATATTAGGTTTGTTTTGAGATCCATCTAGTTTCCGATTCGTGTTTCCTTGCCGAGTAGGTTTCGAAAAAAAAAAAGACTTGTCGAAACCACCCTCCGTTTAGGCCCAAAATTTTCCGAAAACGCACTTGTCGAAAAATTTTCTGGCTATCCTGTTTTTAAGTGTTTCTAAGTGGATTGAGACACTCGCCGTTATAGAAAGTTTTTTTTGACCCGTTTCCAGTTTTTGGGTCCGGGCAGTCGAAAAAAAAATTTTGGTCGAAAAAAAAAATTTCGTGCCCATCCTGTCAGTTTGACCTGGGAAGAGTTTTGAGACACTCGCCATTATAGTGATTTTTCGCAAAAAAAAAAAAGCAGCAAAAAAAAAAAGCAGCGTAAAAAAAAAAAAAAGCGAAAAAAATTTCCAGAGTGTGCTTTTCCGTTGTTTCCGTGCAGCGCCGTGATTTTGTTAGTGTTCTAGGCTCGCGTCTCTAGCACGGTCTAGCCTAGGACCAAGACAAGATCACGTCGTTGAGCGTTTATTCAACTTTGCATCTCTGAATTGATTATTGCTGACCCTTTTGCTACCATATTATAAGCCTTCCCAGCTCCACATACATCTACATCGTGCGCTTGACTCTCCCCGTAATCGCTCTATCCAAGCTTTGAGAGTTTTGACTACATCGGTTGCCGATCACCGCTTCTTCTTGGGTAAGAACTGGTAAGAATTTGAGATTTGCTTGACGGATTTGTGATCGCCCACCACACCACCACCACCACTTCCTAGTAGTCTGTCAATCATATTCTTGTGTGTTTCTATTGCTGCTAACCATGGCAGGATCACAAGCCGATTTAGACTGACCGGGAGAACATGACAAACAAAGCGCTACATGATAAGTTTCAACAAATGATGAGTGGGCAGGTGGACGATGTGCTAAATAGATTTGAAGAGGCCATGGAGAAGATAGATGGCATTGAGAAGGCGTCAAACAAAGCTCGATATCAAGTTTAATGAATTGCTCGCGTCTACCACCACCACCACCGCTGCACCTAACGCACCTCTACTACAACAACACGGACTACCTCCACATCGCGAAACAGCCCTCCGCCGAGCTTCCCGTGTCCCTCTTCACCGCCAAGCTCTTTGGTGCTGCTGTTGATACTTCTGTGGCTCCTGCTGCTGCGGTGGGGGAGGATGATTATGTAAGAGCTTACGAGGATGAGGTTGATCAACATCAGAACTACGTGCAACCACCAGCACCACAACCACCAGGTCGTCCACATGCAAATAATGGCAATGTTGGGCTCCCCTTCAGTACGAGATCATGACCATCTCCCTAAACTGAAATTGAATATTCCACCATTTGAGGGTAGATATGTTCTGATATATATCTTACTTGGGAATTAGAAACTGAACAACGATTTACATGTTTACAATATCCCGAGGAGAGACGTGTTCTGCTGCTGTTTGTGCTTTCACTAGCTTTGCATGTGTTTGGTGGTCGAACATTGTAGATTATATCCTGTTCCAGCTACTTGGGCTGCTTTGAAAACTGCTATGCGCACTCGTTGGGTTCCACCATATTATCAGCGTGAATTACTTCAAAATTGCAGCGCTTAAGACAAGGAAAAATTCGGTAGAAGAATATTATCGGGAATTACAAACTGGCTTGATTAGATGTGGTATTGTTGAGGAGAATGAAGCTATGCTTGCACGTTTTCGGGTGGATTAAATAGAGAGATTCAGACCATTCTAGACTACAAGGATTATAATAATATCACTCGATTATTCCATCTTGCTTGTAAAGCTGAACGTGAAGTGCAGGATCGATGTGCCTTGGCGCGGACTAACTTTTTCGCAGGTCGACCTTCATCATGGACACCACGTGCATCATCTACTTCCACACGTTCTACTACACGGCACCTCCGTCGGCTGCCACCTCCAACCGTGATACAAGAAAGCAGGCACAACCACCACTATCTCGCCAAGAGTACCTGCTGGGCCTACAGAGCTCTTCTTCTTCCATGGCGTCAACAGGGCACACAAGTGATATTATTTGTCGTCGTTGTAAGGGAAGAGGACATTTTATGAGAGAATGCACATCTCAGCGTGTGATGATTGCTACCGAGGATGGTGGGTATGAGTCGCTAGTGACTATGATGAAGAGACTTTGGCTCTTATTACACATGAAGAACACGGTGGAGATGATTACGATCTGAGACGCAATACATGGCTGTCAAGATGCCGACAGGTATGAATGTTTAGTTGCTCAACGTGTTTTGAGTGTGCAGGTTACACAAGCTGAGCAAAATCAGAGGCATAACTTGTTCCATACAAAGGGAGTTGTGAAGGAACGTTCTATTCAAGCGCCATCATAGATGGAGGAGCTGCAACAACTTGGCTAGCATGGATATGGTGGAGAAGCTTTCTCTCACCACAAGACCACATCCACATCCTTACTACATCCAATGGTTCAACAACAGCGGCAAGGTTAAGGTAACACGTCACTGTTCGTGTGTATTTTAGTATCTCTACATATGCTGATTATGTTGATTGTGATGTGGTACCTATGCAAGCATGTTCCTTATTACTTGGTAGACCATGGCAATTTGATAAAATTCTGTACACCATGGTAGAAACAATCAGTATACTCTTGTTCACAAGGATAAAAATATTACTTTGCTTCCTATGACTCCTGATTCCATTTTGAAAGATGATATTAATAGAGCTAATAAAGCAAAACAGAGAGAAAATAAGAGTGAAAATCAGATTGTGGCAAAAGAATTTGAGCAACAAATGAAGCCTAATAATAAACCATCTAATGTTGCTTCTGAAATTAAACTGAAAAGTGCATGTTTATTTGCCACCAAATCTGATATTGATGAGCTAGATTCTAGCAAATCTGTTTGCTATGCTTTTGTGTGCAAAGAGGCATTATTTTCATTCGAGGACGTGTTTTCCTCTTTGCCCCTCGCTGTCACTAACATTTTGCAGGAGTTCACGACGTCTTCCCACAAGACGTGCCACCGGATTACCACCTATTCGAGGGATTGAGCATCAAATTGACTTAATTCCCGTGCATCGCTACCCAACCGCGCACCATACCGCACCAATCCAGAGGAGACGAAGGAGATTATGCGTCAAGCACAGGAGCTGCTCGACAAAGGTTATATACGCGAATCTCTTAGTCCTTGTGCTGTTCCTATTATACTAGTGCCTAAAAAGGATGGTACGTCGCGTATGTGTGTTGATTGTAGAGGCATTAATAATATTACTATTCGTTATCGCCATCCTATTCCTAGGCTAGATGATATGCTTGATGAATTGAGTGGCTCTACAATATTCTCCAAAGTTGATTTATGAGTGGATACCATCAAATTCGTATGAAATTGGGAGATGAATGGAAAACAGCATTTAAAACTAAGTTTGGATTATATGAGTGGTTAGTCATGCCTTTTGGGTTAACTAATGCACCTAGTACTTTCATGAGATTAATGAACGAAGTTTTACGTGCTTTCATTGGACGATTTGTGGTAGTTTACTTTGATGATATACTGATTTATAGCAAATCTTTGGAAGAACATTTGGAACATTTACGTGTTGTTTTTAATGCTCTACGTGATGCACGCTTGTTTGGTAACCTTGGGAAGTGCACCTTTTGCACCGACCGAGTATCTTTTCTTGGCTATGTTGTTACTCCACAGGAATTGAAGTTGATAAAGCCAAGATTGAAGCTATTGAGAGTTGGCCGCAGCCCAAAACGGTCACACAAGTGAGGAGTTTTCTTGGACTCGCTGGTTTCTATAGGCGTTTTGTGAGAGACTTTAGCACCATTGCTGCACCTCTCAATGAGCTTACAAAGAAGGATGTGCCTTTTGTTTGGGGTACCGCATGGAAGAAGCCTTCACGGTATTGAAAGATAAGTTGACACATGCTCCTTTACTCCAACTTCCTGACTTTAATAAGACTTTTGAGCTTGAATGTGATGCTAGTGGAATTGGATTAGGAGGTGTGTTATTACAAGATGGCAAACCTGTTGCATACTTTTCGAAAAATTGAGTGGGCCTAGTCTGAACTATTCTACTTATGACAAAGAATTATATGCTCTTGTTCGGACTTTAGAGACATGGCAACATTATTTATGGCCCAAAGAATTTGTTATACATTCTGATCATGAATCTTTGAAACATATTAAAAGTCAAGCTAAACTGAATCGTAGACATGCTAAATGGGTTGAATTCATTGAGACTTTCCTTATGTCATTAAACACAAGAAGGGTAAAGAAAATGTTATTGCTTGATGCTTTGTCTCGTCGATATACTATGCTTTCACAACTTGACTTCAAAATATTTGGTTTGGAGACCATCAAAGATCAATATGTGCATGATGCTGATTTTAAAGATGTAATGCAGAATTGTAAAGAGGGAAGAACATGGAACAAGTTCGTTATTAATGATGGTTTTGTGTTCGTGCTAACAAGCTATGCATTCCTGCTAGCTCTGTTCGTCTTTTGTTGTTGCAGGAGGCGATGGAGGAGGATTAATGGGACACTTTGGCGTGAAGAAGACGGAGGATATACTTGCTACACATTTCTTTTGGCCAAAGATGAGACGGATGTTGAGCGCTTTGTAGCTCGCTGCACTACATGTCAAAAAGCTAAGTCACGACTCAATCCTCATGGTTTATATATGCCTTTGCTCGTGCCTAGTGTTCCTTGGGAGGATATATCTATGGACTTTGTTTTAGGTTTACCTCGAACAAAGAAGGGAGGATAGCATATTTGTTGTCGTGGATAGATTCTCTAAAATGGCACACTTTATACCATGTCATAAAAGCGATGATGTTGTTAATGTTGCTGATTTGTTCTTTCGTGAAATTATTCGCTTGCATGGTGTGCCAAATACTATTGTTTCAGATCGTGATACTAAATTTCTTAGCCACTTTTGGAGATGTTTATGGGCTAAGTTGGGGACTAAACTGCTTTTTAGTACTACTTGTCACCCCCAAACGATGGATAAACTGAAGTAGTCAATAGAACATTGTCTACTATGCTTAGGGCTGTTTTGAAGAATAATAAGAAAATGTGGGAAGAATGCTTGCCTCATATTGAATTTGCTTATAATCGCTCATTGCATTCTACTACTAAGATGTGCCCTTTGAAATTGTGTATGGCTTCCTACCGTGCACCTATTGATTTGTTGCCTCTTCCATCTTCGGAGAAGGTTAATTTTGATGCTAAAGAACGTGCTGAATTGATTTTAAAATGCATGAGATAACTAAGGAAAACATTGAGCGTATGAATGCTAAATATAAACTTGCTGGAGATAAGGGTAGAAAACATGTTGTCTTTGCACCGGAGATCTTGTTTGGTTACATTTATGTAAGGATAGGTTTCTAATTTGCGCAAATCAAAGCTAATGCCACGTGTTGATGGTCCATTTAAGGTGTTAGAGAAAATAAATGATAATGCATATAAACTTGAGCTGCTGCAGATTTTGGGGTTAGTCCCACTTTTAACATTGCAGATTTGAAGCCTTATTTGGGTGAGGAATATGAGCTCCGTCGAGGACGACTTCATTTCAAGAAGGGAGGATGATGAGGACATCAATACCATTGTTACACCCACAGCCCCTCTTGCTACATATATTGGACCAATTACTAGAGCTCGCAGACGCCAATTAAATTATCGTACTTTCGTTTCTTGGTAATGATTCTAATGTTCATGAGAATATGATGCTGCCTAAATTGGATACATTTGTTTTGCTTACAAATGAAGGCCCTAGCTTGGAGAAGGATGGACATTGAGCAAGAACAAGCATGGAGATAATGCCATGCTAAGGGGAACAAGAACGGAGTTACAAGTGATGATTTCAGGACTTTGAAGCCACCATAATGGGTGCATGAAGCCTTGGACGAAATATACAAGATGCTACTTCATAAATGTCGTCCCGAGGCTATTCTAGGTGCTGCGTCACCTTATTAGTGGGCCAGGCCCATGTAATTTCGAAATACTTAAGTATAGGCTGTTTTAGAGTCCGTATGTGTGGGGAAACAAGAGTTAGGGTTGATTTGGACCCTCCACCAAGGGCCACGAAATTCCCCCTCTTCCTCCATATATACAGCCCTTAGGGCACCGTTTAGACCTTGGGTTTTGTTTAGATTAAAAGTTCGCCATAGCTGCAACTTCGGCATTTCGTTTGTGTTCAACGACTGCACAAAGGCGCCACGTAACCCCACCTTGATCAATAAAGCTTTCATCTTATATTCGCAATATCCAGATTGCAATCTCAGTTTCTTGCTTGTTCTTCGCTTGCTCGCAGGAACAGACCCTCGTGGTCGTTGATCGTGTTCGGCGTGGTCAATAACCTCTCGGAGTTGGTTTAGCGATTGCTAAGGCGTGACGTCCTCGCACGTTCGTAGTCGGATCGTCAAAGTCGACTTCCTCCCAAGCGAAAACCCCATCTCATCGAAAGACGGGACACCTTTGCCTCTATCAGTAAATGTTCCAAATGTTCTTCCAAAGATTTGCTATAAATCAGTATATCATCAAAGTAAACTACCACAAATCGTCCAATGAAAGCACGTAAAACTTCGTTCATTAATCTCATGAAAGTACTAGGTGCATTAGTTAACCCAAAAGGCATGACTAACCACTCATATAATCCAAACTTAGTTTTAAATGCTGTTTTCCATTCATCTCCCAATTTCATACGAATTTGATGGTATCCACTACGCAAATCAACTTTGGAGAAAATTGTAGAGCCACTCAATTCATCAAGCATATCATCTAGCCTAGGAATAGGATGACGATAACGAATAGTAATATTATTAATGCCTCTACAATCAACACACATACGTGACGTACCATCCTTTTTAGGCACTAGTATAATAGGAACAGCACAAGGACTAAGCGATTCGCAGATATAACCTTTGTCGAGCAGCTCCCGTACTTGACGATAATCTCCTTCGTCTCCTCCGGATTGGTACGGTATGGTGCGCGGTTGGTAGCGATGCACCGGGAATTAAGTCAATTTGATGCTCAATCCTCGAATAGGTGGTAATCCGGTGGCACGCCTTGTGGGAAGACGCCAACGAACTCCCGCAAAATGTTAGTGACAGCAGGGGCAAAGAGGAAGGCACGTCCTCGAATGAAAATAATGCCTCTTTGCACACAAAAGCATAGCAAACAGATTTGCTAGAATCTAGCTCATCAATATCAGATTTGGTGGCAAATAAACATGCACTTTTCAGTTTAATTTCAGAAGCAATATTAGATGGTTTATTATTAGGCTTCATTTGTTGCTCAAATTCTTTTGCCACAATCTGATTTTCACTCTTATTTTTCTCCTGTTTTGCTTTATTAGCTCTATTAATATCATCTTTCAAAATGGAATCAGGAGTCATAGGAAGCAAAGTAATATTTTTATCCTTGTGAACAAGAGTATACTGATTGTTTCTACCATGGTGTACAGAATTTTATCAAATTGCCATGGTCTACCAAGTAATAAGGAACATGCTTGCATAGGTACCACATCACAATCAACATAATCAGCATATGTAGAGATACTAAAATACACACTAACAAGACGTGTTACCTTAACCTTGCCGCTGTTGTTGAACCATTGGATGTAGTAAGGATGTGGATGTGGTCTTGTGGTGAGAGAAAGCTTCTCCACCATATCCATGCTAGCCAAGTTGTTGCAGCTCCTCCATCTATGATGACGCGAATAGAACGCTCCTTCACAACTCCCTTTGTATGGAACAAGTTATGCCTCTGATTTTGCTCAGCTTGTGTAACCTGCACACTCAAAACACGTTGAGCAACTAAACATTCATACCTGTCAAGATCTTCAGCAGCCATGTATTGCGCCTCATGATCGTAATCATCTCCACCGTGTTCTTCATGTGTAATAAGAGCCAAAGTCTCTTCATCATAGTCACTAGCGGCTCATACCCACCATCCTCAAGAGCAATCATCACATGCTGAGATTGGCATTCTCTCAAGAAAATGTCCTCTTCCCTTACAACGACGACAAATAATATCACTTGTGTGCCCTGCTGACGCCATGGAAGAAGAAGAGCTCTGTAGGCCCAACAGTGTGCTCTTGGCAGATTGTGGTGGTTGTGCCTGCTTTCTTGTATCACGGTTGAGGTGGCAGCCGACGGAGGTGCCGTGTAGTAGAACGTGGAAGTAGATGATGCACGTGGTGTCCATGATGAAGGTCGACCTGCAGAAAAGTTAGTTCGCGCCAACGCCTCGTCGATCCTGCACTTCACGCTCAGCTTTACAAGCAAGATGGAATAAGCGAATGATATTATTATAATCCTTGTAGTCTAGAATGGTCTGAATCTCTATTTAATCCACCCGTAAAACGTGCAAGCATAGCTTCATTCTCCTCAACAATACCACATCTAATCAAGCCAGTTTGTAATTCCTGATAATATTCTTCTACCGAATTTTTTCCTTGTCTTAAGCATTGCAATTTTTGAAGTAATTCACACTGATAATATGGTGGAACCCAACGAGTACGCATAGCAGTTTTCAAAGCAGCCCAAGTAGCTGGAACAGGATATAATCTACAATGGTCAAACCACCAAACACATGCAAAGCTAGTGAAAGCACAAACAGCAGCAGGAACACATCTCTCCTCAGGATATTGTAAACATGTAAATCGTTGTTCAGTTTCTAACTCCCAAGTAAGATATATATCAGGAACATATCTACCTTCAAATGGTGGAATATTCAATTTCAGTTTAGGGAGATGGTCATGATCTCGCACTCAAGGGGAGCCCAACATTGCCATTATTTGCATGTGGACGACCTGGTGGTTGTGGTGCTGGTGGTTGCACGTAGTTCGATGTTGATCAACCTCATCCTCGTAATCTCTCACATAATCATCCTCCCCACCGCAGCAGCAGCAGGAGCCACGTATATCAACAAAGCAGCACCAGCAGCTTGGCCAGTCAAGAGGGACACGGAAGCTCGGCGGAGGGCTGTTTCGCGATGTGGAGGTAGTCCTTGTTGTTGTAGTAGAGGTGCGTTAGGTGCCGCGGTGGTGGTGGTGGTAGACACGCGAGCAATTCATTAAACTTGTTATCGAGCTTTGTTTCAACGCCTTCTCAATGCCATCTATCTTCTCCATGGCCTCTTCAAATCTATTTAGCACATCTTCCACCTGCCCACTCATCATTTGTTGAAACTTATCATGTAGCGCTTTGTTTGTCATGTTCTCCCGATCCACCACGCCGGCTTGTGATCCTGCCATGGTTAGCAGCAATAGAAACACACAAGAATATGATTCGACAGACTACTAGGAAGTGGTGGTGGTGGTGTGGTGGACAGATCACAAACCGTCAAGCAAATCTCAAATTTTACAAGTTCTTACCAAGAAGAAAGAAAGGTGATCGCAACCGATGTAGTCAAAACTCTCAAAGCTTGGATAGAGCGATTACTGTGGAGAGTCAAACGCACGATGTAGATGTATGTGGAGCTGGAAGGCTTAAAATATGGTAGCAAAAGGGTCAGCAATAATCAATTCAGAGATGCAAAGTTGAATAAACGCTCAACGACGGCATCTTGGCTGGTCCTAGGCTAGACCGTGCTAGAGACGCGAGCCTAGAACACTAACAAAATCACGGCTACTGACGGAAACAACGGAAAAGCACTCTGAAATTTTTTTTTCGCTTTTTTTTTGCGGTGCTTTTTTTGCGCTGCTTTTTTTTTTGCGAAAAATCACTATAATGGCGAGTGTCTCAAAACTCTTCCTGTGTCAAACCGACAGGATGGGCACGAAATTTTTCGACGAAATTTTTTTTTTTTCGAACGCCGGACCCAAAACTGAAACGGGTCAAAAAACTTTCTATAATGGCGATCGCCTCAATACGCTTAGAAACACCTAAAAATAGGATAGCCAGAAAATTTTTGACAAGTGCGTTTTCGGAATTTTTTTTTTCCGAAACCTACGCAGGCAAGGAAACACGAATCGGAATTTAGATGGATCTCGAAAACAAACCTAATATGAGAAGAACTCGGATTGGTGGTGGATATATGGTGGTGGTATATGGTAGCGGCGGTGGTATATGGATACGGATTGGTGGTGGTATATGGATACGGATTCAGAGCGGTGGCGGATAAGCAATGGTGGTAGATGGCAAGGCGATGATGATGGTGCGGCGGCGCGTGACAACTTATGACCGTAACTCAAACTCTAAAAGACTAGACTCTAAGACCAGCAACTTGACACGACGATGCAACCGCAAATTCAACAAAGCAAAACCCTAAAAGATTATGCAAAGGCTCAGATTGGTTCGGATATGATGAACTAACCCTAATTTTTTTTTTCTGGCTTTTTCGTGGACTTTAGGTATGAAGAACAGACTCGATCTAATCTACGAAAAACTGTAAAATCTCACCGAGCAACCTGAAAATCGGATACCACTTGATAGAGGCAAAGGTGTCCCGATGTTTCGATGAGATGGTGGCTATCGTTTCGTGGGAGTCGACCTTGACGATCCGACTCATTTAACGTGCGAGACGTCGCGCTTTAGCAATCGCTAAACCAACTTCCGAGGGTTATTGACCACGCCGAGCACGATCAACCTGACCACGAGGGCCTGTTTCGCGAGCAAACGAAGAACAAGCAAGAAACTGAAATTGCAATCTGGATATTGCGAATATAAGATGAAAGCTTTATTGATCAAGGTGGGGTTCTGTGGACGCCTTTGTCCGGTCGTTGAACACAAACGGCACGCGCGAAGTTGCAGCTATGGCAAACTTTTAATCTAAACAAAACCCAAGGTCTAAACGGTGCCCTAAGGGCTGTATATATGGAGGAAGAGGGGGGATTTCGTGGCCCTTGGTGGAGGGGTCCAAATCAACCCTAACTCTTGTTTCCCAACACATACGGACTCTAAAACAGCCTATACTTAAGTATTTCGAAATTACATGGGCCTGGCCCAATAATAAGGTGACGAAAGCACCTAGAATAGCCTATGGACGAATATTATGAAGTGGCATCTTGTATATTTCGTCCAAGGCCTCATGCACTCATTAGGGTGGCTTCAAAGTCCTGGAATCATCACTTGTAACTCCGTTCTTGTTCTCCTTGCGCATGCCAACATCTCCATGCTTGAACTTGCTCGAAGGTTCATCTTTCTTGTCCATGGTAGGCCCTTCATTTGTAAGCAAAACAAATGTATCCAATTTAGGCAGCATCATATTCTCATGAACATTGGAATCGTTACCAAGAAACGAAAGTACCTGATAATTCAATTGGCGTGCGCGAGCTCTAGTAATTGGTCTAGTATGTATAGCAGCAGGGGCTGTGGGTGTAACAATGGTATTGATGTCCTCATCAACTTTGCAATCAACCGCTTTTGATGAGCTCAAGTCTTTGCTTACTCATGCTCCGATTCTTGCTTTGCCCAATTTTGACAAAACTTTTGAGGTTCATTGTGATGCAAGCGGTACCGGAATTGGCGGAGTTTTGATGCAAGAAAAACGAGCCATTGCATATTTTAGTGAAAAACTCTCCGGTGCTCAACTTAATTATCCCATCTATGACAAAGAATTGTATGCTTTAGTGCGTGTGCTACATGTTTGGGAACATTACCTTAGACCTCATGAGTTTGTCATCCATACCGATCATGAAACGCTTAAGTACCTCAAAGGTCAAACTAAATTGAACAAGCGTCATGCAAAATGGAGTGAATTCATTGAATCTTTTCCTTATGTGATCAAGTACATTAAGGGTAAAGAAAATGTAGTTGCCGATGCGCTTTCACGCATATGCATGCTTGTCACTCAACTTGTGTTGAATGTTATTGGTTTTGAGCATATAAAAGACTTGTATGAGCATGATACATCTTTTGCTTCTCCTTATGCTAAGTGTTTGACGCATACGTCTTGGGAACAATATTACATCAAGGATGGTTACCTTATGAGAGCTAACAAACTTTGCATTCCCGAGTCTTCTCTTCGTTTGCTCCTTTTGCAAGAGGCTCATGGAGGCGGACTCATGGGACACTTTGGACGCGACAAGACATTCGCCACGCTCTCCAACAACTACTTTTGGCCCAAGATGTTCCGCGACGTTTCATGCTTCACCAACCGATGCTACACATGTCGCAAAGCTAAGTCTAAAGCTCAATCTCATGGTCTTTACACGCCTCTTCCTATTCCATATCAACCATGGGAAGACATTAGTATGGATTTTGTACTTGGTTTGCCTAGGACTCAAAATGGCAAGGATTCCGTGTTTGTTGTTGTGGATAGATTTTCCAAAATGGCCCATTTCATTCCTTGCAACAAGATAGACGATGCTTCACATGTTGCAAATCTCTTTTGTAGGGAAATCTAGCGACTCCATGGAGTACCAAAGACAATCGTCTCCGATCGTGATGTCAAGTTCTTGAGTTACTTTTGGAAGACCCTATGTGCCAAGCTCGGAATCAAGCTCTTGTTCTCCTCGGCATACCATCCTCAAACCGACGGCCAAACGGAGGTGACGAACCGCACACTATCCACTCTACTTCGTGTCTTGATCAAGAAGAACATCAAGGAGTGGGAAGCATGTCTACCCATCGCCGAGTACACCTACAATCGTGCAAGACATTCAACTACCGGCAAGTCCCCCTTCGAGGTCGTCTACGGTTTCAACCCGTTGTCCCCATTGGACATTCTACCACTTCCTCTCCACGAGCGCACCAACATGGATGCAAGTGAACGAGCAAGCTACATCAAGAAGATGCACGAAGATACAAGGCACACCATTGAGCGCCAAGTACAACGTCAAGCAAACAAGCTCAACGCCAACAAGCAACCCATCGTCTTCAACATTGGTGATCTAGTGTGGCTACACCTTCGCAAGGACCGCTTCCCCAAAGAACGCAAGTCCAAGCTTCTCCCTCGAGCCGATGGACCTTTCAAGGTGCTAGCACGCTACAACGACAACGCTTACAAGATCGACATACCTCAAGACAAGTACAACGTGAGCGACATCTTCAACGTCAAGGACCTCGCACCTTTCCATGGAGATGAAGCTTTTGATCCGAGGTCGGATCTCTCCCAAGGGGGAGATGATGCGGAGCATCCCACGTTCATCCCCATGCTTCCACAACCGTCTCATCAAGAGCCAAGAGGACCCATGACACGAGCAAGAGCTAGAGCTCTCGAGAACGAGGTGACCTCCTTCCTTATTGATATCGCATATGATCCACTCGAGACATGGCTACTACCTAAGTCCGATATGCTATGCATGATTAGGTGTCAAGGGGAACCTCCCGAGGGTGCACGTGAAGACGGACAAGTCCCCAAGTACAAGGATGAAGGAACACGACGAGGAACCGGAGAAGTCTGCCCAGCCGGACATCCGGCACCATGCCCCGGACATCCGGCTCTTCCTGAAGCCCCGGATATCCGGCCCCTCCATCACCGAATGCGTCTGGAAGAACCAGGCCACCCCGGACATCCGGCCTCCCCGCCCGGACATCCGGCCCGTCCCGAAGCCCCGGATATCCGGCCACTCGCCCGGAAATCCGGCGCCTGGCGCCCGAATAAGCAAAACCAGCATCGCCAGCAGCACCAGCCCGGACATCCGGCCGGCTAGCCCGGACATCCGGCGTCTCGGGAAAGCCCGGACATCCGGCCCGACGCCCGGACATCCGGCCCGACGCCCGGACATCCGGCCTCCCCTGCCTGCGTGCAGTGCATCCGGGCCGAGACCCTTGTACCCCTTCGCCCCCTAGACTATATATACTTCATCCCCTTCCTCTTTCTAGGGTTAGCATTGGATTAGCTCATATTTTGGTGTGAGAGCCTTTGCTCATCCACTTGGCTACTTCTCCTCGGAGATCAGGACCTCTACGGAGAAGATCCCCCAAGCGGATTCAAGACCCCCTTCTAGGGTGGACCCCATCAAGACCTCCTCTCGGAGAAGAACGGCTACTCGTGTATCCTTACCTTTGTTGATCTTGAACCTTGTGCCACTCTATGTGTTCGATAATCTAGCACTTGTGTGATTGATTTCTTGTCGGTTGAGTGCATTCTCTCTCGTTTTCCCCGTGTTTTCCTTCTTGTTCTTCCGTGTGTCCCTCGTGATTCCCCGTAGGATCCGCTCCAACGTGAAAGATCGCCCACGTAGGGTTCCGCCCTACATCAGATGGTGGTCAACAAAAGGGATAACGATGCAGCGGCGGCGTGACTAATGTGAACAGAACTTGAAACTCTAAACGAACCAGACACTAAGACCAGCAACTCGACACGACGATGCAACCGATAATTCAATAATGCAAACAATGAAAAGAAAATTGCAAAGGCTCGATCGGCTTGGACAAAAGATGAATAGATCTAACTTTTTGTGGCTTTTTCTTGGACAATAGGTAAGAAAATAAATCTAATCTAGGAAAATCGGAAATTCTCGCCGAAAGCAACCCGAAAACCGATACCACTTGATAGAGGCGTAGGGTGTCCCGATCTTTAGATGAGATGATAACTATCGATTTGGTGGAGACGACTTTGACGATCCGACTACAAACGTGCATGACGTTGCGCCTTAGCAATCGCTAAACCAACTCCGAGAGGTTATTGACCACGCTGGAGCACGATCAACGACCACGAAGGTCTATTCCTGCAAGCAATCAAGAACAAGCAAGAATATGATAAAGCAATCTGAATATTGCGAATATATATGAAGTATTGATAATGGTGGGGATCCGTAAGCGGTCTTGGTCTGGTCATTGGACACAAACAAAGTACACGGTTGCAATGGCTAACTTTAACTAAACAAATCCCAAGGAAAAAGCTACTAGATGGATCTACTTATATAGGAGCAAGGGTGGCGGCCAAGGAGGTGGGAGGACGTCCCAAGGCAGCCTAACACTAACCCTAGGTCGTACAAGGCCAATGGGCCCAAGTGGAGGTGACGTAACACCTTTGGACTTGTAGTTTGACTCGGATTCTGCTGCATCATCAGATTGTTTCGTCCATAACTCAACGCCCGGACGGATTTTAAGGTGATTCAATTGGGTTGGAAAATGCACGAAATCTATTTTCCAACAAAAAATCAACCAATTTGGAGTCCGTATGAAAAGTTATTGACGTTTTGAGTCGTATGTCTGCAGCAGTCCGAATCTGAGTCCGTAACGTGAGAGACTTGGACTCTATCTTCTCTTGGGCCAAAAGTGACGTGAGAGAACATTTTGAACAGCAGGTAAACATCTCTTTCTCCCTTATCTTCATATGTGGATTGTACAAATGTCCCATACGCCTGCAATTAGACATGGCACAAAAGTTTGTGAAGTATTTTTGTCCTGGATGACATAAATAAATTATTGCATAGTTTGCATTAGAAATCACCTCACAAATATACATGTATGCAATATTTTTGGTCGTATCCAAGGTAATCATGTCCTCATCACAACGTCCGTACCTACATCAGCTACGTCTTTGCGACAAGGTAACAGTAAAGGTATTGATGATATAACTTCACATGAGAATGATGCATCCATAGTTAACTTGAATGCATCATGTGTTGAGTTACCTGGTGATTTGAGCACATCACCTATTTTAGAGAATCTTGATACTATCATGAATGCGTGATGAGGACATAAATACCATTGTTACACCCACAGCCCCTGCTGCTATACATACTGGACCAATTACTAGAGCTCGCGCACGCCAATTGAATTATCAGGTACTTTCGTTTCTTGGTAACGATTCCAATGTTCATGAGAATATGATGCTGCCTAAATTGGATACATTTGTTTTGCTTACAAATGAAGGGCCTACCATGGACAAGAAAGATGAACCTTGGAGCAAGTTCAAGCATGGAGATGTTGGCATGCAAGGGGAACAAGAACGGAGTTACAAGTGATGATTCCGGGACTTTGAAGCCACCCTAATGAGTGCATGAGGCCTTGGACGAAATATACAAGATGCCACTTCATAATATTCGTCCATAGGCTATTCTAGGTGCTGCGTCACCTTATTATTGGGCCAGGCCCATGTAATTTCGAAATACTCAAGTATAGGCTGTTTTAGAGTCCGTATGTGTGGGGAAACAAGAGTTAGGGTTGGTTTGGACCCCTCCTCAAGGGCCACGAAATTCCTCCTCTTCCTCCATATATACAGCCCTTAGGGCGTCGTTTAGACTTTGAGTTTTGTTTATATTAAAAGTTCGCCATAGCTACAACTTCGCAGCATTTCGTTTGTGTTCAACGACTGGACAACGGCGCCACGTAACCCCACCTTGATCAATAAAGCTTTCATCTTATATTCGCAATATCCAGATTGCAATCTCAGTTTCTTACTTGTTCTTTGTTTGCTCGCAGGAAACAGACCCTCGTGGTCAGGTTGATCGTGCTCTGGCGTGGTCAATAACCTCTCGGAGTTGGTTTAGCGATTGCTAAGGCGCGACGTCCTCGCACGTTCGTAGTCGGATCGTCAAAGTCGACTTCTGAAAGAGGCGAGGGTCCCGATCTTTCGATGAGATGATAACTATCAATTTGGTGGAGACGACTTTGACGATCCGACTACAAACATGCACGATGTTGCGCCTTAGTAATCGCTAAACCAATCTCCTGAGGTTACTGACGATGCCGGAAGCACGATCAGCCTGACCACGAAGGTCTATTCCTGCACGCAATCGAAGAAGCAAGAATATGATAATGCAATCTGAATATTGCAAATATATATGAAGTATTGATAAACGTGGGGATCCGTAAGCGGTCTTGGCCTGGTCGTTGGACACAAACGAAGTACACGAAGTTGCGATGGCTAACTTTTAACTAAACAAATCCCAAGGAAAAAGCTACTAGATGGATCTACTTATATAGGAGCAAGGGGTGGCGGCCAAGGAGGTGGGAGGACGTCCCAAGGCAGCCTAACACTAACCCTAGGTCATACAAGGCCAATGGGCCCAAGTGGAGGTGACGTAACACCTTTGGACTTGTTGTTTGACTCGGATTCTGCTGCAGCATCAGATTGTTTCATCCATAACTCAACGCTCCGGACGGATTTTAAGGTGATTCCAATTGGGTTGGAAAATGCACGAAATCTATTTTCCAAAAAAAAAGAATCAACCAATTTGGAGTCCGTATGAAAAAGTTATTGACGTTTTGAGTCAGGTTTGTCTGTGCAGTCCGAATCTGAGTCCAGAACGTGAGAGACTTGGACTCTATCTTCTCTTGGGCCAAAAGTGACGGAGAGAACTTTTTGAACAGCAGGTAAACATCTCTTTCTCCCTTATCTTCATATGTGGATTGTACAAATGTCCCATACACCTGCAATTAGACATGGCACAAAAGTTTGTGAAGTATTTTTGTCCTGGATGACATAAATAAATTATTGCATAGTTTGCATTAGAAATCACCTCACAAATATACATGTATGCAATATTTTTGGTCGTATCCAAGGTAATCATGTCCTCATCAACTTCCTCCAAAGCGAAAACCAACATCTCATCGAAAGACGGGACAACTTGGCCTCTATCAAGTGGTATCAGATTTCCAGGTTGCTCGGTGAGATTTTACAGTTTTTCGTAGATTAGATCGAGTCTATTCTTCATACCTAAAGTCCACGAAAAAGCCACAAAAAAAATTAGGGTTAGTTCATCATATCCGAACCAATCTGAGCCTTTGTATAATCTTTTTAAGGTTTTGCTTTGTTGAATTTGCGGTTGCATCGTCGTGTCTAGTTGCTGGTCTTAGCGTCTAGTCTTTTAGAGTTTCGATTTCTGGTCATTAGTTGTCACGCCGCCACCGCACCATCATCATCGCCCCTGGCACCTACCACCACCGCTCCGAATACGTATCCATAGACCGCCACCAATCTGTGTCCATATACCACCACCGATCCATATCCATATACTACCACCGCTACCACCACCGCTGCCATATACCACCACCATATATCCACCACCAATCCGAGTTCCTTGCATATTAGGTTTGTTTTCGAGATCCATCTAGTTTCCGATTCGTGTTTCCTTGCCGGAGTAGGTTTCGGAATTTTTTTTCCTATTTACGCACTTGTCGGAGTAGGTCCGAAAACCACCCTCCGTTTAGGCCCAAAATTTTCCGAAAATGCACTTGTCGAACAAATTTCTGGCTATCCTATTTTTAGGTGTTTCTAAGCGTATTGAGACGGTCGCCGTTATAGAAAGTTTTTTTTGACCCGCTTCCAGTTTTTGGGTCCGGGCAGTCGAAAAAAAAATTTGGTCGAAAAAATTTCGTGCCCATCCTGTCAGTTTGACCTGGGAAGAGTTTTGAGACACTCGCCATTATAGTGATTTTTCGGGAAAAAAAAGAGCAGCGCAAAAAAAAAGAGCGAAAAAAAAAAATCCAGAGTGTGCTTTTCCCTTGTTTACGTGCAGCGCCGTGATTTTGTTAGTGTTCTAGGCTCGCGTCTCTAGCACGGTCTAGCCTAGGACCAGCACAGTACCGTCGTTGAGCGTATTAACCTTTGCATCTCTGAATTGATTATTGCTGACCCTTTTTGCTATCATATTATAAGCCTTCCCAGCTCCACATACATCTACATCGTGCGTTTGACTCTCCCTCGTAATCGCTCTATCCAAGCTTTGAGAGTTTTGACTACATCGGTTGCCGATCACCGCCTGCTGCTGGGTAAGAACTAGTAAGAATTTGAGATTTGCTTGACGGATTTGTGACTGTCCACCACACCACCACCACCACTTCCTAGTAGTCTGTCGAATCATATTCTTGTGTGTTTCTATTGCTGCTAACCATGGCAGGATCACAAGCCGACGAGACTGACTGGGAGAACATGACAAACAAAGCGCTACATGATAAGTTTCAACAAATCATGAGTGGGCAGGTGGAAGATGTGCTAAATAGATTTGAAGAGGCCATGGAGAAGATAGATGGCATTGAGAAGGCGTTCGAAACAAAGCTCGATAACAAGTTTAATGAATTGCTCGCGCGTCTACCACCACCACCACCGACTGTGATAGAGGCAAAGGTGTCCCGATGTTTCGATGAGATGGTGGCTATCGTTTCTGGGGGAGTCGACCTTGACGATCCGACTACGTACGTGCGAGACGTCGCGCCTTAGCAATCGCTAAACCAACTTCCGAGGGTTATTGACCATGCCGGAGCACGATCAACCTGACCACGAGGGCATGTTTCCTGCGAGCAAACGAAGAACAAGCAAGAAACTAAGATTGCAATCTGGATATTGCGAATATAAGAGGAAAGCTTTATTAATGAAGATGGGGTTCTGTGACGCCTTGGTCTGGTCGTCGAACTCAAACGAAGTACGCGAAGTTGCTGCTATGGCGAACTTTTGATCTAAACTAAACCCAAGGTCTAAACGGTGCCATAAGGGCTGTATATATGGAGGAAGAGGGGGGAATTTCGTGGCCCTTGGTGGAGGGGTCCGAAATCAACCCTATCTCTTATTTCCCCACACATACGGACTCTAAAAATAGCCTATACTTGTGTATTTCGAAATTACAAGGGCCTGGCCCACTAATAAGGTGACGCAGCACTTAGAATAGCCTCGGGACGACATTTATGAAGTAGCATCTTGTATATTTCGTCCAAGGCTTCATGCACCCATTATGGTGGCTTCAAAGTCCTGAAATCATCACTTGTAACTCCGTTCTTGTTCCCCTTGCGCATGGCATTATCTCCATGCTTGTTCTTGCTCCAATGTCCATCCTTCTCCAAGCTAGGGCCTTCATTTGTAAGCAAAACAAATGTATCCAATTTAGGCAGCATCATATTCTCATGAACATTAGAATCATTACCAAGAAACGAAAGTACCTGATAATTTAATTGGCGTGCGCGAGCTCTAGTAATTGGTCCAGTATATGTAGCAGTAGGGGTTGTGGTGTAACAATGGTATTGATGTCCTCATCAGGCTGCACCTAACGCACCTCTACTACAACAACAACGACTACCTCCACATCGCGAAACAGCCCTCCGCCGAGCTTCCCGTGTCCCTCTTCAGCCTGGCCAAGCTCTTTGGTGCTGCTTTGTTGATACTTCGTGGCTCCTGCTGCTGATGTGGGGAGGATGATTATGTGGGAGATTATGAGGATGAGGTTGATCAACATCGAACTACGTGCAACCACCAGCACCACAACCACCGGGCCGTCCACATGCAAATAATGGCAATGTTAGGGCTCCCCTCAGTACTGAGATCATGACCATCTCCCTAAACTGAAATTGAATATTCCACCATTTGAGGGTAGATATGTTCCTGATATATATCTTACTTGGGAGTTAGAAACTGAACAACGATTTACATGTTTACAATATCATGAGGAGAGACGTGTTCCTGCTGCTGTTTGTGCTTTCACTAGCTTTGCATGTGTTTGGTGGTCTGAACATTGTAGATTATATCCTGTTCCAGCTACTTGGGCTGCTTTGAAAACTGCTATGCGTGCTCGTTGGGTTCCACCATATTATCAACGTGAATTACTTCAAAATTGCAGCGCTTAAGACAAGGAAAAAATTCTGTAGAAGAATATTATCAGGAATTACAAACTGGCTTGATTAGATGTGGTATTGTTGAGGAGAATGAAGCTATGCTTGCACGTTTTCTGGGTGGATTAAATAGAGAGATTCAGACCATTCTAGACTACAAGGATTATAATAATATCACTCGATTATTCCATCTTGCTTGTAAAGCTGAACGTGAAGTGCAGGATCGACATGCGTTGGCGCGGACTAACTTTTCTGCAGGTCGACCTTCATCATGGACACCACGTGCATCGTCTACTTCCACACGTTCTACTACACCGGCACCTCCGTCGGGTGCCCCTCCAACCGTGATACAAGAAAGCAGGCACAACCACCACTATCTGCCAAGAGCACACCTGTTGGGCCTACACAGAGCTCTTTTTCTTCCATGGCGTCAACAGGGCACACAAGTGATATTATTTGTCGTCTTTGTAAGGGAAGAGGACATTTTGCGAGAGAATGCCAATCTCGGCGTGTGATGATTGCTACTGAGGATGGTGGGTATGAGTCCGCTAGTGACTATGATGAAGAGACTTTGGCTCTTATTACACATGAAGAACACGGTGGAGATGATTCTGATCATGAGACGCAATACATGGCTGCTGAAGATGCTGACAGGTATGAATGTTTAGTTGCTCAACGTGTTTTGAGTGTGCAGGTTACACAAGCTGAGCAAAATCAGAGGCATAACTTGTTCCATACAAAGGGAGTTGTGAAAGAACGTTCTATTCGCGTCATCATAGATGGAGGGAGATGCAACAACTTGGCTAGCATGGATATGGTGGAGAAGCTTTCTCTCACCACAAGACCACATCCACATCCTTACTACATCCAATGGTTCAACAACAGCGGCAAGGTTAAGGTAACACGTCATTGTTCGTGTGCATTTTAGTATCTCTACATATGCTGATTATGTTGATTGTGATGTGGTACCTATGCAAGCATGTTCCTTATTACTTGGTAGACCATGGCAATTTGATAAAATTCTGTACACCATGGTAGAAACAATCAGTATACTCTTGTTCACAAGGATAAAAATATTTTTTTGCTTCCTATGACTCCTGATTCCATTTTGAAAGATGATATTAATAGAGCTAATAAAGAAAAACAGGAGAAAAATAAGAGTGAAAATCAGATTGTGGCAAAAGAATTTGAGCAACAAATGAAGCCTAATAATAAACCATCTAATGTTGCTTCTGAAATTAAACTGAAAAGTGCATGTTTACTTGCCACCAAATCTGATATTGATGAGCTAGATTCTAGCAAATCTGTTTGCTATGCTTTTGTGTGCAAAGAGGCATTATTTTCATTCGAGGACGTGCCTTCCTCTTTGCCCCCTGCTGTCACTAACATTTTGCAGGAGTTCGCTGACGTCTTCCCACAAGACGTGCCACCGGGATTACCACCTATTCGAGGGATTGAGCATCAAATTGACTTAATTCCCGGTGCATCGCTACCCAACCGTGCACCATACCGTACCAATCCAGAGGAGACGAAGGAGATTATGCGTCAAGTACAGGAGCTGCTCGACAAAGGTTATATACGCGAATCTCTTAGTCCTTGTGCTGTTCCTATTATACTAGTGCCTAAAAAGGATGGTACATCGCGTATGTGTGTTGATTGTAGAGGAATTAATATTATTACTATTCGTTATCGTCATCCTATTCCTAGGTTAGATGATGCGGAGCATCCACGTTCATCACCATGTACACTCCGACTACTCTCCAAACCCCATGTGGACATATGACGAGACCTCGAATACACGCCATCGGACACAAGGTGAACTCGCTCCCCTCCGAACCTTCACTTTCCACATGTGAGACATGGTTACTTCCTCATGCATGGACCTTGCCTATACTCAGGTACAACCGAGATGACCATGGAGAATCAAAGGACAAAGGCCAAGCATGGAAGAGGAGAAGGAAGAAGAGCCAGCTGCTACAGGCCCCGGACATCCGGCCCTTCCCGCAAGCCCGGACATCCGGCCACAGCCCGGACATCCGGCGCCCATCACAGCAGCCGCAGCCCTGCCAGGAAGATTACAGGGCCCGGACATCCGGCCCCAGGCCCCGGACATCCGGCCTCCCACGAAGCCCCGGATATCCGGCCACTCGCCCGGAAATCCGGCGCCCCGCACCCGAATCGGCAGAACCAGCCGCGCCAGCCCGGACATCCGGCCGGCTAGCCCAGACATCCAGCGCCTCGCGAAGGCCCGGACATCCGGCCCGACGCCCGGACATCCGGCCTCCCCTGCCTGCGTGCAGTGCCTCCGGGACTTGTCCCTTGTACCCCTTCGCCCCGAGACTATATATACTTCATCCCCTTTCTCTTTCTAGGGTTAGCTTAGGTTTAGCTCATGTTTGTGTGAGAGCCTTGCTCGTCCACTTGGTTACTTCTCCTCGGAGCTCAGGACCTCTTCGGAGAAGATCCCCCAAGCGGATTCAAGACCCCCTTCTAGGGTGGACCCCATCGAGACCTCCTCACAGAGAAGAACGGCTACCGTCTGTATCGTCCTTTGTTGACCTTGAATCATGTATCTCCCTTTGTGTTCATCGATCTAGCACTTATGTGATTGATCTCTTGGTGGTTTAGTGATTTCTCTCTCTCGTTTTCTCCGTGTCTCCCTCTTGTTCTTCCGTGTGTTCTTCGTGATTCCCCCGGAGGATCCGCTCCAACGTGAAAGATCGTCCATGTAGGGTTCCGCCCTACATCATCTATGGTATCATGAGCCACGTTGATCACGTTTTTGGAGCCCCTACCCCGTGTTTTCTAGCTTGATTTTGTTGATTTCGTCCTAAATCCGAAAATCCCCACCAAAAATAGCCCCAAGTTTTGATGATGTTTTGTTGATTTTGATCCGTGGATTTGCTTGGTTTCAAGTGGATCTAGAATCTCCCCAAGTTTCCCCATGTTTCCTCCACGAAATCCATCAAATGTTGACCCCAAAATCATCAATTTCCACCCCCAATTCGAAAATTTCCGCCCCAAACGAGATCGGGCTTCGTCGGGCCGGACATCCGGGCCATCCGGCCGGGCCCTGGAGCACCAAATTCGCACGGTTCTGGACATACATCCCCGGAAATCCGGCCCCGACCCCTGGATATCCGGCCCCTGGGATTTCAGTTTTTTCCGTTTCACCGTTTTGTCCATAACTAATTCATCCGGAGTCCGATTTTCGCGTTCTTTAGCTCGTTTCGAAGCTATTGACATCCCCCTTCCCATAAAAATACTACCATCACCATTTGACTCCATTAAATTTTGTGAACTTTGTCATCTTTGCCTAGGGCTTCCACCATATCATCCGCATAGCCACCACCGACTTCCGCAACCTAACCCATTTTGTTCCCCATCGCATTAGTGGTTGCTTGAGTAGTGATTCGAGTCTTCTAAGGTGTTTTGGCTACTTAGGGACGATTGCTTCTTCATCAACCACCACCACCACTTCCACATAACCTTGCCGACCATACACTTCCGACAACCCAACTTAACCCAATTGTTGATTGAGCTTTTTCGAGTTGTTACTTGTGTCTCCTAAGGTGTTTCGGCTACTTAGGGACGGCAACTTCAACTCCGACACGTGTATAGCCCATCATTCCACTTCCGCATTGCCAAGTGCAAACCACCACCGCATTCCCGCTACCACCATTGTGACATTTGACGTTTGAGATTTTGAGTTCGCGGTTTTTCCGTTTCCTAAGGTGTTTCGGCTACTTAGGGACGAGTCTCCATCATCTTGGTATCTACATCAAGAACACCGCTACTCATCATCGCCGGACGGTAACCTCCATATCATCTTGGTATCGTGGTATCCCTCCATTGTATATTCCCCTTGCCATTGCATTGTTAACCCCTAGCCTTACTTTTGCGTTACTTGCCTATCAAGACTAGCCATTTGAGTATTGCCGGCAACGTTACTTGTGCACATTAGTGATCATACTTCCCATAGCATACATACCATATCATTGTGGTGCATATATTGGTATCATATCTTGTGTCACAAGTTTGTTCCCGCATATACACAATTGCTATCTTGGTTTGTGCATTGTCCAAAGTGGCCATAGAAAAAAAAAGAAAAAAAAGCTTTTAAGCAAAAGAAAGAGAGCAAAGAGCTTGTAAGCAAGTGCCATAGCATCATACCATATTGCATATAAGATTGTCATATCCGATCATCTTGGATCATCTTGAGAGAAACACCGGGAACCATACATACATAGCATACTTGGGATAGAAGTTTATCCATTTTGCATCTTATAGGTTGTGCACAATTGTCGTATCCGCCTATTGAGCAATCGTGCTAGCGTCTCTCTTGAGTTGTGCAACACGAGCGTTTTCCGTGGATTCCACATTTTGTGCTCATTCCTTGGTTGCACGACCCCATTTATCTATCCGTGTGTGTGTTTCCGTGTGCCATTCTTTGCTATTGGTCCATTTGTTTCACTTGCGAATTTGTGAATCTCTTTCAACATTATTGACTGACTCTTGCTAACATTTTGCATTAAATTTTTGTGCCACTATCCTCACCGAGCTCCTCCATAAGCTTTACTTGTGTAGGTGTGAGAACCGACAAGGATTGGTACCAATAGTGCTATTTCATTGTCCGCATTTGAGTGAACTTGATTCATTTTCAACATCGGTCAAGGTACATTGGTATAAGTTCTTCTCTTTCTCCCACTCATATTTGCTCGAGTCTTGTGATGGATAGGCAAGGCATTTCATCTCCGGTCTACAACAACTATGACGGCGTGAACAACTACATCACCAAAGCGTCTATCTTCGATCTACAACGACAAGTGCAAGGCACACAATCAAGATTGCGAGAGCGCATCGAGAACATCTCCATCGACATTCGTCACTCCGAGGCAAGGAGAAGGGACTACTTCGACAAGAAACTTGCCGCACATAAAGAGGAGCAAGATGCAAGGATGGAGGAGATTAGAGCCTTAATCAAGTCTACTTCCCCTTCATCATCTTCAAGACGGCGACGTTCAAGCCACAAGTCTTCGGAGCGCCCAAGCGATGCAAGCGCAAGTCGTCCACATCTCCATGGCGACCACCATCACATTCGTGATCCTCATCGTCATGAAGGGCAAGTCACCTCCAAGCATCATGTGCACGACGACGACGAACGACATCTACAACGACATCATCATCATGAAGATGCTCCACAAGCGCAAATGCACAAGTCCCAACAAGCCCTACTTCACGCCAAGTCGAAGCTTCATAAGCACAAGAGAAGACCGCGAGACGACCACCACCAAGACGGGGCTACGGCTACAACAACCACTTCGGCATCTTCGCCTTTGGACGTACGGCATCTTCGCCTACTTCCCACGTGTACGCCTACATCGACTTCATCAAGTCCAAGGCGACCACCTACAAGCGAGGGCGACACTTCCATCTTCGGAAGCCCCTCAAGGAAGATGGCCGAGCATGGGAAACTCCCTTCGGTCATGGAGACGAGCTACGAGGTTCCACATCATATGGGCCTCCAACACCAAGACGGCGACAAGAAGGTCGAGCAAGGGCCATCCCCTTCGACCACGGCGACGAGCGCGAACCTCTTCAACAACATGAAGACGGCGCCCACATTGGACTCATACTCCGAGTCAAGCTACGCGACCGCGCATGGAGACATTTGCACCTACATCTCTCCGGCACCCACATATGTCGAGATGCCCCAATTGCCATGTGAGGAGAGCCACCACCCCATGAGTGACATGAGTGACTCCACCATACGTGACATTGAGAGCATTTCCTATGAGATGATGAGTGTGACCACCACTAGCCCCACACATGAGAGCATGCCACACATCCTATGTGAGGTTGAGCGCCATTTGAGTGACTCCACCCACCATACGAGTGAGAGCATCCTTGAGGGAGTGAGTGAGCCACAACACTTAGTGAGTGAGGTAGTTGACACGGCACATGAGGCCACTATGATTTCTAACGACTTAACTAAATTTTTGACAAGTGCTCGAATTTTTTTCCAAACCTACGCAGCAAGAAAACAACGGAATTTGATGGATCTCAAACAAACCTAATATGAGAAGAACCTTGATTGGTGGTGGATATATGGTGGTAATGGTAGCGGCGTGGTATATGGATATGGATTGGTGGTGGTATATGGATACGGATTCAGAGCTGGCGGATAAGCAATGGTGGTAGATGGCAAGGCGATGATGATAAAGTATACAAGACAACTTATGACCGTAACTCAAACTCTAAAAGACTAGACTCTAAGACCAGCAACTTGACACCATTTATGCAACCGCAAATTCAACAAAGCAAAACCCTAAAAGATTATGTAAAGGCCTTTATTGGTTCGATATGATGAACTAACCCTAATTTTTTTTTCCGGCTTTTTCGTGACTTTAGGTATGAAGAATGACTCGATCTAATCCATTTAAAATCAAAATCTCACCGAGCAACCTGAAAATCTGATACCACTTGATAGAGGCAAAGGTGTCCTATGTTTCGATGAGATGGTGGCTATCGCTCGAGGGAGTCAATTTTGACGATCCGATTTAACGCGGCGAGACGCCGTACTTAGCAATCGCTAAACCAACTTCCGAGGTTATGACCACGCCGAGCACATCAACCTCGACCACGAGGGCCTGCTTCGCGAGCAAACGAAGAACAAGCAAGAAACTGAATTGCAATCTGATATTGCTAATATAAGATGAAAGCTTTATTGATCAAGGTGGGGTTCGTGACGCTTTGTCCGGTCGTGAACACAAACGGCACGCGGGTTGCAGCTATGGCAAACTTTAATCTAAACAAACCTAAAGGTCTAAACGGTGCCCTCTAATGGCATATATGGAGGAAGAGGGGGGGATCGGTCTTTGAGGGGTCCAAATCAACCCTAACTTTGTTTCCCAACACATACGGATTCTAAAACAGCCTATACTTGTATTTCGAAATTACATGGGCCTGGCCCAATAATAAGGTGACGAGCACCTAGAATAGCCTATGGACGAATATTATGAAGTGGCATCTTGTATTTCGGTCCAAGGCCTGCATCATTAGGTGGCTTCAAAGTCCCGAATCATCACTTGTAACTCCGTTTGTTCTCTCTTGCATGCCAACATCTCCATGCTTGAACTTGCTCAAGGTTCATCTTTCTTGTCCATGGTAGGCCCTTCATTTGTAAGCAAAACAAATGTATCCAATTTAGGCAGCATCATATTCTCATGAACATTGGAATCAAGTACTAAGAAACAGCACTGATAATTCAACGCGCGCGAGCTCTAGTAATTGGTCTAGATATAGCAAATAGGGGTCAGGTGTAACAATGGTATTGATGTCCCCATCAACTTGCAATCAACCGCTTTGATGAGCTCAAGTCTTGCTTACTCATGCTCCGATTCTGTTTAATTTTGACAAAACTTTGAGGTTCATTGTGATGCAAGCGGTACCGAATTCTGAGTTTTGATGCAGAAAAACCAGCCATTGCATATTTTAGTGAAAACCTCCGTGCTCAACTTAATTATCCCATCTATGACAAAGAATTGTATGCTTGAAAAGCGGTGCTACATGTTTGGGAACATTACCTTAGACCTCATGAGTTTGTCATCCACCATCATGAAACGCTTGGCAATTTCAAAGGTCAAACTAAATTCGAACAAGCGCTATGCAAATGGAGGAATTCATTGAATCTTTCCTTATGTGATCAAGTACATTAAGGTAAAGAAATGTAGCTGTTATGCGCTTTCACGCATATGCATGCTTGTCACTCAACTTGTGTTGAATGTTATTGGTTTTCATATAAAGACTTCATGAGTATGATACATCTTTGCTTCTCCATGCAAGTGTTTTGACGACACGCCTTTGGGAACAATATTACATCAAGGATGGTTACCTTTATGAGAGCTAACAAACTTTGCATTCTTTGTAGTCTTCGCTTGCCTTTTGCAAGAGGCTCATGGAGGCGGACTCATGGACACTTTGGACGCTGACAAGACATTCGCCACGCCCAACAACTACTTTGGCCCAAGATGTTCAAGGACGCTTACAAGCTTCACCAACCGATGCCAACATGTCGCAGCCAGCTAAAGCTCAATCTCATGGTCTTTACACGCTTCTTCCTATTCCATATCAACCATGGAAGACATTAGTATGGATTTTGTACTTGGTTTGGTCTAGGACCTCAAAATGGCAAGGATTCCGTTGTTGTGGATAGATTTTCCAAATGGTCCATTTCATTCCTTTGCAACAAGATAGACGATGCTTCACATGTTGCAAATCTCTTTGTAGGGAAATCTAGCGACTCCATGGAGTACCAAAGACATCGCTCCGATCGTGATGTCAAGTTCTTGAGTTACTTTTAAGACCCTTGTGCCGCTCGAATCAAGCTCTTGTTCTCCCTCGGCATACCATCCTCAAACCGACGGCCAAACGGAGGTGACGAACCGCACACTATCCACTCTACTTGTGGTTCTTGATCAAGAAGAACATCAAGGAGGGAAGCGTCACCACCAGTACACCTACAATCGGCAAGACATTCAACCACCGCAGTCCCCTTCGAGGTCGCTTACCAAGCCAACCTGTCCCACGATGTCTACCACTTCCTTCCACGAGCGCACTAACATGGATGCAAGTGAACGAAAAGCTACATCAAGAAGATGCATCAAGATACAAGGCACACCATTGAGCGCCAAGTACAACGTCATAAACAAGCTCAACGCCAACAAGCAACCCATCGCTCTTCAACATTGGTGATCTAGTGTGGTTACACCTTCAAGGACCGCTTCCAAAGAACGCAAGTCCAAGCTTTCTCCTCGGCCATGGACCTTTCAAGGTGCTAGCACGCCATAAACAACGCTTTATAAGATCGACATACCCCAAGACAAGTACAACGTGGATACATCTTCAACGCTAGGACCTCGCACCTTTCCATGGAGATGAAGCTTGATCCGGAGGCCTCGATTCTCCTGGGAGATGATGCGGAGCATCCCACGCTCATCCCTCATGCTTCCACAACCGCCTCATCAAGAGCCAAGAGGACCATGGCGACAGCAGAGCTAGAGCTCGAGAACGGTGTGACCTCCTTCCTTATTGATATCGACATGATCCACTCGAGACATGGCTACTACTCTAAGTCCGATATAGCGCGCATGATTAGGTGTCAAGGAACTCCCCGAGGGTGCACGGAAGACGGACAAGTCTCAAGTACAAGGATGAAGGAACACGACGAGGGAATGAGAAGTTCAACAGTTCCGACATCCGTGACCATGCTCCTTGGACATCCGGCTTCCTCAAGCTCCTGGATATCCTACCCTCCATCACCGGTCGCGTTCGAAGAATTAAGGCCACTTGACATCCGCTCCTCACGGACATCCGCCGGGTCCTGGCTTGATATCCTACCACTTCAACCGCGTCGCGCCAATAACAAAACCAAAGATCGCGAAGAGCACCACATCCCCGGCTAGCTCGACATCCTGCCTTCGAAAGCCCTGACATCCGTTGACGCCCGACATCCGCCGACGCCTCGACATCCGCCTCCCTGCTTCCAAGTAAGGCATCCTGCCGAGACCTTGTACCCCTTCGCCCCTAGACTATATATACTTCATCCCCTCTCTTTCTAGGGTTAGCATTGATTAGCCATATTTGGTGTGAGAGTTTTGCTCATCCATTTTGGCTATTCTCGAGATCAGACTCCCTACTTGAGAAGATCCCTAAGCGATTCAAGACCCCCTTCTAGGTGGACCCCATCAAGACTCCTCCTCGGAGAAGAACGGCTACTGTGGTATCTTACCTTTGTTGATCTGAACCTTGTGCCACTTATGTGTTCGATAATCTAGCACTTGTGTGATTGATTTCTTGTCGTTGAGTGCATTCTCTCTCGCTTTCCCTTGTTTTCCTTCTTGTTCTTCCGTGTCCTCGTGATTCCCCGTGAGGATCCGCCCAACGTGAAAGATCGCCCACGAGGGTTCCGCCTACATCGATGGTGGTCAACAAAAGGGATAACGATGCAAGCACAAGCGTGACTAATGTATGTAACTTGAAACCTAAACGAACCGCACACTAAGACCAGAACTCTATTACCGACGATGCAACCGATAATTCAATAATGCAAACAATGAAAAGAAAATTGCAAAGGCTCGACCGCTTGGACAAAAGATGAATAGATCTAATTTTTTGGGGTTTTTCTTGACAATAGGTAAGAAAATAAATCTAATCTAGGAAAATCGGAAATTCTCGCCGAAAGCAAACCCAAAACTGATACCACTTGATAGAGGCGTAGGGTGTCCCATCTTTAGATGAGATGATAACTATCGATTTGGTGGAGACGATTTTGACGATCCGACTACAAACGCATGACGTTATGCCTTAGCAATCGCTAAACCAACTCCGAGAGGTTATTGACCACGCTGGAGCACGCATCAACCCCGACTCACGTATATTCTATTCTGCAAGCAATCAAGAACAAGCAAGAATATGATAAAGCAATCTGAATATTGCTAATATATGAAGTATTGATAATGGTGGGGATCCCAGCGGTCTTGGTCTGGTCATTGGACACAAACAAAGTACACGGTTGCAATGGCTAACTTTAACTAAACAAATCCCAAGGAAAAAGCTACTAGATGGATCTACTTATAGGAGCAAGGTGGCGGCCAAGGAGGTGGGAGGACGCCCCAGCCTAACACTAACCCTAGGTCGTATAAGGCCAATGGCCCAAGTGGAGGTGACGTAACACCTTGGACTTGTAGTTTGACTCGGATTCTCGCCAGATCATCGCATTGTTTCGCCCATAACTCAACGCCCGACGGATTTTAAGGTGATTCTAATTGCTGGAAAATGCACAAATCTATTTTCCAACAAAAAATCAACCAATTTGGAGTCCGTATGAAAAGTTATTGACGCTTTGAGTCGTATGTTCTCAGTAAATCAACTGAGTCCGTAACGTGAGAGACTTGGACTCATCTATCTTGGGCCAAAAGTGACGGAGAGAACATTTTGAACAGCAGGTAAACATCTCTTTCTCCTTATCTTCATATGTGGATTGTACAAATGTCCCATATGCGCAATTAGACATGGCACAAAAGTTTGTGAAGTATTTTGTCCCGATGACATAAATAAATTATTGCATAGTTTGCATTAGAAATCACCTCACAAATATACATGTATGCAATATTTTGGTCGATCCAAGGTAATCATGTCTCATCACAACGTCTGCATTCCACATCAGCCACGCCTTTGCGACAAGGTAACAAAGAAGGTATTGATGATATAACTTGATGAGAATGATGCATCCATAGTTAACTTGAATGCATCATGTGTTGAGTTACCTCGGTGATTTGAGCACATCACCTATTTTAGAGAATCTTGATACTATCATGAATGCGTGATGAGGACATAAATACCATTGTTACACCCACAGCCCTCCGCCGCTATACATACTGGACCATTACTAGAGCTCACAAGACGCCCAATTGAATTATCGTGTACTTTCGCTTTGGTAACCATTCCAATGTTCATGAGAATATGATGCTTTAAATTGGATACATTTGTTTTGCTTACAAATGAAGGGCCTACCATGGACAAGAAAGATGAACCTTGGAGCAAGTTCAAGCATGGAGATGTTGGCATGCAAGGGGAACAAGAACGGAGTTACAAGTGATGATTCCAGACTTTGAAGCCACCCTAATGAGTGCATGAGGCCTTGGACGAAATATACAAGATGCCACTTCATAATATTCGCCCATAGGCTATTCTAGGTGCTACACACCTTATTATTGGGCCAGGCCCATGTAATTTCGAAATACTCAAGTATAGGCTGTTTTAGAGTCCGTATGTGGGGAAACAAGAGTTAGGTTGGTTTGACCCTCCTCAAGGGCCACGAAATTCTCCTTCCTCCATATATACAGCCCTTAGGGCGCCGCTTAGACTTTGAGTTTTGTTTATATTAAAGTTCGCCATAGCTACAACAGACATTTCGCTTGTGTTCAACGACTGCATAACCAAGGCGCTGTAACCCCACCTTGATCAATAAAGCTTTCATCTTATATTCGCAATATCCGATTGCAATCTCAGTTTACTTGTTCTTGTTTGCTCAGAGAAAAATGTACTCCGGTCGCTGATCGTACTCCGCGTGCGTCAATAACCTCTGGAGTTGGTTTAGCGATTACATACGCCGACGCCTCGCACGCTCAGAGCCGGATCACAAAGCTTCCACTTCAAAGAGGCGAGGGTCCCGATCTTCACGAGATGATAACTATCAATTTGGTGGAGACGACGACGATCCGACTACAAACATGCAATGGCGTTGCGCCTTAGTAATCGCTTAAACCAATCTCCCGAGGTTAATGACGATGCCAAGCACGATCAGCCGACTACGGCTAAGGTCTATTCCGCACGCAATCACTAGCAAGAATATGATAATGCAATCTGAATATTGCAAATATATATGAAGTATTGATAAACGGGGATCCGTAAGCGGTCTTGGCCTGGTCGTTACACAAACGGCACACGGGTTATGGCGGCTAACTTTTAACTAAACAAATCCCAAGGAAAAAGCTACTAGATGGATCTACTTATATAGGAGCAAGGTGGCGTGCCAAGGAGGTGGAGGACGCCCCAAGGCAGCCTAACACTAACCCTAGGTCATACAAGGCCAATGGGCCCAAGTGGAGGTGACGTGAATTTTGGACTTGTTGTTTGACTCGGATTCTCGCAAGATCGATTGTTTCATCCATAACTCAACGCCCGGACGGATTTTAAGGTGATTCCAATTGGGTTGGAAAATGCACGAAATCTATTTTCCAAAAAAAGAATCAACCAATTTGGAGTCCGTGATGAAAAGTTATTGACGTTGAGTCAGTTTGTCTGCGTAGTCCTAATCGAGTCCGTAACGTGAGACTTGACTCTATCTTCTCTGGGCCAAAAGTGACGGAGAGAACTTTTTGAACAGCAGTGTAAACATCTCTTTCTCCCTTATCTTCATATGGATTGTACAAATGTCCCATACACCGCAATTAGACATGGGCCAAAAGTTTGTGAAGTATTTTTGTCCTGATGACATAAATAAATTATTGCATAGTTTGCATTAGAAATCACCTCACAAATATACATGTATGCAATATTTTTGGTCGATCCAAGGTAATCATGTCCTCATCAACTTCCTCCAAAGCGAAAACCAACATCTCATCGAAGACGGGACAACTTGGCCTCTATCAAGTGGTATCATTTCGTGTTGCTCGCTGAGATTTTACGCTTTTCAGAGATTAGATCGAGTCTATTCTTCATACCTAAAGTCCACGAAAAGCCACAAAAAAATTAGGGTTAGTTCATCATATCCCAACCAACTGAGCCTTTGTATAATCTTTTAAGGTTTTGCTTGTTGAATTTAAGTGTTGCATCGCCGTGTCTAGTTGTGGTCTTAGCGTCATTTTTAGAGTTTCGATTTCTGGTCATTAGTTGTCACGCCACCGCACCATCATCATCGCCTCGCACCTACCACCACCGCCTCCCGGCACGATCCATAGACCGCCACCAATCTGGTCCATATACCACCATCCATATCCATATACTACCACCGGCTACCACCACCGCTTATATATAACCACCATATATCCACCAATCCGAAGTTCCTTGCATATTAGGTTTGTTTTCGAGATCCATCTAGTTTCCGATTCAGGTTTCTGCCGGAGTAGGTTTCGGAATTTTTTCCTATTTACGCACTTGTCGGAGTAGGTCCGAAAACCACCCTCCGCTTAGGCCCAAAATTTTCCCAAATGCACTTGTTTAACAAATTTCCGCTATCCTATTTTTAGGTGTTTCTGTTTATTGAGACGTCGCCAATAGAAAGTTTTTTGACCCGCTTCAGCTTTTGGGTCCCGCAATAAAAAAATTTGGTCGGTTCCAGCCCATCCCGGCTGGCTTGACCTCGGGAAGAGTTTTGAGACTCGCCATTATAGTGATTTCGAAAAAGAGCAGCGCAAAAAAAAGAGCGAAAAAAATCCAGAGTGTGCTTTTCTTGTTTACGCAGCAGCGTGATTTTGTTAGTGTTCTAGGCTCAAGGCTCTAGTACTCTCCAGCCTAGACCAAGACAAGATCACCGTTGAGCGTATTAACCTTTGCATCTCTGAATTGATTATTGGTCACCTTTTGCTATCATATTATAAGCCTTCCCACCACATACATCTACATCGTATGCTGACTCTCCCTCGTAATCGCCTCTATCCAAGCTTTGAGAGTTTTGACTACATCGGTTGTATCACCACGCCGGTAAGAACTAGTAAGAATTTGAGATTTGCTTGACGGATTTGGTGACCGCCCACCACACCACCACCACCACTTCCTAGTAGTCTGTCGAATCATATTCTTGTGTGTTTTATTGTCGCTAACCATAAGGTGATCACAAGTCGATTTAGACCGATCGGGAGAACATGACAAACAAAGCGCTACATGATAAGTTTCAACAAATCATGAGGGCAGGTAAGATGTGCAATAGATTTGAAGAGGCCATGGAGAAGATAGATGGCATTGAGAAGGCGCTCAAACAAAGCTCGATAACAAGTTTAATGAATTGTTTGCCTACCACCACCACCACCGATCGTGATAGAGGCAAAGGTGTCCCATGTTTCGGCGAGATGGTGGCTATCGCTTTCGGGAGTCGATTGACGATCCCGACCACGTGACGTATGTAGACGTCGCTACTTTAGCAATCGCTAAACCAACTTCCGAGGGTTATTGACCATGCCGGAGCACTCCATCAACCCGACCAAGGGCATGTTTCCTCGCGAGCAAACGAAGAACAAGCAAGAAACTAAGATTGCAACTGGATATTGCAATATAAGAGGAAAGCTTTATTAATGAAGATGGGCTCACGCCTTTGGTCTGGTCAGTCAACTCAAACGGCACGCAAGTTGCTGCTATGGCTAACTTTTGATCTAAACAAACCCAAGGTCTAAACGTGCCATAAGGGCTGTATATATGGAGGAAGAGGGGAATTTCGTGGTCTTGGTGGAGGGGTCCAAATCAACCCTATCTCTTATTTCCCACACATACGGACTCTAAAAATAGCCTATACTTGTGTATTTCGAAATTACAAGGCCTGGCCCACTAATAAGGTGACGAAAGCACTTAGAATAGCCTCGGACGACATTTATGAAGTAGCATCTTGTATATTTCGTCCCACAAGGCACCCATTATGGTGGCTTCAAAGTCCTAAATCATCACTTGTAACTCCGTTTGTTCCTTATGCATGGCATTATTCCATGCTTGTTCTTGCTCCAATGTCCATCCTTCTAGCTAGGCCTTCATTTAAGCAAAACAAATGTATCCAATTTAGGCAGCATCATATTCTCATGAACATTAGAATCATTACCAAGAAACAAAGTACCGATAATTTAATTGATGCATGCGACTCTAGTAATTGGTCCAAAGATATGTAGCGAGGGGTTGTGGTGTAACAATGGTATTGATGTCCTCATCAGCTGCACCTAACGACCTCTACTACAACAACAACGATCACCTCCACATCACAACAGCTCCGCCGAAGCTTCCTGTCCTCTTCACCGCCAAGCCGCTGTGCGGGCCAAGTGGATACTTCGGGGCTCTCGCTGCCGATGTGGGGAGGATGATTATGGGAGATTATGAGGATGAGGTTGATCAACATCGTAACTACGCAACCACCAGCACCACAACCACCAGCCACCCACATGCAAATAATGGCAATGTTAGGGCTCCCTCGTGTAGATCATGACCATCTCCCTAAACTGAAATTGAATATTCCACCATTTGAGGGTAGATATGTTCTCGATATATATCTTACTTGGGAGTTAGAAACCTCAACAACGATTTACATGTTTACAATATCCCCGAGGAGATTTGTTCCGCCGCTGTTTAGCTTACTAGCTTTGCATGTGTTTGGTGGTCTGAACATTGTAGATTATATCCTGCTCCAAATACTTGGGCTGCTTTGAAAACTGCTATGCGATTTCTGGTTCCACAAAAAAAAGACCAAGCGCTTGACTTCGCTCGGAAAACAACAACGCACAAGTTTTATGGGCTGCCTCATTGGTCTTTGTGTCACACACATTTTTGATTGCTGAATCTAGAGTGCTTTTGGAGAGAGAAATTTTTTTGGCCGCTTGCTTTGGAGCGATCATACTATTTGAATGCGATTTATCTCACTTCATTATTCTCCTCCGCCATGGTGTGAATTTTCATCTGTGTCTTAGGCTCGCCTCTAGTACAGTCTAGCCTAGGACCAGCACTCACCACTTTGAACTAATTTTCAGCTTGCATTAATTAACGTGGTTGTAGCATTTTTCCCACATATATAAAGCCAACCCAGCTCCACATATTTCTACATCGCATACATACGCTCACCGGCAATCGCTTTACCCAACTCTTGAGTTATTTGACACCGCTGGTTGCTGGTCACCACCGCCGCAGGTAAGAATTTGTAAGACTTCGATTTGCTATACTATGACCGCTTTACCACCACATCCCAGTAGTTCATAGGAACATTATTCTTGGATTTTGCTTCTTGTATCTACTAATCATGGCAGGTTCCAGAGTCAGTTGGGCTTCATCGATCGTGGGAGACGTGTCATGATAGAGGCTAAGGTGTCCCGTCTTTCGATGAGATGTTGGTTTTCGCTTTGGAGGAAGTCGACTTTGACGATCCGACTACGAACGGCGAGGACGCCGCGCCTTAGCAATCGCTAAACCAACTCCGAGAGGTTATTGACCACGCCGAGCACGATCAACTCGACCACGAGGGTCTGCTTCTCGCGAGCAAACGAAGAACAAGCAAGAAACTGAGATTGCAATCTGGATATTGCGAATATAAGATGAAAGCTTTATTGATCAAGGTGGGGTTCTGACGCTTTGTCCGGTCGTTGAACACAAACGGCACGCCAAGTTGCAGCTATGGCTAACTTTTAATCTAAGCAAAACCCAAGGTCTAAACGGTGCCCTAAGGGCTGTATATATGGAGGAAGAGGGGGAATTTCGTGGCTCTTGGTGGAGGGGTCCAAATCAACCCTATCTCTTGTTTCCCCACACATACGGACTCTAAAAATAGCCTATACTTGTGTATTTCGAAATTACAAGGGCCTGGCCCACTAATAAGGTGACGCAGCACCTAGAATAGCCTTGGGACGACATTTATGAAGTAGCATCTTGTATATTTCGTCCAAGGCTTCATGTACCCATTATGGTGGCTTCAAAGTCCTGAAATCATCACTTGTAACTCCGTTCTTGTTCCCCTTGCGCATGGCATTATCTCCATACTTGTTCTTGCTCCAATGTCCATCCTTCTCCAAGCTAGGGCCTTCATTTGTAAGCAAAACAAATGTATCCAATTTAGGAAGCATCATATTCTCATGAACATTAGAATCATTACCAAGAAACGAAAGTACCAGATAATTTAATTGGCGTGCATGAGCTCTAGTAATTGGTCCAAGATATGTAGCAAGAGGGGCTGTGGGTGTAACAATGGTATTGATTGCCTCATCATCCTCCCTTCTTGAAATGAAGTCGCCCTCGACGGAAGCTCATCTTCCTCACCCAAATAAGGCTTCAAATCTGCAATGTTAAAAGTGGACTAACCCCAAAATCTGCAGGCAGCTCAAGTTTATATGCATTATCATTTATTTTCTCTAACACCTTAAATGGACCATCAAGACGTGGCATTAGCTTTGATTTATGCAAATTAGGAAACCTATCCTTACGCAAATGTAACCAAACAAGATCTCCGTGCAAAGACAACATGTTTTCTACCCTTATCTCCAGCAAGTTTATATTTAGCATTCATACGCTCAATGTTTTCCTTAGTTATCTCATGCATTTTAAAATCAATTCAGCACGTTCTTTAGCATCAAAATTAACCTTCTCCAAGATGGAAGAGGCAACAAATCAATAGGTGCACGAGGTAGGAAGCCATACACAATTTCAAAAGGGCACATCTTAGTAGTAGAATGCAATGAACGATTATAAGCAAATTCAATATGACGCAAGCATTCTTCCCACATTTTCTTATTATTCTTCAAAACAGCCCTAAGCATAGTAGACAATGTTCTATTGACTACTTCAGTTTGTCCATCAGTTTGGGGTGACAAGTAGTACTAAAAGCAGTTTAGTCCCCAACTTAGCCCATAAACATCTCCAAAAGTGGCTAAGAAATTTAGTATCACGATCTGAAACAATAGTATTTGGCACACCATGCAAGTTTAATAATTTCACGAAAGAACAAATCAGCAACATTAATAAAGATCATCGCTTTTATGACATGGTATAAAGTGTGCCATTTTCGAGAATCTATCCACGACAACAAATATGCTATCCCTCCCCTTCTTTTTGTTCGAGGTAAACCTAAAACAAAGTCCATAGATATATCCTCCCAAGGAACACTAGGCACAGGCAAAGGCATATATAAACCATGAGGATTGAGTCGTGACCTAGCTTTTTGACATGTAGTGCAGCAAGCAATAAAACGCTCAACATCCCGTCTCATCTTTGGCCAAAAGAAATGTGTAGCAATTATATCCTCCGTCTTCTACATGCCAAAGTGTCCCATTAATCCTCCTCCATGCGCCTCCTGCAACAACAAAAGACGAACAGAGCTAGCAGGAATGCATAGCTTGTTAGCACGGAACACAAAACCATCATTAATAACGAACTTGTTCCATGTTCTTCCTTCTTTACAATTCTGCATTACATCTTTAAAATCAGCATCATGCACATATTGATCTTTGATGGTCTCCAAACCAAATATTTTGAAGTCAAGTTGTGAAAGCATAGTATAGCGACGAGACAAAGCATCAAGAATAACATTTTCTTTACCCTTCTTGTGTTTAATGACATAAGGAAAGTCTCAATGAATTCAACCCATTTAGCATGTCTACGATTCAGTTTAGCTTGACTTTTAATATGTTTCAAAGATTCATGATCGAATGTATAACAAATTCTTTGGGCCATAAATAATGTTGCCATGTCTCTAAAGTCCTAACAAGAGCATATAATTCTTTGTCATAAGTAGAATAGTTCAGACTAGGCCCACTCAATTTTTCGTAAAAGTATGCAACAGGTTTGCTATCTTGTAATAACACACCTCCTAATCCAATTCCACTAGCATCACATTCAAGCTCAAAAGTCTTATTAAAGTCGGGAAGTTGGAGTAAAGGAGCATGTGTCAACTTATCTTTCAATACCGTGAAGGCTTCTTCCCGTGCGGTACCCCAAACAAAAGGCACATCCTTCTTTGTAAGTTCATTGAGAGGTGCAGCAATGGTGCTAAAATCTCTCACAAAACGCCTATAGAAACCAGCGAGTCCAAGAAAACTCCTCACTTGTGTGACCGCTTTGGGCTGCGGCCAACTCTCAATAGCTTCAATCTTGGCTTGATCAACTTCAATTCCTCGTGGAGTAACAACATAGCCAAGAAAAGATACTCGGTCGGTGCAAAAGGTGCACTTCCCAAGGTTACCAAACAAACGTGCATCACGTAGAGCATTAAAAACAGCACGTAAATGTTCCAAATGTTCTTCCAAAGATTTGCTATAAATCAGTATATCATCAAAATAGACTACCACAAATCGTCCAATGAAAGCACGTAAAACTTCATTCATTAGTCTCATGAAAGTACTAGGTGCATTAGTTAACCCAAAAGGCATGACTAACCACTCATATAAACCAAACTTAGTTTAAAATGCTGTTTTCCATTCATCTCCCAATTTCATACGAATTTGATGGTATCCACTATGCAAATAAACTTTGGAGAATATTGTAGAGCCACTCAATTCATCAAGCATATCATCTAGCCTAGGAATAGGATGACGATAACGAATAGTAATATTATTAATGCCTCTACAATCAACACACATACGCGATGTACCATCCTTTTTAGGCACTAGTATAATAGGAACAGCACAAGGACTAAGAGATTCGCGATATAACCTTTGTCGAGCAGCTCCTGTACTTGACGATAATCTCCTTCGCCTCCTCCGGATTGGTACGGTATGGTGCACGGTTGGGTAGCGATGCACCGAATTAAGTCAATTTGATGCTCAATCCCCGAATAGGTGGTAATCCGGTGGCACGCCTTGTGGGAAGACGCCGGCGAACTCCCGCAAAATGTTAGTGACAGCAGGGGGCAAAGAGGAAGGCACGTCCTCGAATGAAAATAATGCCTCTTTGCACACAAAAGCATAGCAAACAGATTTGCTAGAATCTAGCTCATCAATATCAGATTTGGTGGCAAATAAACATGCACTTTTCAGTTTAATTTCAGAAGCAACATTAGATGGTTTATTATTAGGCTTCATTTGTTGCTCAAATTCTTTTGCCACAATCTGATTTTCACTCTTATTTTTCTCCTGTTTTGCTTTATTAGCTCTATTAATATCATCTTTCAAAATGGAATCAGGAGTCATAGGAAGCAAAGTAATATTTTTATCCTTGTGAACAAGAGTATACTGATTGTTTCTACCATGGTGTACCGAATTTTATCAAATTGCCATGGTCTACCAAGTAATAAGGAACATGCTTGCATAGGTACCACATCACAATCAACATAATCAGCATATGTAGAGATACTAAAATACACACTAACAAAGACGTGTTACCTTAACCTTGCCGCTGTTGTTGAACCATTGGATGTAGTAAGGATGTGGATGTGGTCTTGTGGTGAGAGAAAGCTTTTCCACCATATCCATGCTAGCCAAGTTGTTGCAGCTCCTCCATCTATGATGACGCTAATAGAACGCTCCTTCACAACTCCCTTTGTATGGAACAAGTTATGCCTCCGATTTTGCTCACTTGTGTAACCTGCACACTCAAAACACGTTGAGCAACTAAACGCTCATACCTGTCAAGATCTTCAAGAGCCATGTAGTGCGCCTCATGATCGTAATCATCTCCACCGTGTTCTTCATGTGTAATAAGAGCCAAAGTCTCTTCATCATAGTCACTAGCGGACTCATACCCACCATCCTCAAGAATAATCATCACACGCTGAGATTGGCATTCTCTCATAAAATGTCCTCTTCCCTTACAACGACGACAAATAATATCACTTGTGTGCCCTGCTGACGCCATGGAAGAAGAAGAGCTCTGTAGGCCCAGCAGGTGTGCTCTTGGCGATAGTGGTGGTTGTGCCTCGCTTTCTTGTATCACGGTTTGAGGTGGCAGCCGACGGAGGTGCCGTGTAGTAGAACGTGTGGAAGTAGATGATGCACGTGGTGTCCATGATGAAGGTCGACCTGCAGTAAAAGTTAGTTCGCGCCAAGGCCCATCGATCCTGACTTCACGCTCAGCTTTACAAGCAAGATGGAATAATCGAGTGATATTATTATAATCCTTGTAGTCTAGAATGGTCTGAATCTCTATTTAATCCACCCGTAAAACGTGCAAGCATAGCTTCATTCTCCTCAACAATACCACATCTAATCAAGCCAGTTTGTAATTCCCGATAATATTCTTCACCGAATTTTTCCTTGTCTTAAGCGCTGCAATTTTTAAGAAATTCACGTTGATAATATGGTGGAACCCAACGAGCACGCATAGCAGTTTTCAAAGCAGCCCAAGTAGCTGGAACAGGATATAATCTACAATGTTCAGACCACCAAACACATGCAAAGCTAGTGAAAGCACAAACAAGATCAGAACACGCTCTCCTCGGGATATTGTAAACATGTAAATCGTTGTTCAGTTTCTAACTCCCAAGTAAGATATATATCGGAACATATCTACCCTCAAATGGTGGAATATTCAATTTCAGTTTAGGGAGATGGTCATGATCTCGCACTCAAGGGGAGCCCGAACATTGCCATTATTTGCATGTGGACGACCTGGTGGTTGTGGTGCTGGTGGTTGCACGTAGTTCGATGTTGATCAACCTCATCCTCGTAATCTCTCACATAATCATCCTCCCCACCACAGCAGCAGGAGCCACGTAGTATCAACAAGAGCACCAAAGCAGCTTGGCCAGCTGAAGAGGGACACGGAAGCTCGGCGGAGGGCTGTTTCGCGATGTGGAGGTAGTCCTTGTTGTTGTAGTAGAGGTGCGTTAGGTGCCGCCGGTGGTGGTGGTGGTAGACGCGAGCAATTCATTAAACTTGTTATCGAGCTTTGTTTCAACGCCTTCTCAATGCCATCTATCTTCTCCATGGCCTCTTCAAATCTATTTAGCACATCTTCCACCTGCCCACTCATCATTTGTTGAAACTTATCATGTAGCGCTTTGTTTGTCATGTTCTCCCAATCACCACGTCGGCTTGTGATCCTGCCATGGTTAGCAGCAATAGGAACACACAAGAATATGATTCGACAGACTACTAGGAAGTGGTGGTGGTGGTGTGGTGGACAGATCACAAACCGTCAAGCAAATCTCAAATTTTACCAGTTCTTACCCAGCTGCAAAGCGGTGATCGGCAACCGAGGTAGTCAAAACTCTCAAAGCTTGGATAGAGCGATTACTGGGAGAGTCAAACGCACGATGTAGATGTATGTGGAGCTGGGAAGGCTTATAATATGGTAGCAAAAGGGTCAGCAATAATCAATTCAGAGATGCAAAGTTGAATAAACGCCAACGACGGTATTGTGGTTGGTCCTAGGCTAGACCGTGCTAGAGACGCGAGCCTAGAACACTAACAAAATCACGGCGCTGCACGTAAACAAGGGAAAAGCACACTCTGAATTTTTTTCTTTTCTTTTTTTTTTTTTTGCGAAAAATCACTATAATGGCGAGTGTCTCAAAACTCTTCGCAGTCAAACCGACAGATGGGCACGAAATTTTTTCACCAAAAATAAATTATTTTTTTCGACCGCCGGACCCAAAACTGGAAACGGGTCAAAAACTTTCTATAACGGCGATCGTCTCAATACACTTCAAACACCTAAAATAGGATAGCCAGAAATTTTTTCGACAAGTGCGTTTTCGGAAAATTTTGGGCCTAAACGGAGGGTGGTTTCAGACTTTTTTTTCCAAACCTACTCCGCAAGGAAACACGAATCGGAAACTAGATGGATCTCGAAAACAAACCTAATATGCAAGGAACTCGGATTGGTGGTGGATATATGGTGGTGGTATATGGCAGCGGTGGTGGTAGCGGTGGTGGTAGCGGTGGTAGTATATGGATATGGATCAGTGGTGGTATATGGACACGGATTGGTGGTGGTCTATGGACACGGATTCAGAGCGGTGGTGGTAGGTGGCAGGGGCGATGATGATGGTGCGCTGGCGACGTGACAACTTATGACCAGAACTCGAAACTCTAAAAGACTAGACACTAAGACCAGCAACTAGACACGACGATGCACCTGCAAATTCAACAAAGCAAAACCCTAAAAAGATTATGCAAAGGCTCAGATTGGTTCGGATATGATGAACTAACCCTAATTTTTTTGTGTGGCTTTTTCGTGGACAATAGTATGAAGAACAGACTCGATCTAAACTACGAAAAACTGTAAAATCTCAATGAGCAACCTGGAAATCTGATACCACTTGATAGAGGCTAAGGTGTCCCGTCTTTCGATGAGATGTTGGTTTTCGCTTTGGAGGAAGTCGACTTTGACGATCCGACTACTTAACGGCGAGGACGCCGCGCTTTAGCAATCGCTAAACCAACTCGAGAGGTTATTAACCACGCCGAGCACGATCAACCTCGACCACGAGGGTCTGCTTTCTGCGAGCAAACGAAGAACAAGCAAGAAACTAAGATTGCAATCTGGGTATTGCGTAATATAAGATGAAAGCTTTATTGATCAAGGTGGGGTTCTGTGGACGCTTTGTCCGGTCGTTGAACACAAAAGAAGTACGCCAAGTTGCAGCTATGGCTAACTTTTAATCTAAACAAAACCCAAGGTCTAAACGGTGCCCTAAGGGCTGTATATATGGAGGAAGAGGGGGAATTTCGTGGCCCTTGGTGGAGGGGTCCAAATCAACCCTATCTCTTGTTTCCCCACACATACGGACTCTAAAAATAGCCTATACTTGTGTATTTCGAAATTACAAGGGCCTGGCCCACTAATAAGGTGACGAGCACCTAGAATAGCCTCGGGACGACATTTATGAAGTAGCATCTTGTATATTTCGTCCAAGGCTTCATGCACCCATTATGGTGGCTTCAAAGTCCTGAAATCATCACTTGTAACTCCGTTTGTTCCCCTTGCATGGCATTATCTCCATGCTTGTTCTTGCTCCAATGTCCATCCTTCTCCAAGCTAGGGCCTTCATTTGTAAGCAAAACAAATGTATCCAATTTAGGAAGCATCATATTCTCATGAACATTAGAATCATTACCAAGAAACGAAAGTACCGATAATTTAATTGCCGCATGCGAGCTCTAGTAATTGGTCCAAGATATGTAGCAAGAGGGGCTGTGGGTGTAACAATGGTATTGATGTCCTCATCATGTCATCACATCGTAAAATGCAACCACCATCACAAGAGTTACAAAGACATCATAATGCACACAAACAGGTTCTTGTTTCCATGCCACCTTTTCATGGTCGTTTTAAGCCTAATTTATATATTGAATGGGAGTTTGAAATAATGTTATATTTGCTTCCCATAATTTTTCCGAGCATGAAAAAGTTAAGGTCATGGTTGGTACTTTCACTGGTTATGCTTTAGTTTGGTGGAGCGAATATTGTAGGTTACACCCTGATTATATACCTATTACTTGGCATGATTTAAAACTTGTCATGAGAGATAGATTAAATCGATGTTTATTATACTGTGGCATGCTTAAAAACTACAACATTTAAAACAAGGTAGCAACATCAGAACAAAATATTATGATGATTTACAAACTACCTTGTTGCACTCCTTTTAGACTAAACTCAAGATGATTTTATGGATAGATTTTGGGGCGGATTAAACCGTGATATTCAGGAGATACTAATTCATGAAGAGTGTTATCCTATGGACCGTGTGTTTCGTCTTGCTTGCAAAGCTGAACAGGATGAAAGTGCGTTATATCGACTAGAGGGGGTGAATAGGCGATTTTATGAATTCTTCATCGAGGAATTTGCCGTGAGGAAATTCCTTAGCTAAGAACTACTTGCAATGAATAAGTACTCAAGTAAGCATAGCAGATTACAAGCATAGTCATCATGATGAAATGAAGACAATCACAGAGTACGTAAAGCGTAATCACAGGATAACACAAGATGAAGACAAACAGATCAAGAAATTGAACTGAGGAAATTGAGAAAGTCTTCACCAAAGTCTTCAAACACAGATATGAACAAACACCCAACACAGTAATGAGGAAATGGAAGGGTTGAGGAAATAGAACCAGTTAGGTTGGTGAAGACAATGATTTGGTAGACCAGTTCCAACTGCTGTCTCGCTTGTACGTCTGGTTAGAGCGGCTGAGTATTTAAACTCGAGGACACACAGTCCGGACACCCGCCGCTGAGCACGCAGCTCAGACACCAAGTCCTCACCGATTCTCCTTGAACTAAGGTCACACAGACTCGCCCAATCACTCGTGGTAAGTCTTCAAAGCGACTTCCATACCTTCACATACTTGGTCACTCGGCGATCCACAATTCCTCTTGATGTTTCTAGACCATGACGCCTAACCGTCTGGAAGAAGCACAGCCTTCAAAGGTAAAAGCATCGGATCCACGCAGGATCAATTTCTTCATGATGCTCAATCACTTTGGGTTTGTAGGGTTTGGTTTTGGGTTTTCCTCACTTGATGATTTTCGCCAAATTCCTCGGAGGATAGGTTGCTCTCAAATGACAAGTGTCAAGTTCTCTCGAGCAGCTAACCAACTAGTGGTTGTAGGGGCGGCTATTTATAGCCTAGGGAGCAGCCCGACATGATAAGACATAAATGCCCTTCAATGATATGACCGTTAGGTGGATAAGATATTTGGGACAGCCGCGGCAAGAAGATAAAGAACGGTCGGAAATTTGAACATCAAATTCCTCGGGGCTATCATGTTCTCACTGTGTAGGCAATCCAGACCGGCGAATTCCTAACTCCTCGCCGAATAAATTCTCAATGACTGTAAGAACTTCGCTCTCACATCAAGAAATTGACTGAATCTGTATGAGATTTCCAAAAGCTTCACTCAAGGGATTGGTAGGTGTAGGATTTTGAGTTGAGCATCACATGGAAATTTTTCCTTAGTATTTCCTCGATTTCTTTAATGTAACGGTGTTTTATGACTCAAGAAAGAGAAAATGAAACTACGAAAACAAAAGTCTTCACGCTTCATGTTCCTCAAACGAATACCAAGTCTTCAAGGTCACACCAATTTCTTCACTTTCAAAGTCTTCGTAAAGTCTTCGAATATCAAAGTCTTCATTGAAGAACTTCATTTTAGGGTCGACTTTCTCTGTAAATATCAAACTCCTCATAGACTTATAGACCTGTGTACACTCACAAACGATTAGTTACTTAACCTATAAGTCTTCAATACACCAAAATCACTAAGGGCACTAGATGCACTTACAATCTCCCCTTTTGGTGATTGATGACAATATAGGTTGAGTTTTCAACGGGATAAACATATGAAGTGTAAATCGATAATGAGGAATTTGATTGCAAGATATAGAAGAACTCCCTCAAGATGTGCATAGTGAGGAATTTGCTTTTGAGGCAATGCACATTTGAGGAATTGAATCATGGAAATCTCCCCCTATATCTTGTAATTCATACACGCATTTAACATATAGTATGAAGAATTTGAAATGCATGATGAAATATGGTGCTTGATGTTATGCAATGTAACGCATCAAGAGTACCAGAGCCCAAAGGCCAAATTGATTTGCTATGAAGATTTTCAAAGAGCTCACGAGAATCAAAGCATAACTACTGTAATCAGAGCATAGAGCAAGAGCATAATGCATCAAAAGTATCAAAGCACCATTGGGTTTAAGATTACAACTCGATCCAATAAAAGGTTTCAGAAGAACGAGAGTTGTAACTTAATAAAATACTGTATATAGACAAAAACTAGACCCGCTTGAAGACTAACTCAAATTTCTCCCCCTTTGTCATCAAATGACCAAAAGGATCGAAACTGAGGGCTAACGCTCGTGAAGAATTTCAAGTTGAAGACGGAGCGCCAGATTGTTGGGGTCGGTTGTTGAAGTAGGACCAGCAGCAGTGTCTTCCAAATCTTCATTTTCATCGATGTCGCGAGATGAAGAATAGGAGCTGGCCACTAAGGAAGGAACTTTGACCTTCTTGAATTTCTTCTGAGGAGGTGCGCATCACCAAATTCTTCCTTGAGTCCCATTGATGTCGTTCTTCTTCATCTTGATACATGTGAAAGAACAGCCCAAAGCGCTTGAAGGTTTCATGAAGGTAGTAGTGGTTTTTCTTCACCGCATTGTGTGTGGAGGTCATGTTGTAAAGAAGAGTACCAAACCGACGCTTGACCCACTTATGATTACGATCAACCTTCCGATGAAGACCGAGGAGTAACTCACGATCGATCATCACCCCGGTGCGAGAGCTTGAGGACTTTGCTTGATCGAGGTATTTGTCTTTGAGTCATGTGTGGCGAGTCATCATTGATGGAGTAGGATGTCTTTGCTTATAAACTGTCCATCCAATGGACGAATGCCTTCATCTATCACATCAAGAGCCTTGCCCTTTTCATCACCGAGGTAATTGTCCGCTTGAGGACTTCAATCGGGGCAGGTAGCTGCAGTGGTTCAAAGTATCGCCTTTGTAATTTAGTGAAGACCTTGACCGATGAATCTCATAATCCAAGGCGATAAGGCTTCAGCTCAAAAGGTGACATGGCAATGTTAGCGAGTCCTCATGAAGAAATCATGGAAATTGACGGAACGCCATGGATGATGTTGAAAAGCATATTCTTCATGATGCCAACGACTTCTTCATCGCTCGAGTCGTGGCCTTTGATAGGACTCATAGTCTTCGTCAGAATCCGATAGACTGTCCAAGGCACATATAATAATTCCTTGACGAGGAATTTGGTTCTTGGGGCCTGCCTTGGCTTCAAAGGCTTCATCAAGACTTGCATATAGTGATTTGAAAGTTCTTTTTCTTCAGAGATACGACGGCACCATCAAGCGGAGGATCGAGTGGTAGGGCACGAAGCAATTCACTTGCTGGTGCCTTGTAGTGAGTGTTTTCAGTCATCCAATCTAAGACCCATGAATTCACATCTTCAGCGTCTCCGTGATGTGCAAGGTTGCATAAAATCAAGAATTAGCTCTTCATTCCAATCACAAATATCAAGCAGAAGTTTAGAAGTCTGCGTCGTGAAGAACACTTAGGACTGGCTCAAAGATCGGCAGCGACTCCATATCCACATGAGGAATATGAGCATGATCAAGATTTTGTCCTTGTTGAAAAGCACCGAGGAATAGAAGTTGGCTTGGTGGCAGTCTAGAAACGCCTCTTCCTAATTCGAGCAGTAATCATAAGGATTATATTCATGAAGAACACATGCTCGCAAAGAAATCTTCAGCCTTGAACTTTTGTTTGGTTGAGAACGGATTCTTTTGCTTGGGCAGAGGGGTGTCGTGAGTTGCATCACCACCTCAGAATCGTAAGTTCAGGTTCTTAGCTCGAGGAATTTCTTGTTCCTCAACAGTGTACCGAGGATTAGCAAGAAGAAGCAGTTTCATCAAGACTAGCGGCTGGAATTTCTTCATGCACAGAACCAGTGGGTTGATTTTCTTCAGAGTCTATTTGGACTGTTTGTGCAGGGGAGTGAGGAACTTGTTGGAGCGGAGTGAAGAGAGGAGTATTGGGATGCTGACTTTCCCAAAACTCATCATTTATCACTGGAGTGGTGCATCCAATATCCACATCTTCATTTTCAATTTCCTCAAGACCAGCTTGAGGAATTTCATAGTCCGATGAGGAAATAACTGGGTTGAAGGGATTGCTTCCACTTCAATTTCTTCATCAATTTTCTCCGACGAAGCAAAGCAGATTGATGTTCTTCATCGATCCGATTGGGATCTCATAGTCTTCTCCAAAAGGAACAACTTCCTTTGATGGTATGGAGGAAATTGGAACAGCATCAATTGGGTTTTCAAATGAGCTGGTCATTGACTTCATTTTCTTCGCAGTCAAGAATCGACGCAGCTGATGCTTTCCTTTTCTTCACAAAGCAGCTCGTTCGCAGTTTTGGTTTTCTTCACATCGTAAGCGATGGAAGAATTGGAGTTGGAGTTGGCGCAGGAGGAGCCGAGGAATTTGGTGCAGTTTCTTCAGAGCAACCGATGCAGTTCCCTGCCTTGAGCAATTTCTTTAGGCGCACCACTAGTGGGTGCCCGGCAGTTTCTTCGGTGGGTGGAATGGGATCATCAGCCCCGAATCAGCATTTTCTTCAAAGAGGCTGAGCCGAGGCTTCACCGAGGAATTTCATGTTGCATTGGGGCAGCAATATTTGTGAATTTCTTCGTCAAGTTGACGAATCTGGTCTTTACTCCTTGCCAATCAGCATAGTGGGTATCAAGTTTTGCTGAGGTCTTGAATTTCAGTTTGAATTTGGAGAAGCTCCTCGTGTCATCTTGACAACGTTTTCTTCGTGAACTTCTCCTTCCTGTATTGAGCCTTTTGATTTCCCTCGCCTTCTCAAACTTCCATTTTCTTCAGCGATGAAGTGAGTCAACGCATGATTTTGACCAGTGTCGATGAAGATCAGCAGAGGGGTATTGGGATCATTGTGCCGAGATCAATAAAGTCGAGGACTTTCTTCGATCCAATAGCGAGGGCACAGATGTACCTTTGGCTCTAGCGGCCTTCACTTGACGGTCTCGATGATTTCTTCAAGTTCTTCATCGATGCCTCATCATCGGATGGCACATGGAGTACAACCTGTTTCTTCCTTGGACTAGGCCGAGGACCTCGCCCATTGTTGCTTTGGTCTTGGTGAGCCGGGCCAGATGAAGAAATGGGGCAGCCGAGGAACTTGCAGAGATGCTCGAGGCAATTGAAAACCAGTGGTCCTTTGATAAGTAGCCAGTGCACAGAACCCAAAGTTTTGACGGAGCTGTTGAGGACTTTGGTGGAACGCAGCAGCAGTGTGAGGAAATTGCTTGGAGGGTGTGCCGAGGAACTTGGCCGTGAGGGCGCAGATGGTGAAGCACTTGGCTTATGAGCAGGCTTCTTTTGCATTGATTTCTCGGTTTGACCGAGACCTCGTGGCGAGAGCAGCAGCAGAATCCTCATTGAATTTCTTCACTGCTTCCTTTGCTTGCTTTGCCAACTTTGCTTGACGTTTAGCCCATTCATCAGGAAAGTCCTCACCTCGTTTGATGATTGTGGGATCAACTACTTGGCCAGGTGCCAAAGGAGCTCTTGGGCATGGAGGATTTAAGGCGAACTTCTTCATGTACTTAGGAGTTACATATCTGTATTCCTTCCATTCCCGTGCCCATCTCCGTTCAATCTTCTGAATACGCACCTTGCGTTGATTTTTGCTTTCTTCATCCGGAGTGCAATAGTCAGCATATATTTCCTCAGGGATTTCAAACGCTGTCATAACCTCAGGTTTCTTTCCTCCCTTCTGCGGCTTCTTACCGTCTGCCATTTTCTTCAGTTGAGGAAATTGAACAATTGAGTTTTCTGAAGAAGTATGCAGTTTTTCTTCGAGGAACGCTGCAAATGAGTTAAGTTGATGAGAACCTAGGGATTCAGCAGCGGACATTTGTACCTGTGAACAGAGTATAGGTGCGAGGAATTTGGAGAGGTCATATGTTCTCGTAAGGTTTTTTTAAAAAGAACAAGTTTTGAGGATTTTGACCAGATGAGTTTTGAAGAATTTCACTAAGCGCTCTTTGTCTTAGGTTCCAGAGTTGTATAGATCGAGGATCCACACAATTGAGGAATCTTGAAGAAAATCATTGCTTAGAGAAACGAATCAAGAGATTTGAGGTGTTCATATGTGTGAAGAATTTGAAGAATAAACACCTTTGAAGAATTTGAAGAAGATTTGAGAATCAAAGCGAGTAATAAAAGTTACTTTTAATTACCAAGTGAAGAACACGATTTAACTGAGAAGAACAGTTGGAAAGTTCGTCTGCTCAGATCTTCCACGCCCTAACTTGGCAGAGGAAATCAGCTACGGCGACGGCGGAGTGAAGATTTTCCACCGTCGGCGCGAGTACGTCGGCAAAGAGGTCAAGGCAGTGAAGCTTTTCCTCACCGGCGACGATGGAGTAGCGGCGGCGCTAGGGTTTTGAGGAGCTCGAGCGGGAGAGAGAGGTCGAGCGGAGTAACAGAGTGAGGAAGGGGAGAGGGTATTTATAGACACGGTGAAAAAACGGATCGCCCAAGATTTAGGACTAACATGCCCCGACCGCTTCCTTCTCACGACATGTGTCACCCACGCATCAGGTAGTGGAGATCGTGTACGATCGTGGGTGAATAAAGTAATGCATCGTGGGATGCGGACGGTTTGAGCGGTAAAATGAAGGTTTGAATAAGATTCGTTTTAAAAGTTCCGCTGTAATTTCTTCACTGTCAAGGACACAGTGAAGATTTTGAACGAGTTTCAAAGTAGAACGCACATGAAGAATTTGTGAATAGATTGGGTTGAGTATAGCATAGAGGGGAAAGGGTCCGATCACATTCACTTAGCAGAAAAAGCGACTTGAAGAAATAGCCATAAGTGAATGCTGTAGAGGACATAAACCCATATATATATATATATATAGCCAATGAAGAAAGACGACGGAAACAGTGAAGATTTTGCAAAGTTGAAGAATTTGAAAACTGAAGAATTTCAAAAGCGAGGAAAACTCAAATTGAAGATTTTCAACTTTGGTGGTGGCGTGACCCATCAGATAAGAATGATGATTTCATACACGCGCATAATTGTCGAGGGTTCTGAGAATCAAAATTCTTCATTAATTTCTTCACACTTAGAGTGTTATTCTTCATTGATTGAAGAAAAACGTTTCTTCATGTGTTGCACATCTAAGTCATCAATTTTGCATAAGTGTTAGGATGTGTGCCTTTTCAAAGAACATTCAAAGATTCTAAGATATTTAGCTCACACCGCAACTTGCTAAATCTCTTCTCATCCAAGGGCTTAGTGAAGATATCAGCTAGCTGTTCTTCAGTCTTCACGTGCTCGATGGAGATGTCGCCCTTCAACACATGATCACGAAGAAAATGATGACGAATTTGAATGTGCTTTGTCTTCGAGTGCTGAACTGGGTTGTGAGAAATCTTGATGGCACTCTCATTGTCACAATATAGAGGCACATTCTTCACGTTGATGCCGTAGTCCTTGAGGGTTTGCTTCATCCATAGTAATTGAGCACAACACGAGCCAGCAGCAATGTATTCAGCTTCCGCGAGGGACGGTGATACGCAGTTCTGCTTTCTTCGAGGACCAATGCACCAAAGATCGTCCGAGGAAATGACAAGTACCAGATGTTGACTTGCGGTCCACACGATCACCAGATAGTCGAGTCGAATATCCAATGAGATCAAAAGTAGAGCCCTTGGGGTACCATAATCCTAGTGTTGGTGTGTGAGCTAGATATCAAGAATATGTTTCACAGCCTTATGGTGTGATTCCTTCGTGTAGCTTGAAATCGGGCACACATGCAAACACTAAGCATTATATCTGGCCTAGATGCACATAAGTACAATAAAGAACCAATCATGGAGCGGTATACCTTGTGATCAAGTCAATACCATTTTCATCGAAGGCATAGATGGCCATTTGTGGGCATAGGAATTTTGACGCCTTTGCAATCTTGCATGCCAATTTCTTCAGACATCTTTGAGGTATTTCTCCGAGATATGAATATGCCATTGTGTTGTTGATTTAATTTGAAGACCTAAGAAGAATTTCAACTCTCCCATCATAGACATTTGATATTCTTCACTCATCATATAGGCAAATTCATCACTATAACGTTGGTCAAGACAGCCAAAGATAATATCATCAACATATATTTGGCACACAAACAGTTCACCATCATAAGATTTAGTAAAGAGAGTAGGGTCGAGTGAACTGGTGTGAAGCCATTCTTCACGAAGAATTCCTTCAATGTATCATACCACGCCGAGGGGCTTGCTTGAGGCCATAGAGGGCCTTATTTAGTCCAAGACTTTGTCATGATTCTTTGGATCTTCAAAACCCGGGGTTGAGCAACATATACTTCTTCCTCAAGCTTACCATTGAGGAATGCACTTTTCACATCCATTTGATATAAAGTGATATTGTGATGGTTAGCATAGGCGAGTAATATGCGAATAGACTCAAGTCTAGCGACAGTGCAAAAGTTTCATCAAGTCAATTCCTTCAACTGCGTGTAGCCTTGAGCTACTAGTCGTGCCTTATTCCTCACCACAAGACCATTTTCATCTTGCTTGTTGCGATAGATCCACTTTGTGCCAATGATATTATGCTTGCGAGGATCTCGACGTTTGACCAGTTCCCTGACGTTGTTGAGCTCGAATCGATGTAATTCTTCTTGCATGGCCTGAATCCACTCCGCTCAGAAATGCTTCATCTACCTTAGTGGGCTCGTGATAGAGACAAAAGCATAGTGCCCACAAAAGTTAGATAAATGTGAAGCTTTTGAGCGAGTGAGAGGACTGGCGCTTTAATGTCATCGCAACGCGAGGATGAGCTGGTTGTCTTCGAGGAATTTGATCATTTTCCTCAAAGCACCATTTTCTTCAAAGATTATCTTCAGTGCATCACTTGACGTTCTTGGCGACAGAATGAATTCTTCAGAAGTTTCTTGAGAGGAATGACATCCTCGGTTGCCTTTAACCTGATAGAATCCTCGGTGCGGTTCGTCTAACACAGAAGGTAGGTGCTCTCTTTGCGAGCCATTAGTTTCATCGAACCGCACATCTACAAAGGTCAACAATCTTGTGAAGAGCGATGTTGAAGACTCAGAGGTGTGCGAGTCCTTCCGTAACCAAGCATAAAACCTTCATGTGCTTTCGTGCAAATTTAGAGTTGTGGTGAGGATCTCTAATCCAGCATTTAGCAATCAAGACTTGAAATAACTTACATTAGGTTTCTTGTCGTGAGGAGTTCATAGGCAGTCTTTTTGAAGAATTTGTGAAGATATACTGTTGATGATGTGGCACGCAGTGTCAATTGCTTCAATCCAGAAACGACTAGGCGTTTTGTATTCATCAAGCATAGTGCGAGCCATCTCAACAAGAGTTCTGTTCTTGCGCTCCACGACGCCATTTTGCTGAGGAGTATAAGGAGCAGATAACTCATGAGTAATACCAAGTTCATCAAGATAGTCATCAAGACCGGAATTCTTGAACTCGGTTCCATTGTCACTCCTGATGTGCTTGATCTTCACACCAAAGTTAGTTGAAGCCCTCGAGGAAAATCGTTTGAAGATTTCCTCACTTGATTTTTGTAAGTAACAATGTGTACCCATGTGTAACGAGAGTAATCATCAACAATAACAAAGCCATATAGTGATGCTTCATTAACGACACTGAATAATGATTGGGACCAAAGAGGTCCATGTGAAGCAATTCAAGGGGCGAGTAGTGGTCATGATAGTCTTATTTGGATGCTTGGCCTTGGTCATTTTTCCAGCTTCACAGTTCGCATAAGTGATCCTTGAGGAATTTGACATTCTCAATGCCAATGACATGCTTCTTCTTCGCAAGCGTGCAGTAAATTCCTCATGCTCGTGACTAAGTCGTCGATGCCATAGCCAGCCTTCTCAAGCTTTTGCAAGTAGGCACACGGCTGGTTGTGGTCCTCAGAGAGAAGTCAACAATATACAAGTCTCCTCTCCTAAAGCCTTCAAGACTTTGGAATTGTTAGCTTCCATAATCACAACACAACGATACTTGCCAAAGATAACAACCATATCAAGATCACAAAGCATTGAGACCGACATGAGGTTATATCCTAAAGACTCAACAAGCATGACTTTATCCATGTGCATGTCCTTAGAGATAGCAACCTTACCAAGTCCCAATACGACTTTTGCCTTTGTCAAAAAGATGATATGCTTCAGATGTGACGGTGATAAGGGAGCATCCATCAATAGATTCTTGTCACCGGTCATGTGATTTGTACATCCACTATCGAGAACCCACTCGGTGGCTTTGGGTTGATCATCCCGCAGATGAATTAGTATAACTTACGATCTCATATACTTCATCGGTGAAGAATATGATATCAAGTTCATCGATGAATTTCATCGGTCAAGATCAATCGATAAGTAGTATGAGGACGTGTGAAATGAAAATTCATTTCATCATGATTAACTGCGCCCTTTCAGAATTTTGTCGTGCCCCAAAGAAATTCTTCAGACGCTTAGGCACGCCCGAGACCTGACCCTGCAGAAGAGATTAGTTCTTTTCTTCACCACCCACATCTCAGGGGTGGCAAAGAGTTCATCACTCATGAAAGTACCATACGAGAATGGTGGCATAGAAGCCAATCCATTTCGTTTCACATAAGAGGGGTTAGGGTAAGCATATGAATAAGCAGAGAAATTCTTCGAGGACTTATGAACATATTGGTTTGAAGAATAATGCACATATTCATAGCCCTTAGCTCTACCGCGAAACAGAGTTGTTAGCACGATGATAATCATATGAGGACTTTGATCCTTTTGAGGAATTTGATCCACGTGAGGAATTTGGTCCATATGAGGACTTGGATCCATATGAAGAATTTGATCTGGAGTTCCTATTCTTCATGTGTGGTTTCATGAGGACATTCACCGAAGACTTTCAAGGCACTCGCTTGGGAACCCAGATTTTCTTCATAGGGGAACCGCTCCTGCAGATTAGTGCCAACATATCTAGCAAATACTTCACCATTCTGATTTTTGAACAGTTTATAGTTGAGTCAAATGACTCATCGCAGAATGAGGAAATTCGCATGTGAAACCAGATAAGGTAGATGGATCAAGCTGGAGGTCCCTTTGCAGCAACCCATGAGGTTTTGGGATACCGCCTCGGGCTTCCAAAGACGCTCCATCAAGATTGAGTTTCCTCTCAAAGGCCCTCTTTCCTAGGGTTCCTGTTGAGGATCTGCTTTTAAGCACATCACAAAGAGTCGATGCCCTTTGAGGCTTTTGTACATGCCTGTCATGTACAATTCCTTCAGCCCTGCATCGTCAGTGATACTAGCAATGTCCTCAGGTGAGGAATTAGTGATAGCAGAGGCAAGTGAAGAATTTGTAACAGTTGAAGCATTTGAACATTCAGGTGAAGAATTAGCAGATTCACGTTCAATGCACTTTAAGCATGGAGGAACAAATTCTTCTTGAGAAGCGCTGATTTGTTGAGCAAGTAATGAATCGCGCTCCTTCTGAAGATCTTCATAACTCGCTCTTAGCTTCTCAAGATCTTGCTTTCTTTGAAGAAATTCATAAGAAAGTTTCTCATGATCCGATAAGAGAGTGTTATGATGACCTTGAAGGCTGTCAAACCTAGACTGAAGTTTCTGAAGATTTTCAGTCAGGGCTTGAGTGCGATCCATTTCTTCACCTAACATATCATCACTCTTATCTAGCATGTTTTGAACCTTTTCAAAAGCCCTTTGTTGTTTTATAGCAATCTTAGCAAGTTTAGAGTAGCTGGGCTTGAGGTCCTCATCAGATTCATTTTCACTAGATTCAGAGGAGGTGAAATTGAGTACCTTGGCACCTTTTGCCATGAAGCAATAGGTGGGAGCGTAGTCATCATTTTCCTCATCAGGCTTGTCGGCGGAGTCAGTTTCTTCAGTGTTGAAGATGGACTTGCTAACATAAGCGTGAGCAAGAGCCAGACTAGCCACACCAGATTCGGATTCTTCAGACTCCTCCTCTTCCTCATTTTCCTCAGATTCAGCTTTAGAGTCCATTTCCTTGCCAATGAATGCCCGAGCCTTTTTGGAGCTGCTCTTCTTGTGAGAAGAAGGTTTTGAGGATTTTGATGATGAAGATTTCGATGATTTCTTCTTCTTCTTCACGTCATCAGAACTGTAATCCTTGTGTTTCTTCTTCCTTAATTCCTTTTCCCACTGAGGACAATCTTGAATATAGTGACCAGGTTTCTTGCATTTGTGACAAAGTCTTCTCTTATAGTCACTAGATGAGGAATCACTTTGCTTCTTGAGGATTTTCCAAAGCGACCACGCCTTGAGAATTTCTGAATTTCTTCACGAGAAATGCTAGCTCTCGCCAAATTCTTCAGATCTCCAAGGCTACTACCGAGTCTTCACTCTCGATTCGGACACAGCCTTGGCCTTCGTGGCACGTGTTTTTCCATAGCCGTAACCATAGAGATCTCTATTTTCAGCAAGCTGGAACTCGTGAGTATTTAGCCTTCGAGGATATCGGCAGGATCAAGAGACTTGTAGTCAGCTCGTTCTTGTATCATCGGTGCGAGTATCAAATGAGGAATCAAGCGATCTTAGCAATTTCTTCACCACCTCATGGTCGGTGATGTCAGTGGCACCCAGTGCTTGAAGCTCATTTGAGATGTCAGTGAGGCGATCGAAGGTTTGTTGAACATTTTCGTTGTCGAGTCTTTTGAAGCGGTTGAAGAGATTCCGAAGAACATCGACTCGAGAGTCACGCTGAGTTGAGACGCCTTCATTTACTTTGGATAGCCTGTCCCAGATGAGTTTGGCAGATTCCAAAGCACTCACTCTTCCATATTGACCTTTGCTCAGATGGCCACATATGATATTCTTCGCTTGAGCATCGAGTTGCTTGAATCTCTTCACATCAGCATCATTCAGAGAAGGTGTGACTGAGGAAACACCTTTTGTCACAACATACCAGAGATCGTTGTCAATTGCTTCAAGATGCATCCACATTTTGTTCTTCCAGTAGGGATAGTCCGTCCCATCGAAGGTAGGACACCCTGCTGAGACCTTGATCATACCTGCGGTCGACATAACTAAAACTCCAGGTGGTTAAACCAAAATCACACAAAACAAGGGAGTACCTTGCTCTGATACCAATTGAAAGTGCGTTATATCGACTAGAGGGGGGGTGAATAGGCGATTTTTATGAATTCTTCACTGAGGAATTTGCCGGTGAGGAAATTCCTTAGCGAAGAACTACTTGCAGCAGAATAAGTACTCAGAAGTAAGCATAGCAGATTACAAGCATAGTCATCATGATGAAATGAAGACAATCACACAAGATGAAAGCGTAATCACAGGATAACACAAGATGAAGACAAACAGATCAAGAAATTGAGCGAGGAAATTGAGAAAGTCTTCATCAAAGTCTTCAAACACAGATATGAACAAACACCCAACACAAGAATGAGGAAATGAAAGGGTTGAGGAAATAGAACCAGTTAGGTTGGTGAAGACAATGATTTGGTAGACCAGTTCCAACTGCTGTCTCGGTTATACGTCTGGTTGGAGCGGCTGAGTATTTAAACTCGAGGACACACAGTCCCGGACACCCGATCGCCGAGCACGCAGCTCAGACACCAAGTCCTCACCGTATTCTCCTTGAACTAAGGTCACACAGACCTCGCCCAATCACTCGTGGTAAGTCTTCAGGCGACTTCCATACCTTCACATACTTGGTCACTCGGCGATCCACAATTCCTCTTGGATGCTCTAGACCATGACGCCTAACCGTCTGGAAGAAGCACAGTCTTCAAAGGTAAAAGCGCCGGATCCACGCAGATCAATTTCTTGATGATGCTCAATCACTTTGGGTTTGTAGGGTTTGGTTTTGGGTTTTCCTCACTTGATGATTTTCGCCAAATTCCTCGGAGGATGGGTTGCTCTCAAATGACAAGTGTCAAGTTCTCTCGAGCAGCTAACCAACTAGTGGTTGTAGGCGGCTATTTATAGCCTAGGGAGCAGCCCGACATGATAAGACATAAATGCCCTTCAATGATATGACCGTTAGGTGGATAAGATATTTGGGACAGCCGGCCAAGAAGACAAGAACGGTCGGAAATTTGAACATCAAATTCCTCGGGGCTATCATGTTCCTCATCGTAGGCAATCCAGACCTGGCGAATTCCTAACTCCTCGGTCAAAACAAATTCTCGGCGACTGTAAGAACTTCGTCTCATCCTTGAAGAAATTGGTGAACTGTATGATCAAAAGCAGTATGAGCTTGAGATTTCCAAAAGCTTCACTCGAAGGGATTGGTAGGTGTAGGATTTTAGTTGAGCATCACATGGAAATTTTTCCTTAGTATTTCCTCGACCCCTTTAACGAACGGTGTTTCCTATGACTCAAGAAAGAGAAAATGAAACTACGAAAACAAAAGTCTTCACGCTTCATGTTCCTCAAACGAATACCAAGTCTTCAAGGTCACACCAATTTCTTCACTTTCAAAGTCTTCAGAAAGTCTTCAGAATATCAAAGTCTTCAGTTGAAGAACTTCATTTTTAGGGGTCGACTTTCTCTATAAATATCAAACTCCTCATAGACTTATAGACCTGTGTACACTCACAAACGCATTAGTTACTTAACCTATAAGTCTTCAATACACCAAAATCACTAAGGGGCACTAGATGCACTTACACAGGAAATACAACGACGTGTTGCCCACAAGGAGAACAAGCGCAAGGAGCACATTCCAAGCGATGATACGGTTGTTCCTTCCACTGCTAGGCGTACTATGACAACCACATCCATTTGTGTGAGGAGTACATCACCTCCACCATGTGACACATCACCTTTGAGAGTGCCTACATCATCTGAGTCGATCGTAATAGGTAATGACAAAGGTACCGATCTTCCACCTCCACATGTGTATGATGCTTGCCTTGTCAATTTAAATGCACCATGGAATGAGCTACCCACTACTTTGATCACACCAGTTATTTTAGAGGATTATGTTGATGATTTGACTTTGCCATGTGATCAAACAATTTTGAGTGAACCCATTGAATTAAATATTGATGCAAAAGAATCATGTGAATCAGGGAATAAATCATATTTGGATCAAATATGTTTGAAAATAATTGTGCCAATGTTTAATCATTTTGATATGACCTCTAATCTTGGTGATGGTTCATCAATGTTGGGATGGTTTAATGATAAGCATTGTCAATCTTTTGATATGAATAAGAGCTTCACTTATATGTGCAAACTGAGTTGCAATATTTTCATGCCTTTGACTTCTTGTGATAATATATTGGCTTTATATTTCACGACTTTTGAAGGGTGCTCTTGTATAACCATGTCACATGTACCCCTAACCGAGATCGGTAAAATGGATGACATATACATATACAACGTGTACACCTTGTCTCTTTTGTTGGCCACATTTCAGACTAAGCACCGCCGAGGACGGCTTTGTTTTCAAGAAGGGAGGATGATGAGGACATGGCTACCACAGTTACACCCATATCCCTGCTGTTTTACATCTTGGAACAATTGCTAGAGCTACGCATACGCCAATTAAATTATCGGTACTTTTGTTTCTTGGTAATCTTTCTAGTGTTCATGAGAATATGATGCTGCCTAACTTAGATACATTTGGGTTGCTTGCAATTGAAGGGCCTAGAACGGACAAGAAGGATGAACATTGGAGCATCATCAAGCACGGAGATGAAGGTGCGTGCGAAGAGAACAAGAACCGAGGTTCAAGTGGAGATTTCCGGACTTTGAAGCCACCATGATGACATACAAGACGATGGACGAAATATACAAGATGGCCTTTCATAAATTTCGTCCATAGCTTATTATTGGTGTTGTGCCACCTTATTTTGGGCCAGGCCCATGTAATATATCTTTAGAGTCCAAATTGTAGAGAAAATGACTTAGGAGGTGTTTTAGTCCCACCTTGCCAAGGGTGGACAAAATCCCCTCTCTTTTCCCTATAAATATAGCCCTTAAGGCATCGTTTATACTTGGGTTTTATTTAGTTAAAAGTTAGCCATCGTTGCAACTTCGTGTACTTCGTTTGTGTCCAACGACCAGACCAAGACCGCTTATGAAACCCCACTTTCATCTATACTTCATATATACTCGCAATATTCAGATTGCTTTATCATATTCTTGCTTGTTCTTTGATTGCTTGCAGGAATAGACCTTCGTGGTCAGGCTGATCGTGCTTCCAGCATCGTCAGTAACCTCTCGAGTTGGTTTAGCGATTGCTAAGGCGCAACATCGTACATGTTTGTAGTCGGATCGTCAAAGTCTACTCCACCAAATCGATAGTTATCATCTCATCGAAAGATCGGGACCCTCGCCTCTATCACAATACTTCATATATATTCGCAATATTCAGATTGCTTTATCATATTCTTGCTCGTTCTTCGATTGCGTGCAGGAATAGACCTTCGTGGTCAGGCTGATTATGCTTCCAGCATCGTCAGTGACCTCGGGAGATTGGTTTAGCGATTGCTAAGGCACAACGTCGTGCACGTTTGTAGTCGGATCGTCAAAGTCAACTCCACCAAATCGATAGTTATCATCTCATCAAAAGATTGGGACACCCTCGCCTCTATCAGTCTATCTTCGATCTACAACGGCAAGTGCAAGGCGCACAATCAAGATTGCGAGAGCGCATCGAGAACATCTCCATCGACATTCGTCACTCCAAAGCAAGGAGAAGGGACTACATCGACAAGAAGCTTGCCGCACATAAAGAGGAGCAAGATGCAAGGATGGAGGAGATTCGGACCTTGCTCAAGTCTACTTCCCCTTCATCATCTTCAAGACGGCGACATTCAAGACACAAGTCTTCGGAGCGCCCAACCGATGCAAGCGCAAGTCGTCCACATCTACATGGCGACAACCATCACGTTCGTGATCAACATCGTCATGAAGGGCAAGTGACCTCCAAGCAACATGTGCACGACGACGATGAACGACATCTACTACGAGCTCAAGCACGACAACGACACCATCATCATGAAGATGCTCCACAAGGCAAGTGCACAAGTCCCAACAAGCCCTACTTCACGCCAAGTCGATGCTTCATGAGCACAAAAGAAGACCGCGAGACGACCACCACCAAGACGGTGCTACGACTACAACAACCACTTCGGCATCTTCGCCAAGTGCTATCAAGGCATCTTCGCCTTTGGACGTACGACATCTTCGCCTACTTCCCACGAGTACGCCTACTACGACTTCATCAAGTCCAAGGCGACCACCTACGAGCGAGGGCGACACTTCCATCTTCGGAAGCCCCTCAAGGAATATGGCCGAGCATGGGAGACTCCCTTCGGTCATGGAGACGAGCTACGAGGTGCCACATCATATGGGCCTGCAACAACAAGATGGCGACAAGAAGGTCGAGCAAGGGACATCGCCTTCGACCACGGCGATAGGAGTTGAGCATGGAGACATTTGCACCAACATCTCTCCGACACCCACATATGTCGAGATGCCCCAAGTGCCATGTGAGGAGAGCCACCACCACATAAGTGACATGAGTGACTCCACCATACGTGACATTGAGAGCATTTTCTATGAGAGGATGAGTGTGACCACCACTAGCCCCACACGTGAGAGCATGACACACATCCTATCTGAGGTTGAGCGCCATTTGAGTGACTCCACCAACCATATGAGTGAGAGCATCCTTGAGGGAGTGAGTGAGCCACAACACTTAGAGAGTGAGGTAGTTGACACGGCATGTGAGGCCACCATGATTTCTAACGACTTAACCTCTACTCCTAGTGTGTTTTCTTCTTTGGTGCTAGGTCTCCTACATGACGACATGCCTATCCTCGATGAGTCCATCCCTCAAAAGGGAAAACCGATGGCCATGATGGACGATGGTGAACCCCCCACATGGTACCATCAAGTTGCAACGTCACCTACAACACATGAGCGACGCTCCAAAGGTAACATCGGTGACAACGTTTCTCTTGTCCCACTAGTGGACTCTCTTGACAATGATTGCTTGCATGATGTTGATCCTCCTATTCTCATGCTTCATGCTAGTGCGACTTCTTCATGCCTTGGCTTACCTATTTATGATGAATATGATGATTGATAGAGGCAAAGGTGTCCCGTCTTTCGATGAGATGTGGTTTTCGCTTTGGAGGTAGTCGACTTTGACGATCCGACTACGAACGTGCGAGGACGTCGCGCCTTAGCAATCGCTAAACCAACTCCGAGAGGTTATTGACCACGCCGAGCACGATCAACGACCACGAGGGTCTTTTCTGCGAGCAAACGAAGAACAAGCAAGAAACTGAGATTGCAATCTGGATATTGCGAATATAAGATGAAAGCTTTATTGATCAAGGTGGGGTTCTGTGGACGCTTTGTCCGGTCGTGGAACACAAACGGCACGCGAAGTTGCAGCTATGGCGAACTTTTAATCTAAACAAAACCCAAGGTCTAAACGGTGCCCTAAGGGCTGTATATATGGAGGAAGAGGGGGAATTTCGTGGCCCTTGGTGGAGGGGTCCAAATCAACCCTAACTCTTGTTTCCCCCACATACGGACTCTAAAACAGCCTATACTTAAGTATTTCGAAATTACATGGGCCTGGCCCAATAATAAGGTGACGCAGCACCTAGAATAGCCTATGGACGAATATTATGAAGTGGCATCTTGTATATTTCGTCCAAGGCCTCATGCACTCATTAGGGTGGCTTCAAAGTCCTGGAATCATCACTTGTAACTCCGTTCTTGTTCTCCTTGCGCATGGCATTATCTCCATGCTTGTTCTTGCTCCAATGTCCATCCTTCTCCAAGCTAGGGCCTTCATTTGTAAGCAAAACAAATGTATCCAATTTAGGCAGCATCATATTCTCATGAACATTAGAATCATTACCAAGAAACGAAAGTACCGATAATTTAATTGGATGCTTGCGAGCTCTAGTAATTGGTCCAAGATATGTAGCAAGAGGGGCTGTGGGTGTAACAATGGTATTGATGTCCTCATCATCCTCCCTTCTTGAAATGAAGTCGTCCTCGACGGAAGCTCATATTCCTCAACCAAATAAGGCTTCAAATCTGCAATGTTAAAAGTGGGACTAACCCCAAAATCTGCAGGCAGCTCAAGTTTATATGCATTATCATTTATTTTCTCTAACACCTTAAATGGACCATCAAGACGTGGCATTAGCTTTGATTTTGCAAATTAGGAAACCTATCCTCACGCAAATGTAACCAAACAAGATCTCCAGTGCAAAGACAACATGTTTTCTACCCTTATCTCCAGCAAGTTTATATTTAGCATTCATACGCTCAATGTTTTCCTTAGTTATCTCATGCACTTTTAAAATCAATTCAGCACGTTCTTTAGCATCAAAATTAACCTTCTCCAAGATGGAAGAGGCAACAAATCAATAGGTGCACGAGGTAGGAAGCCATACACAATTTCAAAGGGCACATCTTAGTTGTAGAATGCAATGAACGATTATAAGCAAATTCAATATGAGGCAAGCATTCTTCCCACATTTTCTTATTATTCTTCAAAACAGCCCTAAGCATAGTAGACAATGTTCTATTGACTACTTCAGTTTGTCCATCGGTTTGGGGTGACAAGTAGTACTAAAAGCAGTTTAGTCCCCAACTTAGCCCATAAACATCTCCAAAAGTGGCTAAGAAATTTAGTATCACGATCTGAAACAATAGTATTTGGCACACCATGCAAGTTTAATAATTTCACGAAAGAACAAATCAGCAACATTAACAAAGATCATCGCTTTTATGACATGGTATAAAGTGTGCCATTTTCGAGAATCTATCCACGACAACAAATATGCTATCCTCCCTTCTTTGTTCGAGGTAAACCTAAAACAAAGTCCATAGATATATCCTCCCAAGGAACACTAGGCACAGCAAAGGCATATATAAACCATGAGGATTGAGTCGTGACTTAGCTTTTTGACATGTAGTGCAGCGAGCAACAAAACGCTCAACATCCCGCCTCATCTTTGGCCAAAAGAAATGTGTAGCAAGTATATCCTCCGCCTTCTTGACGCCAAAGTGTCCCATTAATCCTCCTCCATGCGCCTCCTGCAACAACAAAAGACTAACAGAGCTAGCAGGAATGCATAGCTTGTTAGCACGGAACACAAAACCATCATTAATAACGAACTTGTTCCATGTTCTTCCTTCTTTACAATTCTGCATTACATCTTTAAAATCAGCATCATGCACATATTGATCTTTGATGGTCTCCAAACCAAATATTTTGAAGTCAAGTTGTGAAAGCATAGTATATCGACGAGACAAAGCATCAGCAATAACATTTTCTTTACCCTTCTTGTGTTTAATGACATAAGGGAAAGTCTCAATGAATTCAACCCATTTAGCATGTCTACGATTCAGTTTAGCTTGACTTTTAATATGTTTCAAAGATTCATGATCGAATGTATAACAAATTCTTTGGGCCATAAATAATGTTGCCATGTCTCTAAAGTCCGAACAAGAGCATATAATTCTTTGTCATAAGTAGAATAGTTCAGACTAGGCCCACTCAATTTTTCAGAAAAGTATGCAACAGGTTTGCCATCTTGTAATAACACACCTCCTAATCCAATTCCACTAGCATCACATTCAAGCTCAAAAGTCTTATTAAAGTCAGGAAGTTGGAGTAAAGGAGCATGTGTCAACTTATCTTTCAATACCGTGAAGGCTTCTTCCGTGCGGTACCCCAAACAAAAGGCACATCCTTCTTTGTAAGCTCATTGAGAGGTGCAGCAATGGTGCTAAAGTCTCTCACAAAACGCCTATAGAAACCAGCGAGTCCAAGAAAACTCCTCACTTGTGTGACCGTTTTGGGCTGCGGCCAACTCTCAATAGCTTCAATCTTGGCTTTATCAACTTCAATTCCTGTGGAGTAACAACATAGCCAAGAAAAGATACTCGGTCGGTGCAAAAGGTGCACTTCCCAAGGTTACCAAACAAGCGTGCATCACGTAGAGCATTAAAACAGCACGTAAATGTTCCAAATGTTCTTCCATAGATTTGCTATAAATCAGTATATCATCAAAGTAAACTACCACAAATCGTCCAATGAAAGCACGTAAAACTTCGCTCATTAATCTCATGAAAGTACTAGGTGCATTAGTTAACCCAAAAGGCATGACTAACCACTCATATAATCCAAACTTAGTTTTAAATGCTGTTTTCCATTCATCTCCCAATTTCATACGAATTTGATGGTATCCACTACGCAAATCAACTTTGGAGAATATTGTAGAGCCACTCAATTCATCAAGCATATCATCTAGCCTAGGAATAGGATGACGATAACGAATAGTAATATTATTAATGCCTCTACAATCAACACACATACGCCGACGTACCATCCTTTTTAGGCACTAGTATAATAGGAACAGCACAAGGACTAAGAGATTCGCGATATAACCTTTGTCGAGCAGCTCCTGTACTTGACGATAATCTCCTTCGTCTCCTCCGGATTGGTACGGTATGGTGTGCGGTTGGTAGCGATGCACCGGAATTAAGTCAATTTGATGCTCAATCCCTCGAATAGGTGGTAATCCGGTGGCACGCCTTGTGGGAAGACGCCGTGAACTCTGCAAAATGTTAGTGACAGCAGGGGCAAAGAGGAAGGCACGTCCTCGAATGAAAATAATGCCTCTTTGCACACAAAAGCATAGCAAACAGATTTGCTAGAATCTAGCTCATCAATATCAGATTTGGTGGCAAATAAACATGCACTTTTCAGTTTAATTTCAGAAGCAACATTAGATGGTTTATTATTAGGCTTCATTTGTTGCTCAAATTCTTTTGCCACAATCTGATTTTCACTCTTATTTTTCTCCTGTTTTGCTTTATTAGCTCTATTAATATCATCTTTCAAAATGGAATCAGGAGTCATAGGAAGCAAAGTAATATTTTTATCCTTGTGAACAAGAGTATACTGATTGTTTCTACCATGGTGTACAGAATTTTTATCAAATTGCCATGGTCTACCAAGTAATAAGGAACATGCTTGCATAGGTACCACATCACAATCAACATAATCAGCATATGTAGAGATACTAAAATGCACACGAACAGTACGTGTTACCTTAACCTTGCCGCTGTTGTTGAACCATTGGATGTAGTAAGGATGTGGATGTGGTCTTGTGGTGAGAGCAAGCTTCTCCACCATATCCATGCTAGCCAAGTTGTTGCAGCTCCCTCCATCTATGATGACGCGAATAGAACGTTCCTTCACAACTCCCTTTGTATGGAACAAGTTATGCCTCTGATTTTGCTCAGCTTGTGTAACCTGCACACTCAAAACACGTTGAGCAACTAAACATTCATACTGTCAAGATCTTCAGCAGCCATGTATTGCGTCTCAGATCGAATCATCTCCACCGTGTTCTTCATGTGTAATAAGAGCCAAAGTCTCTTCATCATAGTCACTAGCGACTCATACCCACCATCCTCGTAGCAATCATCACACGCTGAGATTGGCATTCTCTCATAAAATGTCCTCTTCCCTTACAACGACGACAAATAATATCACTTGTGTGCCCTGTTGACGCCATGGAAGAAGAAGAGCTCTGTGTAGGCCCAAAGCGGTGTACTCTTGGCGATAGTGGTGGTTGTGCACGCTTTCTTGTATCACGGTTGGAGGTGGCAGCCGACGGAGGTGCCGTGTAGTAGAGCGTGTGGAAGTAGATGATGCACGTGGTGTCCATGATGAAGGTCGACCTGCAGAAAAGTTAGTCGCGCCAAGGCACATCGATCCTGCACTTCACGCTCAGCTTTACAAGCAAGATGGAATAATCGAGTGATATTATTATAATCCTTGTAGTCTAGAATGGTCTGAATCTCTATTTAATCCACCCGTAAAACGTGCAAGCATAGCTTCATTCTCCTCAACAATACCACATCTAATCAAACCAGTTTGTAATTCCCGATAATATTCTTCACCGAATTTTTCCTTGTCTTAAGCGCTGCAATTTTTGAAGTAATTCACGTTGATAATATGGTGGAACCCAACGAGCACGATAGCAGTTTTCAAAGCAGCCCAAGTAGCTGGAACAGGATATAATCTACAATGTTCGACCACCAAACACATGCAAAGCTAGTGAAAGCACAAACAGCAGCAGAACACGTCTCTCCTCGTGATATTGTAAACATGTAAATCGTTGTTCAGTTTCTAACTCCCAAGTAAGATATATATCAGGAACATATCTACCCTCAAATGGTGGAATATTCAATTTCAGTTTAGGGAGATGGTCATGATCTCGTACTGAAGGGGAGCCGAACATTGCCATTATTTGCATGTGGACGACCGGTGGTTGTGGTGCTGGTGGTCTTTGGTGGTGCTGGTGGTTGCACGTAGTTCGATGTTGATCAACCTCATCCTCGTAATCTCTCACATAATCATCCTCCCCACCGCAGCAGCAGGAGCCACAGACGTATCAACAAAGCAGCACCAGCAGCTTGGCCGGTGAAGAGGGACACGGGAAGCTCGGCGGAGGGCTGTTTCGCGATGTGGAGGTAGTCCATGTTGTTGTAGTAGAGGTGCGTTAGGTGCAGCCGGTGGTGGTGGTGGTAGACGCGAGCAATTCATTAAACTTGTTATCGAGCTTTGTTTCAACGCCTTCTCAATGCCATCTATCTTCTCCATGGCCTCTTCAAATCTATTTAGCACATCGTCCACCGCCCACTCATCATTTGTTGAAACTTATCATGTAGCGCTTTGTTTGTCATGTTCTCCCGGTCGGTCTAAATCGGCTTGTGATCCTGCCATGGTTAGCAGCAATAGAAACACACAAGAATATGATTGACAGACTACTAGGAAGTGGTGGTGGTGGTGTGGTGGGCGATCACAAAACCGTCAAGCAAATCTCAAATTCTTACCAGTTCTTACCCAGAAGAAAGCGGTGATCGGCAACCGATGTAGTCAAAACTCTCAAAGCTTGGATAGAGCGATTACTGGGGAGAGTCAAACGCGATGTAGATGTATGTGGAGCTGGGAAGGCTTATAATATGGTAGCAAAAAGGTTAGCAATAATCAATTCAGAGATGCAAAGTTGAATAAACGCCAACGACGGATCTTGTCTTTGGTCCTAGGCTAGACCGTGCTAGAGACGCGAGCCTAGAACACTAACAAAATCACGGCGCTGCACGTAAACAAGGGAAAAGCACACTCTGGAAATTTTTTTTTTTCGCTTTTTTTTTTGCGCTGCCTTTTTTTTTTTGCTTTTTTTTTTTTTTCGCTGCTTTTTTTTTTTGCTTTTTTTTTTTTTTTTTTTTTTGCGAAAAATCACTATAATGGCGAGTGTCTCAAAACTCTTCCGAGGTCAAACTGACAGGATGGGCACGAAATTTTTTCGACCAAATTTTTTTTTTTTCGACTGCCCGGACCCAAAAACTGGAAACGGGTCAAAAAAAACTTTCTATAACGGCGACTGTCTCAATACACTTAGAAACACCTAAAAACAGGATAGCCAGAAAATTTTTCGACAAGTGCGTTTTCGGAAAATTTTGGGCCTAAACGGAGGGTGGTTTCCAGACTTTTTTTTTCCAAACCTACTCCGGCAAGGAAACACGAATCGGAAACTAGATGGATCTCGAAAACAACCCTAATATGCAAGGAACTCGGATTGGTGGTGGATATATGGTGGTGGTATGGATCGGTGGTGGTATATGGACACGGATTGGTGGTGGTATATGGATACGGATTCGAAGCGGTGATGGTAGGTGGCAGGGGCGATGATGATGGTGCGGTGGCGGCGTGACAACTTATGACCGAACTCAAACTCTAAAAGACTAGACGCTAAGACCAGCAACTAGACACGACGATGCAACCGCAAATTCAACAAAGCAAAACCCTAAAAAGATTATGCAAAGGCTCAGATTGGTTCGGATATGATGAACTAACCCTAATTTTTTTTGTGGCTTTTTCGTGGACTTTAGGTATGAAGAACAGACTCGATCTAATCTACGGAAAAACTGTAAAATCTCACCGAGCAACCTGAAAATCTGATACCACTTGATAGAGGCAAAGGTGTCCCGTCTTTCGATGAGATGTGGTTTTCGCTTTGGAGGAAGTCGACTTTGACGATCCGACTACTTAACGTGCGAGGACGTCGCGCTTAGCAATCGCTAAACCAACTCCGAGAGGTTATTGACCACGCCGAGCACGATCAACGACCACGAGGGTCATTTCCTGCGAGCAAACGAAGAACAAGCAAGAAACTGAGATTGCAATCTGGATATTGCGAATATAAGATGAAAGCTTTATTGATCAAGGTGGGGTTACGTGACGCCTTTGTCCGGTCGTGGAACACAAACGGCACGCTGCGAAGTTGCAGCTATGGCGAACTTTTAATCTAAACAAAACCCAAGGTCTAAACGGTGCCCTAAGGGCTGTATATATGGAGGAAGAGGGGGAATTTCGTGGCCCTTGGTGGAGGGGTCCAAATCAACCCTAACTCTTGTTTCCCCACACATACGGACTCTAAAAACAGCCTATACTTAAGTATTTCGAAATTACATGGGCTGGCCCAATAATAAGGTGACGCAGCACCTAGAATAGCCTATGGACGAATATTATGAAGTGGCATCTTGTATATTTCGTCCAAGGCCTCATGCACTCATTAGGGTGGCTTCAAAGTCTGGAATCATCACTTGTAACTCCGTTTTGTTCTCCTTGCGCATGGCATTATCTCCATGCTTGTTCTTGCTCCAATGTCCATCCTTCTCCAAGCTAGGGCCTTCATTTGTAAGCAAAACAAATGTATCCAATTTAGGCAGCATCATATTCTCATGAACATTAGAATCATTACCAAGAAACGAAAGTACCTGATAATTTAATTGGCGTGCGCGAGCTCTAGTAATTGGTCCAGTATATGTAGCAGTAGGGGCTGTGGGTGTAACAATGGTATTGATGTCCTCATCAATGATGAGCATGTTGAGTTACCTAGTTGTGATGCTATGCTCCATAGGATACCTTGTGAAAATTCTTTTGGTCACATCATGTTTGACAATCCATTGAACTTGTCATATGCTATGAGTGAGATCTCCCATATTGCATCATTTCAATCTCAACATAGTAACAATGCATGCCCCATTAAAATCAATCCCATTTGCACTTATGGCATAGATGACGAGATGATGGTCATTGGCTTTTGTTTTTCATGTGATGATATTGCCATGCTTCCTTTACATGATTTACGCAATTCATCTACTATGTCATGCCATGATCACATTGTTCCAAATATGCTTTGTTTTGGATGTTGTCAATATTCTCCATGTGATGTTTCCATTAATGCTCATGAGGAGACCCCCATAGTTTCCTCATACATATTCGGAGATTCTGATTCATCCCATATTTTGCATTATTTCCATGATTGCTTGCACCATATGCATTCCATGAATAACAATGCTCTAGATATTTCTCATGATGCATTACACAATTTGAGTCTCCATTATGCCATACATAATAACAAACCTCTCATGATGGACGACATGTTTCTATATCATGCATCTCATTTATTTGAGTGTTGGCTATTTTGTGCTAACCGACACATGCATGTGCACATCATGATTGATGATGTGTACATCTACCACACACACACAATCTTCCCTTTGTCTTTGTTTTGTGTAGGTACTCATGTATACTCGTCAACTTCTCAATCCCAAGAGTTGACGAAACGAGCTCTTGAGAGCTACGATGCTTTGGGATCCCGTGGACTATCCTTACCACCGTTCCCTTCGCGCAAGGACTACGCGCATCTCTTTTACTTGGCTCTCACACGACTATGGGCTATTTACCACTTGTCACCTTATGCCCATACTATCGTGTTCACTTTGCATGTTATGCCTCTTTACATGATTTTGACATGCAATTGTGACCCTTGCTTGCATGTACCCATGATTCACCATTATGCTACTGTTATGTGTATTTGCATGCTTGGTGGAGATCCCAGTAGCTATTGCCATGATTTCTTTGTGCCCCATGCTATTGATGCTTGTTGTGTTGGGAGAGTCATGATGACCCATTGTTATTTACATATGGCTCCTCACCAATACACTCATGCTATTGTCCTCATATCTTGCTTTCATGTTTGTGCTATGTCATGTGATTTACTCATGCCAACTATTTGCACACTTGACATGCTTACCATGATTACATCTAGTATGTTGCATCTTCGCACTACTAGCTTGCTTGACTTGATCGCTATGATTGCTTACTATGTTGCATCACCCATGTTCCACTATCACTTGCTTTCTTGGGTTGATGACATATATGTTCATGCCTCTCACATGATATATCTTGTTTATTGTCGCTTGCCTCCTATAATTGCCTCTATGCTTAATGATCTTGGAGACTTGGACACTTCACTTGTGATGCATGCCTGTTTGATTGAGCCTCTTGTATTTGGTTCTTCTTACATCATATGCCACCATACTATGAAATGCTACCTTGTACGTTCTTATGATGAGCATGATGCAAACACTTGTTGGGTATCTTACCACACGAATGATAGGTTTTGCACTTCCGCTAACCTCATTTGTTTTTCCGAGTGTTTGTCATGTTCGTTCATTTTGAAGGATTCACAAGGCGATACCGTCATGAGACATATTGGTTATGTGAAGGCATACAAGATGTGCAACTCCATCATCCCTGACAAACCCCTAAAGGTGACCTCCTTCCCTTTGAGCCATCCTCAAATACGCATATTGGATGGGCCATTCTTTCATTGTTGTTTCCTTCTTGTTGTCTACATGATACATCTATTGGATGGAGGACCGGCATTGGAGATGGACCCTATGGACCTTCACATTGAGGGCGCTTCGCACTTATTGGATGCATCTTCGGAACTCCACTCATGCCTCGACATCGAGCTTTGGTACACCAACACCTCCATATTTGTTGATTGTGCTCATACATGTCATGCTCGATGGACATATCATACTCACCACAAGTTTGCACCCCATGCATGGATTGACTCACATTATGCTTGTCTTGTTGCATCTATTTCCATGTCATCCATGATATATGAGCTTGTGCACTTCCTTAGCAAATTTGTTGTGATCTACCTTGATGGCATATTCATACATCATGATCATATTGTCCACCATCAATTGCATGATAACATACACATGTTGAGCATCCATTGCCATATTCATGCTATTGATAAACCGTCTCACTATGACATCATTTTGCACCGTGGTTGCATTCATCATATTCACAACGCATTTGTGTGCACAATGATTGCATTTCCTCCCATGAATGCTTTGCATATCATTCTAGATCATTTTGATAAGCTTCATGCGCTTTGTCACGACCAATCTTGCCGCACGGACCCCTTCTTACATGATGGACACTTTGTGTGCGCTAACCATTGTATTTCCGAGTGTTGCTTGTGTTTGCTCTTTTTGCATGTCTATCACTCCGGCGACACCGTGGACTACTTGGATTGCGCCATGTCTTCAACTTCGTCTAACTACAAGTCCGTCTACGACAACTGTTTCCATGGTGATGAGGATCACGATCCGAGTCGGATCTTTCCAAGGGGGGGGGGGGAGATGATGCGGAGCATCCCACGTTCATCCCCATGTACACTCCGACTACTCTCCAAACCCCAAGTGGACATATGACGAGACCTCGAATATACACCATTGGACACAAGGTGAACTCGCTCCTCTCCGAACCGTCACTTCCCACATGTGAGACATGGTTACTACCTCAAATATATGTGCTATGCATGACCAGGAACAAGGAGGAAGACCATGGACAAGACGGCGAGGACACCAAGTACAAGGACCAAGAGAAGAAGGTGCTCGAGGCTACAGCGGCCGGACATCCGACCAGGACCGGACGTCGAGACGAACTCCAGGCACAGGACGACCGACCCCCTCCGGACGTGCGACAGAAGCGCACCCGAGCCGAATCTACGGATGTCCGAAGAGTACCGGACGTCCGGACCTTCCCGAGCCTCCGGACGACCGGAACCCTCCGGACGTCCGACCGAAGCGCACCCGAGCCGAATCTACGGAAGTCTGAAGAGCACCGGACGTCCGGACCTTCCCGAGCCTCGGGACGACCGGAACCCTCTGGACGTCCGACGCCTATCTGCGCACAGTGTATTGGACCGAGTCCATGTATCCCCCACTTACCCCTTCGTGGCCCATGACTATATATACTCCTTGATGCGGAGCATCCCATCATCCCCATGGACCTACAACCGTCTCATCAAGAGCCAAGAGGACCCTTGACACGAGCTAGAGCTAGAGCTCTCGAGAACGAGATGACTTCCTTCCTTCGTGATATCACATATGACCCACTCGAGACATGGCTACTACCTAAGTCCGATATGCTATGCATCATTAGGTGTCAAGAGGAGCCTTCCGAAGATACACGTGAAGACGGACGAGCCGCCAAGTCCACGGATGAAGAGGACCACGGAAGCGAACAAGGTCACCCCTAGGCCCCGGACATCCGGCCAAGGTCCCGGACATCCGGCCCCTGGAGATGCCAACACAGCAGCCGAAGCCCAGCCAGAAGCTCTACAGGGCCCGGACATCCGGCCTCCGTGCCCCGGACATCCGCCCCCAGCCCGGATATCCGGCGCCCCGCACCCGAATCGGCAGATGTGGCCGCACCAGCCCGGACATCCGGCCGGATAGCCCGGACATCCGGCGCCTCGCGAAGGCCCGGACATCCGGCCCGACGCCCGGACATCCGGCCTCCCCTGCCTGCGTGCAGTGTGATGAGGACATCAATACCATTGTTACACCCACAGCCCCTACTGCTACATATACTGGACCAATTACTAGAGCTCGCGCACGCCAATTAAATTATCAGGTACTTTCGTTTCTTGGTAATGATTCTAATGTTCATGAGAATATGATGCTGCCTAAATTGGATACATTTGTTTTGCTTACAAATGAAGGCCCTAGCTTGGAGAAGGATGGACATTGGAGCAAGAACAAGCATGGAGATAATGCCATGCATAAGGGGAACAAAACGGAGTTACAAGTGATGATTTCAGGACTTTGAAGCCACCATAATGGGTGCATGAAGCCTTGGACGAAATATACAAGATGCTACTTCATAAATGTCGCCCCGAGGCTATTCTAGGTGCTGCGTCACCTTATTAGTGGGCCAGGCCCTTGTAATTTCGAAATACACAAGTATAGGCTATTTTTAGAGTCCGTATGTGGGGAAACAAGAGATAGGGTTGATTTGGACCCTCCACCAAGGGCCACGAAATTCCCCTCTTCCTCCATATATAAAGCCCTTAGGGCACCGTTTAGACCTGGGGTTTTGTTTAGATTAAAAGTTCGCCATAGCTGCAACCCGGCGTTTCGTTTGTGTTCAACGACCAGACAAAGGCGCCACAGAACCCCACCTTGAACAATAAAGCTTTCATCTTATATTCGCAATATCTAGATTGCAATCTCAGTTTCTTGCTTGTTCTTCGTTTGCTCGCAGGAAGCAGACCCTCGTGGTCAGGTTGATCGTGCTCGGCGTGGTCAATAACCTCTCGGAGTTGGTTAGCGATTGCTAAGGCGCGACGTCCTCGCACGTTCGTAGTCGGATCGTCAAAGTCGACTTCCTCCAAAGCGAAAACCCACATCTCATCGAAAGACGGGACACCTTTGCCTCTATCAAGTGGTATCAGATTTTCAGGTTGCTCGGTGAGATTTTACAGTTTTCCGTAGTTTAGATCGAGTCTGTTCTTCATACCTATAGTCCACGAAAAAGCCACAAAAAAATTAGGGTTAGTTCATCATATCCGAACCAATCTCGAGCCTTTGCATAATCTTTTTAGGGTTTTGCTTTGTTGAATTTTGGGTACATCGTCGTGTCGAGTTGCTAGTCTTAGAGTCTAGTCTTTTAGAGTTTCGAGTTCTGGTCATAAGTTGTCACGCCGCCGCCGCACCATCATCATCGCCTTGCCATCTTCCACCATTGCTTATCCGCCACCGGTCTGAATCCATATCCATATACCACCACCGCTACCATATACCACCACCATATATCCACCACCAATCCGAGTTCTTCTCATATTAGCTTTGTTTTCGAGATCCATCTAGTTTCCGATTCGTGTTTCCTTGCTGCGTGGGTTTGGAAAAAAATTCAGCGCACTTGTCAAAAAATTTTCTGGCTATCCTATTTTTAGGTGTTTCTAAGCGTATTGAGACAGTCGCTGTTATAGAAAGTTTTTTTTGACCCGTTTCTAGTTTTTGGGTCCGGGCAGTCGAAAAAAAAATCTGGTCTCAAAAAAATTTCGTGCCCATCCTGTCAGTTTAACCTGGGAAGAGTTTTGAGACACTCGCCATTATAGTGATTTTTCGCAAAAAAAAAAAAGAGCAGCGCAAAAAGAAAAAGCAGCGCAAAAAAGAAAAAAGAGCGAAAAAAAAATTCCAGAGTGTGCTTTTCCGTTATTTCCCTGCAGCGCCGTGATTTTGTTAGTGTTCTAGGCTCGCGTCTCTAGCACGGTCTAGCCTAGGACCAGCCCAGTACCGTCGATGGCGTTTATTCAACTTTGCGCCTCTCGAATTGATTATTGCTAACATTTTTGCTACCATATTATAAGCCTTCCCAGCTCCACATACATCTACATCGTGTGTTTGACTCTCCACGGTAATCGCTCTATCCAAGCTTTGAGAGTTTTGACTACATCGGTTGCGATCACGCTTTCTGCTTTGGGTAAGAACTGGTAAGAATTTGAGATTTGCTTGACGGATTTGTGACTGTCCACCACACCACCACCACCACTTCCTAGTAGTCTGTCGAATCATATTCTTGTGTGTTTCTATTGCTGCTAACCATGGCAGGATCACAAGCCGACGAGACTGACTGGGAGAACATGACAAACAAAGCGCTACATGATAAATTTCAACAAATGATGAGTGGGCATGATAGAGGCAAAGGTGTCCCGATGTTTCGATGAGATGGTGGCTATCGTTTCGGTGGGAGTCGACCTTGACGATCCGACTACGAACGTGCGAGACGTCGCGCCTTAGCAATCGCTAAACCAACTTCCGAGGGTTATTGACCACGCCGGAGCACGATCAACCTGACCACGAGGGCCTGTTTCCTGCGAGGAAACGAAGAACAAGCAAGAAACTGATATTGCAATCTGGATATTGCGAATATAAGATGAAAGCTTTATTGATCAAGGTGGGGTTCTGTGATGCCTTTGTGCAGTCGTTGAACACAAACGGCACGCTGCGAAGTTGCAGCTATGGCGAACTTTTAATCTAAACAAAACCCAAGGTCTAAACGATGCCCTAAGGGCTGTATATATGGAGGAAGAGGGGGAATTTCGTGGCCCTTGGTGGAGGGTCGAAATCAACCCTAACTCTTGTTTCCCCACACATACGGACTCTAAAACAGCCTATACTTAAGTATTTCGAAATTACATGGGCCTGGCCCACTAATAAGGTGACGAAAGCACCTAGAATAGCCTCGGGACGACATTTATGAAGTAGCATCTTGTATATTTCGTCCAAGGCTTCATGCACCCATTATGGTGGCTTCAAAGTCCTGAAATCATCACTTGTAACTCCGTTCTTGTTCCCCTTTGCGCATGGCATTATCTCCATGCTTGTTCTTGCTCCAATGTCCACCCTTCTCCAAGCTAGGGCCTTCATTTGTAAGCAAAACAAATGTATCCAATTTAGGCAGCATCATATTCTCATGAACATTAGAATCATTACCAAGAAACGAAAGTACCGATAATTTAATTGGCGCATGAGCTCTAGTAATTGGTCCAAGATATGTAGCAAGAGGGGCTGTGGGTGTAACAATGGTATTGATGTCCTCATCATCCTCCCTTCTTGAAATGAAGTCGTCCTCGACGGAAGCTCATATTCCTCACCCAAATAAGGCTTCAAATCTGCAATTTGAAAAGTGGGACTAACCCCAAAATCTGCAGGCAGCTCAAGTTTATATGCATTATCATTTATTTTCTCTAACACCTTAAATGGACCATCAAGACGTGGCATTAGCTTTGATTTATGCAAATTAGGAAACCTATCCTTACATAAATGTAACCAAACAAGATCTCCGGTGCAAAGACAACATGTTTTCTACCCTTATCTCCAGCAAGTTTATATTTAGCATTCATACGCTCAATGTTTTCCTTAGTTATCTCATGCACTTTTAAAATCAATTCAGCACGTTCTTTAGCATCAAAATTAACCTTCTCCGAAGATGGAAGAGGCAACAAATCAATAGGTGCACGAGGTAGGAAGCCATACACAATTTCAAAAGGGCACATCTTAGTAGTAGAATGCAATGAGCGATTATAAGCAAATTCAATATGAGGCAAGCATTCTTCCCACATTTTCTTATTATTCTTCAAAACAGCCCTAAGCATAGTAGACAATGTTCTATTGACTACTTCAGTTTATCCATCGGTTTGGGGGTGACAAGTAGTACTAAAAAGCAGTTTAGTCCCCAACTTAGCCCATAAACATCTCCAAAAGTGGCTAAGAAATTTAGTATCACGATCTGAAACAATAGTATTTGGCACACCATGCAAGCGAATAATTTCACGAAAGAACAAATCAGCAACATTAACAAGCATCATCGCTTTTATGACATGGTATAAAGTGTGCCATTTTGAGAATCTATCCACGACAACAAATATGCTATCCTCCCTTCTTTGTTCGAGGTAAACCTAAAACAAAGTCCATAGATATATCCTCCCAAGGAACACTAGGCACAGCAAAGGCATATATAAACCATGAGGATTGAGTCGTGACTTAGCTTTTTGACATGTAGTGCAGCGAGCAACAAAACGCTCAACATCCCGTCTCATCTTTGGCCAAAAGAAATGTGTAGCAAGTATATCCTCCGTCTTCTTGGCGCCAAAGTGTCCCATTAATCCTCCTCCATGCGCCTCCTGCAACAACAAAAGACGAACAGAGCTAGCAGGAATGCATAGCTTGTTAGCACGAACACAAAACCATCATTAATAACGAACTTGTTCCATGTTCTTCCCTCTTTACAATTCTGCATTACATCTTTAAAATCAGCATCATGCACATATTGATCTTTGATGGTTTCCAAACCAAATATTTTGAAGTCAAGTTGTGAAAGCATAGTATATCGACGAGACAAAGCATCAACAATAACATTTTCTTTACCCTTCTTGTGTTTAATGACATAAGGGAAAGTCTCAATGAATTCAACCCATTTAGCATGTCTACGATTCAGTTTAGCTTGACTTTTAATATGTTTCAAAGATTCATGATCAGAATGTATAACAAATTCTTTGGGCCATAAATAATGTTGCCATGTCTCTAAAGTCCGAACAAGAGCATATAATTCTTTTTCATAAGTAGAATAGTTCAGACTAGGCCCACTCAATTTTTCAGAAAAGTATGCAACAGGTTTGCCATCTTGTAATAACACACCTCCTAATCCAATTCCACTAGCATCACATTCAAGCTCAAAAGTCTTATTAAAGTCAGGAAGTTGGAGTAAAGGAGCATGTGTCAACTTATCTTTCAATACCGTGAAGGCTTCTTCCATGCGGTACCCCAAACAAAAGGCACATCCTTCTTTGTAAGCTCATTGAGAGGTGCAGCAATGGTGCTAAAGTCTCACAAAACGCCTATAGAAACCAGCGAGTCCAAGAAAACTCCTCACTTGTGTGACCGTTTTGGGCTGCGGCCAACTCTCAATAGCTTCAATCTTGGCTTTATCAACTTCAATTCCTGTGGAGTAACAACATAGCCAAGAAAAGATACTCGGTCGGTGCAAAAGGTGCACTTCCCAAGGTTACCAAACAAGCGTGCATCACGTAGAGCATTAAAACAACACGTAAATGTTCCAAATGTTCTTCCAAAGATTTGCTATAAATCAGTATATCATCAAAGTAAACTACCACAAATCGTCCAATGAAAGCACGTAAAACTTCGTTCATTAATCTCATGAAAGTACTAGGTGCATTAGTTAACCCAAAAGGCATGACTAACCACTCATATAATCCAAACTTAGTTTTAAATGCTGTTTTCCATTCATCTCCCAATTTCATACGAATTTGATGGTATCCACTCATAAATCAACTTTGGAGAATATTGTAGAGCCACTCAATTCATCAAGCATATCATCTAGCCTAGGAATAGGATGACGATAACGAATAGTAATATTATTAATGCCTCTACAATCAACACACATACGCCGACGTACCATCCTTTTTAGGCACTAGTATAATAGGAACAGCACAAGGACTAAGAGATTCGCGTATATAACCTTTGTCGAGCAGCTCTGTGACTTGACGCATAATCTCCTTCGTCTCTCTCGGATTGGTGCGGTATGGTGCGCGGTTGGGTAGCGATGCACCGGAATTAAGTCAATTTGATGCTCAATCCCTCGAATAGGTGGTAATCCGGTGGCACGTCTTGTGGGAAGGCGTCGGCGAACTCTGCAAAATGTTAGTGACAGCAGGGGCAAAGAGGAAGGCACGTCCTCGAATGAAAATAATGCCTCTTTGCACACAAAAGCATAGCAAACAGATTTGCTAGAATCTAGCTCATCAATATCAGATTTGGTGGCAAATAAACATGCACTTTTCAGTTTAATTTCAGAAGCAACATTAGATGGTTTATTATTAGGCTTCATTTGTTGCTCAAATTCTTTTGCCACAATCTGATTTTCACTCTTATTTTCTCCTGTTTTGCTTTATTAGCTCTATTAATATCATCTTTCAAAATGGAATCAGGAGTCATAGGAAGCAAAGTAATATTTTTATCCTTGTGAACAAGAGTATCTTGATTGTTTCTACCATGGTGTACAGAATTTTATCAAATTGCCATGGTCTACCAAGTAATAAGGAACATGCTTGCATAGGTACCACATCACAATCAACATAATCAGCATATGTAGAGATACTAAAATACACACGAGCAGTATGTGTTACCTTAACCTTGCCGCTGTTGTTGAACCATTGGATGTAGTAAGGATGTGGATGTGGTCTTGTGGTGAGAGAAAGCTTCTCCACCATATCCATGCTAGCCAAGTTGTTGCAGCTCCCTCCATCTATGATGGCGCGAATAGAACGTTCCTTCACAACTCCTTTGTATGGAACAAGTTATGCCTCTGATTTTGCTCAGCTTGTGTAACCTGCACACTCAAAACACATTGAGCAACTAAACATTCATACTGTCGGCATCTTCAGCAGCCATGTATTGCGTCTCGGGATCAGAATCATCTCCACCGTGTTCTTCATGTGTAATAAGAGCCAAAGTCTCTTCATCATAGTCACTAGCAGACTCATACCCACCATCCTCAGAGCAATCATCACACGCTGAGATGTGCATTCTCTCATAAAATGTCCTCTTCCCTTACAACGACGACAAATAATATCACTTGTGTGCCTGTTGACGCCATGGAAGAAGAAGAGCTCTGTAGGCCCAGCAAGGTGTACTCTTGGCGAGATAGTGGTGGTTGTGCCTGCTTTCTTGTATCACGGTTGGAGGTGGCAGCCGGCGGAGGTGCGGTGTAGTAGAACGTGTGGAAGTAGATGATGCACGTGGTGTCCATGATGAAGGTCGACACTGCAGAAAAGTTAGTCTGCGCCAAGGCACATCGATCCTGCACTTCACGTCAGCTTTACAAGCAAGATGGAATAATCGAGTGATATTATTATAATCCTTGTAGTCTAGAATGGTCTGAATCTCTCTATTTAATCCACCCGGAAAACGTGCAAGCATAGCTTCATTCTCCTCAACAATACCACATCTAATCAAGCCAGTTTGTAATTTCGATAATATTCTTCACCGAATTTTTCCTTGTCTTAAGCGCTGCAATTTTTGAAGTAATTCACGCTGATAATATGGTGGAACCCAACGAGTACGCATAGCAGTTTTCAAAGCAGCCCAAGTAGCTGGAACATGATATAATCTACAATGTTCAGACCACCAAACACATGCAAAGCTAGTGAAAGCACAAACAAGCAGCAGAACACGTCTCTCCTCGGGATATTGTAAACATGTAAATCGTTGTTCAGTTTCTAACTCCCAAGTAAAATATATATCAGGAACATATCTACCTTCAAATGGTGGAATATTCAATTTCAGTTTAGGGAGATGGTCATGATCTCGTACTGAAGGGAGCCGAACATTGCCATTATTTGCATGTGGACGACCGGTGGTTGTGGTGCTGGTGGTTGCACGTAGTTCGATGTTGATCAACCTCATCCTCGTAAGCTCTTACATAATCATCCTCCCCGCCCGCAGCAGCAGGAGCCACTGAAGTATCAACAGCAGCACCAAGCAGCTTGGCGGTGAAGAGGGACACGGGAAGCTCGGCGGAGGGCTGTTTCGCGATGTGGAGGTAGTCCATGTTGTTGTAGTAGAGGTGCGTTAGGTGCAGCCGGTGGTGGTGGTGGTAGACGCTTGCGAGCAATTCATTAAACTTGTTATCGAGCTTTGTTTCGAATGCCTTCTCAATGCCATCTATCTTCTCCATGGCATCTTCAAATCTATTTAGCACATCGTCCACCTGCCCACTCATCATTTGTTGAAACTTATCATGTAGCGCTTTGTTTGTCATGTTCTCCCGGTCGGTCTAAATGACTTGTGATCCTGCCATGGTTAGCAGCAATAGAAACACACAAGAATATGATTGACAGACTACTAGGAAGTGGTGGTGGTGGTGTGGTGGGCGGTCACAAATCCGTCAAGCAAATCTCAAATTCTTACCAGTTCTTACCCAAGAAGGCGGTGATCGGCAACCGATGTAGTCAAAACTCTCAAAGCTTGGATAGAGCGATTACCAGGGAGAGTCAAACGCACGATGTAGATGTATGTGGAGCTGGGAAGGCTTATAATATGGTAGCAAAAAGGGTCAGCAATAATCAATTCAGAGATGCAAAGTTGAATAAGCGCTCAACAGCAGATCTTGTCTGGTCCTAGGCTAGACCGTGCTAGAGACGCGAGCCTAGAACACTAACAAAATCACGACGCTGCACGGAAACAACGGAAAAGCACACTCTGGAATAATTTTTTTTTTCGCTCTTTTTTTTTGCGCTTCTTTTTTTTTTATTTTTTTTGCGCTGCTCTTTTTTTTGCGAAAAATCACTATAATGGCGAGTGTCTCAAAACTCTTCCCAGGTCAAACTGACAGGATGGGCACGAAATTTTTTCGACCAAAAAAAAATTTTTTTTTAACGCCGGACCCAAAAGCTGAAGCAGGTCAAAAAACTTTCTATAACAAATGATTGTCTCAATACACTTAGAAACACCTAAAAATAGGATAGCCAGAAAATTTTTTGACAAGTGCGTTTTCGGAAAATTTTGGGCCTAAACGGAGGGTGGTTTCCAGACTCTTTTTTTTCGAAACCTACGCAGGCAAGGAAACACGAATCGGAAACTAGATGGATCTCGAAAACAAACCTAATATGAGAAGAACTCGGATTGGTGGTGGATATATGGTGGTGGTATATGGCAGTGGTGGTGATATATGGTAGCGGTGGTGGTATATGGATACGGATTGGTGGTGGTATATGGATACGGATTGAGCGGTGGCGGATAAGCAATGGTGGTAGATGGCAAGGCGATGATGATGATGGGCGGCGGCGTGACAACTTATGACCGAACTCGAAACTCTAAAAGACTAGACTCTAAGACCAGCAACTTGACACGACGATGCAACCGCATAAATTCAACAAAGCAAAACCCTAAAAAGATTATGCAAAGGCTCAGATTGGTTCGGATATGATGAACTAACCCTAATTCTTTTTGTGGCTTTTTCGTGGACTTTAGGTATGAAGAACAGACTCGATCTAATCTCGAAAACTGTAAAATCTCACCGAGCAACCTGAAAATCTGATACCACTTGATAGAGGCAAAGGTGTCCCGATGTTTCGATGAGATGGTGGCTATCGTTTCGTGGGAGTCGACCTTGACGATCCGACTACGAACGGCGAGGACGTCGCGCCTTAGCAATCGCTAAACCAACTTCCGAGGGTTATTGACCACGCCGAGCACGATCAACGACCACGAGGGCTGTTTCCTGCGAGCAAGCGAAGAACAAGCAAGAAACTGAGATTGCAATCTGGATATTGCGAATATAAGATGAAAGCTTTATTGATCAAGGTGGGGTTACTGGACGCCTTTGTGCGGTCGTTGAACACAAACGCACGCAGCGAAGTTGCAGCTATGGCGAACTTTTAATCTAAACAAAACCCAAGGTCTAAGCGATGCCCTAAGGGCTGTATATATGGAGGAAGAGGGGGAATTTCGTGGCCCTTGGTGGAGGGTCCGAAATCAACCCTAACTCTTGTTTCCCCACACATACGGACTCTAAAACAGCCTATACTTAAGTATTTCGAAATTACATGGGCCTGGCCCACTAATAAGGTGACGCAGCACCTAGAATAGCCTCGGGACGACATTTATGAAGTAGCGTCTTGTATATTTCGTCCAAGGCTTCATGCACCCATTATGGTGGCTTCAAAGTCCTGAAATCATCACTTGTAACTCCGTTCTTGTTCCCCTTTGCATGGCATTATCTCCATGCTTGTTCTTGCTCAATGTCCATCCTTCTCCAAGCTAGGGCCTTCATTTGTAAGCAAAACAAATGTATCCAATTTAGGCAGCATCATATTCTCATGAACATTAGAATCATTACCAAGAAACGAAAGTACGATAATTTAATTGGCGTGTGAGCTCTAGTAATTGGTCCGATTATATATGTAGCAAAGAGGGGCTGTGGGTGTAACAATGGTATTGATGTCCTCATCAGGGCAGGTGGACTATGTGCTAAATAGATTTGAAGAGGCCATGGAGAAGATAGATGGCATTGAGAAGGCGTTCGAAACAAAGCTCGATAACAAGTTTAATGAATTGCTCGCGCGTCTACCACCACCACCACCGGTTGCACCTAACGCACCTCTACTACAACAACAAGGACTACCTCCACATCGCTGAAACAGCCCTCCGCCGAGCTTCCGTGTCCCTCTTCACTGGCCAAGCTGCTGGTGCTTCTTGCTGTTGATATACGTGGCTCATGCTGCTGCGGTGTGGGAGGATGATTATGTGAGAGATTACGAGGATGAGGTTGATCAACATCGAACTACGTGCAACCACCAAGCACCACAACCACCGTGTCGTCCACATGCAAATAATGGCAATGTTGGGCTCCCCTTCAGTGCGAGATCATGACCATCTCCCTAAACTGAAATTGAATATTCCACCATTTGAGGGTAGATATGTTCCTGATATATATCTTACTTGGGAGTTAGAAACTGAACAACGATTTACATGTTTACAATATCCCGAGGAGAGACGTGTTCACGATCTTTGTTTGTGCTTTCACTAGCTTTGCATGTGTTTGGTGGTGCGAACATTGTAGATTATATCCTGTTCCAGCTACTTGGGCTGCTTTGAAAACTGCTATGCGTGCTCGTTGGGTTCCACCATATTATCAACGTGAATTACTTCAAAAATTGCAGCGCTTAAGACAAGGAAAAAATTCGGTAGAAGAATATTATCAGGAATTACAAACTGGCTTGATTAGATGTGGTATTGTTGAGGAGAATGAAGCTATGCTTGCACGTTTTCGGGTGGATTAAATTGAGAGATTCAGACCATTCTAGACTACAAGGATTATAATAATATCACTCGATTATTCCATCTTGCTTGTAAAGCTGAGCGTGAAGTGCAGGATCGGCAGGCCTTGGCGCGGACTAACTTTTCTCGCAGGTCGACCTTCCTCATGGACACCCGTGCATCATCTACTTCCACACGTTCTACTACACGGCACCTCAAGTGGCTGCCACCTCCAACCGTGATACAAGAAAGCAGGCACAACCACCACTATCTCGCCAAGAGTACACCTGTTGGGCCTACAGAGCTCTTCTTCTTCCATGGCGTCAAGGGCACACAAGTGATATTATTTGTCGTCGTTGTAAGGGAAGAGGACATTTTTTGAGAGAATGCCAATCTCAGCGTGTGATGATTGCTACCGAGGATGGTGGGTATGAGTGCGCTAGTGACTATGATGAAGAGACTTTGGTTCTTATTACACATGAAGAACACGGTGGAGATGATTCGATCATGAGACGCAATACATGGCTGCTGAAGATCTTGACAGGTATGAATGTTTAGTTGCTCAACGTGTTTTGAGTGTGCAGGTTACACAAGCTGAGCAAAATCAGAGGCATAACTTGTTCCATGCAAAGGAGTTGTGAAGGAACGTTCTATTAAGCGTCATCATAGATGGAGGAGCTGCAACAACTTGGCTAGCATGGATATGGTGGAGAAGCTTTCTCTCACCACAAGACCACATCCACATCCTTACTACATCCAATGGTTCAACAACAGCGGCAAGGTTAAGGTAACATGTACTGTTCGTGTGTATTTTAGTATCTCTACATATGCTGATTATGTTGATTGTGATGTGGTACCTATGCAAGCATGTTCCTTATTACTTGGTAGACCATGGCAATTTGATAAAAATTCTGTACACCATGGTAGAAACAATCAGTATACTCTTGTTCACAAGGATAAAAATATTACTTTTGCTTCCTATGACTCCTGATTCCATATTGAAAGATGATATTAATAGAGCTAATAAAGCAAAACAGGAGAAAAATAGGAGTGAAAATCAGATTGTGGCAAAAGAATTTGAGCAACAAATGAAGCCTAATAATAAACCATCTAATGTTGCTTCTGAAATTAAACTGAAAAGTGCATGTTTATTTGCCACCAAATCTGATATTGATGAGCTAGATTCTAGCAAATCTGTTTGCTATGCTTTTGTGTGCAAAGAGGCATTATTTTCATTCGAGGGCGTGCCTTCCTCTTTGCCCCTGTTGTCACTAACATTTTGCAGGAGTTGTGACGTCTTCCCACTAGGCGTGCCATCGGGATTACCACCTATTCGAGGATTGAGCATCAAATTGACTTAATTCGGTGCATCGCTACCAACCGTGCACCATACCGTACCAATCCGGAGGAGACGAGGAGATTATCGTCAAGTACGTGAGCTGCTCGACAAACGTTATATACGCGAATCTCTTAGTCCTTGTGCTGTTCCTATTATACTAGTGCCTAAAAAGGATGGTACGTCGGCGTATGTGTGTTGATTGTAGAGGCATTAATAATATTACTATTCGTTATCGTCATCCTATTCCTAGGCTAGATGATATGCTTGATGAATTGAGTGGCTCTACAATATTCTCCAAAGTTGATTTGCGTAGTGGATACCATCAAATTCGTATGAAATTGGGAGATGAATGGAAAACAGCATTTAAAACTAAGTTTGGATTATATGAGTGGTTAGTCATGCCTTTTGGGTTAACTAATGCACCTAGTACTTTCATGAGATTAATGAACGAAGTTTTACGTGCTTTCATTGGACGATTTGTGGTAGTTTACTTTGATGATATACTGATTTATAGCAAATCTTTGGAAGAACATTTGGAACATTTACGTGCTGTTTTTAATGCTCTACGTGATGCACGTTTGTTTGGTAACCTTGGGAAGTGCACCTTTTGCACCGACCGAGTATCTTTTCTTGGCTATGTTGTTACTCCACAGGAATTGAAGTTGATAAAGCCAAGATTGAAGCTATTGAGAGTTGGCGCAGCCCAAAACGGTCACACAAGTGTGGAGTTTTCTTGGACTCGCTGGTTTCTATAGGCGTTTTGTGAGAGACTTTAGCACCATTGCTGCACCTCTCAATGAGCTTACAAAGAAGGATGTGCCTTTTGTTTGGGGTACCGCATGGGAAGAAGCCTTCACGGTATTGAAAGATAAGTTGACACATGCTCCTTTACTCCAACTTCCTGACTTTAATAAGACTTTTGAGCTTGAATGTGATGCTAGTGGAATTGGATTAGGAGGTGTGTTATTACAAGATGGCAAACCTGTTGCATACTTTTTCGAAAAATTGAGTGGGCCTAGTCTGAACTATTCTACTTATGACAAAGAATTATATGCTCTTGTTAGGACTTTAGAGACATGGCAACATTATTTATGGCCCAAAGAATTTGTTATACATTTCGATCATGAATCTTTGAAACATATTAAAAGTCAAGCTAAACTGTTATTCTTTGATGCTTTGTCTCGTCGATATACTATGCTTTCACAACTTGACTTCAAAATATTTGGTTTGGAGACCATCAAAGATCAATATGTGCATGATGCTGATTTTAAAGATGTAATGTAGAATTGTAAAGAAGGAAGAACATGGAACAAGTTCGTTATTAATGATGGTTTTGTGTTCGTGCTAACAAGCTATGCATTCCTGCTAGCTCTGTTCGTCTTTTGTTGTTGCAGGAGGCGCATGGAGGAGGATTAATGGGACACTTTGGCGTCAAGAAGACGGAGGATATACTTGCTACACATTTCTTTTGGCCAAAGATGAGGCGGGATGTTGAGCGTTTTGTTGCTCGCTGCACTACATGTCAAAAAGCTTAGTCACGACTCAATCCTCATGGTTTATATATGCCTTTGCTGTGCCTAGTGTTCCTTGGGAGGATATATCTATGGACTTTGTTTTAGGTTTACCTCGAACAAAGAAGGGAGAGATAGCATATTTGTTGTCGTGGATAGATTCTCGAAAATGGCACACTTTATACCATGTCATAAAAGCGATGATCTTTGTTAATGTTGCTGATTTGTTCTTTCGTGAAATTATTCGCTTGCATGGTGTGCCAAATACTATTGTTTCAGATCGTGATACTAAATTTCTTAGCCACTTTTGGATATGTTTATGGGCTAAGTTGGGGACTAAACTGCTTTTTAGTACTACTTGTCACCCCAAACTGATGGACAAACTGAAGTAGTCAATAGAACATTGTCTACTATGCTTAGGGTTGTTTTGAAGAATAATAAGAAAATGTGGGAAGAATGCTTGCCTCATATTGAATTTGCTTATAATCGTTCATTGCATTCTACTACTAAGATGTGCCCTTTTGAAATTGTGTATGGCTTCCTACCTCGTGCACCTATTGATTTGTTGCCTCTTCCATCTTGGGAGAAGGTTAATTTTGATGCTAAAGAACGTGCTGAATTGATTTTAAAATGCATGAGATAACTAAGGAAAACATTGAGCGTATGAATGCTAAATATAAACGTCTTTGGAGATAAGGGTAGAAAACATGTTGTCTTTGCACTGGAGATCTTGTTTGGTTACATTTATGTGAGGATAGGTTTCCTAATTTGCATAAATCAAAGTTAATGCCACGTGCTGATGGTCCATTTAAGGTGTTAGAGAAAATAAATGATAATGCATATAAACTTGAGTTGCTGCAGATTTTGGGGTTAGTCCCACTTTTAACATTGCAGATTTGAAGCCTTATTTGGGTGAGGAATATGAGCTTCGTCGAGGGCGACTTCATTTCAAGAAGGGAGGATGATGAGGACATCAATACCATTGTTACACCCACAGCCCCTCTTGCTACATATATTGGACCAATTACTAGAGCTCAAGACGCCAATTAAATTATCGGTACTTTCGTTTCTTGGTAATGATTCTAATGTTCATGAGAATATGATGCTGCCTAAATTGGATACATTTGTTTTGCTTACAAATGAAGGCCCTAGCTTGGAGAAGGATGGACATTGGAGCAAGAACAAGCATGGAGATAATGCCATGCTAAGGGGAACAAGAACGGAGTTACAAGTGATGATTTCAGGACTTTGAAGCCACCATAATGGGTGCATGAAGCCTTGGACGAAATATACAAGATGCTACTTCATAAATGTCGCCCCGAGGCTATTCTAGGTGCTGTGTCACCTTATTAGTGGGCCAGGCCCTTGTAATTTCGAAATACACAAGTATAGGCTATTTTTAGAGTCCGTATGTGTGGGAAACAAGAGATAGGGTTGATTTCGCACCCTCCACCAAGGGCCACGAAATTCCCCCTCTTCCTCCATATATACAGCCCTTAGGGCACCGTTTAGACCTGGGGTTTTGTTTAGATTAAAAGTTCGCCATAGCTGCAACTTCGCAGTTTCGTTTGTGTTCAACGACTGCACAAAGCGCCACAGAACCCCACCTTGATCAATAAAGCTTTCATCTTATATTCGCAATATCCAGATTGCAATCTCAGTTTCTTGCTTGTTCTTCGCTTGCTCGCAGGAAATGCAGACCCTCGTGGTCGTTGATCGTGCTCGGCGTGGTCAATAACCTCTCGGAGTTGGTTTAGCGATTGCTAAGGCGCGACGTCCTCGCACGTTCGTAGTCGGATCGTCAAAGTCGACTTCCTCCAAAGCGAAAACCCACATCTCATCGAAAGACGGGACACCTTTGCCTCTATCACAGTGCATCCAGGCGAGGCCCATGTACCCCTTCGCCCCCTAGACTATATATACTCCATCCCCTTCCTCTTTCTAGGGTTAGCATTGGATTAGCTCATATTTTGTGTGAGAGCCTTTGCTCATCCACTTGGCTACTTCTCCTCGGAGCTCAGGACCTCTACGGAGAAGATCCCCCAAGCGGATTCAAGACCCCCTTCTAGGGTGGACCCCATCAAGGCCTCCTCATGGAGAAGAACGGCTACCGTTTGTATCTTTCCTTTGTTGATTTTGAATCTTGTGCCACTCTATGTGATCGGTGATCTAGCACTTGTGTGATTGATCTCTTGTTGGTTTAGTGATTTCTCTCTCGTTTCCTCCGTGTTTCCCTCTTGTTCTTCCGCGTGTTCTTCGTGATTCCCCGTAGGATCCGCTCCAACGTGAAAGATCATCCACGAGGGTTCCGCCTACATCATCTTGGTATCATGAGCCACGTTGATCACGTTTTGGAGCCCCCTACCCGTGTTTTCTAGCTTGATTTTGTTGATTTAGTCCTAAATCCGAAAATCCCCACCAAAAATAGCCCCAAATTTTTTTGTGATTTGTTAGTTTTGATGATGTTTTGTTGATTTTGATCCATGGATTTTCTTGGTTTCGAGTGGATCTAGCATTTCCCAAAGTTTCCCACTTTCCATCCATGAAATCTCTCCAATTTTGACCTTGAAATCATCAATTTCCGCCCCCAATTCGAAAATTTCTGCCCCAAACGAGATCTGGATTCGTCGGGCCGGACATCCGGGCCTCAGGCCGGACATCCGGGCCATCCGGCCTGACATCCGGGCCCCAAGCTGGACATCCGGGCCCCAAGCCGGACATCCGGGCCCTGGAGCACCAAATCTGCTCGGTTCTGGACAGACACCCCCGGAAATCCGGGCTCCACCCCGGACATCCGGCCCCTGTAGATTTCAGTTTTTTCCGTTTCACCGATTCGGCCATAACTAATTCATCCGGAGTCCGATTTTGACGTTCTTTAGCTCGTTTTGAAGCTATTGACATCCCCATCCCATAAAAATACTACCATCACCATTTGACTTCATCAAATTTTTGAAAATTTGACAAGTTTGCCTAGGCCTTCCACCATATCATCCGCATAGCCACCACCGACTTCCGCAACCTAACCCATTTTGTTCCCCATAGCATTAGTGGTTGCTTGAGTAGTGATTCGAGTCTCCTAAGGTGTTTCGGCTACTTAGGGACGATTGCTTCTTCATCAACCACCACCATAACTTCCGCATAGGCTTGCCCACCATACACTTCAACCACCTCAACTTAACCCAATAGTTGTTCGAACTTGTTTGAGTTGTGGCTTGTGTCTCCTAAGGTGTTTCGGCTACTTAGTGATGCGGAGCATCCTACGGTCATCACCATGTCAAGAGTCCGTTTAGAAGTGACACGTGCAACCTCTACTTCTCATACATAAAGGTGAATCTTCTCCTTTACACGTGTTCACTTGACCCCTTCGAGGATGGTATACTACTTGACACTTCTCCCGTGTGCATGCATAAGTATTGTCGAGCTTCACGGATGTCGAGGAGGAGTGCAAGCGCCAAGGAACGACTACACCGTCCATGAGGGAAGCATGGAAGAGAAGGAGGAAGAGAACCTGGCCGACTCAGAATCGAGCGGTACTATCGCCCACTCCCAGCGGTACTACCGCTCAATGTACTCACGGCCATGAGCCCAGTACTACCGCCCGCCGCATCTTGCAGAGCGCTGGCCTTTGGCCTTGTATCCTCTCCCACTTACCCCTTCGTGGCTTAGACTATAAATAGACCACCTCCACTTCCTTTCTAGGGTTAGCTGAGGTTTAGCTCATGTTTGTGTGAGAGCCTTTGCTCATCCACTTGGCTACTTCTCCTCGGAGCTCAGGACCTCTTCGGAGAAGATCCCCCAAGCGGATTCAAGACCCCCTTCTAGGGTGGACCCCATCAAGACCTCCTCTCGGAGAAGAACGGCTACCGTTTGTATCGTCCTTTGTCGACCTTGAATCATGTATCTCCCTTTGTGTTCATCGATCTAGCACTTGTGTGATTGATCTCTTGTCGGTTGAGTGAATTCTCTCTCGTTTTCCCCGTGTTTTCCTCTTGTTCTTCCGCGTGTTCTTCGTGATTCACCGTAGGATCCGCTCCAACGTGAAAGATCGTCCACGAGGGTTCCGCCTACATCATCTATGGTATCATGAGCCACGTTGATCACGTTATTGGAGCCCTACCCTCTTTTTCTAGCTTGATTTTGTTGATTTCGTCCTAAATCCGAAAATCCCCACCAAAAATAGCCCCAAATTTTTTGTGATTTGTTAGTTTTGATGATGTTTTGTTGATTTTGATCCATGGATTTGCTTGGTTTCGAGTGGATCTAGCATCTCCCCAATTTTCCCTCTTTCCATCCACAAAATCCATCAATTTTGACCCGAAATCACCCATTTCCGCCCCAAAATCGCAAGAATGATTGAACAATCGAGAAAATCCCGACACGAGCGGTACTACCGCCCTCCTAAGCGGTACTATCGCCGAGAACGGTACTATCGCCCTCTAGCGGTACTACCGCTGAGAACGGCACTACCGCCAGGCCCGTTCAGCGAAGCAGTCGAAAAAATCGACACGAAGCGGTACTACCGCCCTCCCGACAGTACTACCGCCCCGGCCAGTTTCAGCTTTCGAGTTTCACCGTTTTGCCCATAACTAATTCATCCGAACTCCGATTTGAGTGTTCTTTGGCTCGTTTTGAAGCTATCGGCGTGCCGAGGTCCTCACCTTGGTTTCACCACCTTTTACACCATCAAATTTTTGGTACTTTGGCATCTTTGCCTAGGGCTTCCACCACATCATCCATAATACCACCATAGCCTTCCATAAACTAACCCTTTTTGTTCACCATAGCATTTGAGGTTGTTTGAGTAGTGACTTGAGTCTCCTAAGGTGTTTCGCTACTTAGGACGATTGCCTCTTCATCAACCACCACCACCACTTCCACATAACCTTGCCCACCATACACTTCCGACAACCCAACTTAACCCAATTGTTGATTGAGCTTTTGAGTTGTGGCTTGTGTCTCCTAAGGTGTTTTGCTACTTAGGGACCGTGGGCTTCAACTCTTACACCGTGTATAGCCCATCATCCCACTTCGCATTGCAAAGTGCGATCCACCACCGCTTCCGCTACCACCATTTTGACATTTGACGTGTGAGATTTGAGTTTGCGGTTTTCCGTTTCCTAAGGTGTTTCGCTACTTAGGGACGAGACTCCATCATCTTGGTATCTACAAACATCAAGAACACCGCCACTCATCATCACCGAACGGTAACCTCCATATCATCTTGGTATCGTGGTATCCATCCATTGTATATTCCCTTGCCATTGCATTGTTAACCTCTAGCCCATTTTTGCTACTTGCCTATTGAGACTAGCCATTTGAGTATTGCCGCCACGTTACTTGTGCACATTAGTGATCTACACCATCCATTGCATAAACACCATATCATATTGGTATCATATCTTGTGTCACAAGTTTGTTCCAAAAATTTTGGGGGGTTGGAAAAAATTTAAAAGGAAACAAATTTTTTTTTGGGGCCCAAAAAAAAAACCAAATATTTCCCCAAGGAAACCTTCCCACCTTTTTTAAATTTTTTAAAAACCCTTTTGAAAAGGTTTAAAAAACCCCCATTTTCCCAAAAATTTTTTGGGGGAAAGAAAGGCCCAAAACCCTTTATCCCCCCAAAAAAAAACCCCCAAAAAAAAATTTTTTCCGCCCCCAAAAAAAATTTTTCCCCTTTTCCCCTTTAAATTTTTTTTAAAAAAAAAAAATTTTTTTTAAAAAAATTTTTGAAAAAAGGGTTTTTTAAATTTAAAAACAAAAAAATTTTTTCCCTTTTTTTTTTGGGGTTTTTAAAAAAACCCCCCAAATTTTAAAAATTTTTTCCCCAAAAAAAAGGGAAAAAAAATAAAAAGGGATTTTTTAAAGGAAAAATTAAAAAAAAAACCCCCCCCCAATTTTCCCGGAAATTTGGGGGAAAAAAAAAAAATTTCCCCCCCCCCCGGGGGGAAAAAATTTTTAAATCCCCCCAAAAAAAAAAAACAAAAAATTTTTTGGTTTAAAGGGAAAAAAAACCCAAAAAAAAACCCCCTTTTCCTTGGTTTTTTTTCCCCAATTTTTAATTTTTTTAAAAACCCAAAAAAAAAATATTGGGCTTTTTTAAAAAAAAAAAAATTTAAAAAACCCGAATTTAAAAAAAAAAAAATTTTTTCCCCTTTTTTAAAAAAGGAAATTTGGGGGTTTTTTTTAGGGGGCCCCCAAAAATTTTTTAAAATTTTTTTTTTTTTTTAAAATTTTTTCCCCAAAAAAAATTTTTTGGGAAAAAATTTCCAAGTTTAAATTTTAAAAAAAAAAATTTTAATTTTTTTAAAAAAAAAAAAAAAAAATTTTAAAAAAAATTTGCAAAAAGGGCCCCTTTTTTTTCCCCCCCCCTTTTTTTGGGGAAAAAAAAAAATTAAAGGGTTCCCGGGGTTGGGGGGCCCCCAAATTTTTTTAAAAAAAAACCGGGGTTCCTTTTCCCAAAAAACCCCAAAAAAAAACCCAAAATCCCTTTTTTAAAAACCATTATTTAGCTTTTTTTGGGGTTTTTAAAACCCCAAAAAAATTTTTTTAAAAATTTTCCCCTTTTTTTTTTAAAACCCTTTTAAAACCCTTTTTTGGGGTTTTTTAATTTTAAAAATTTTAAAAAAAAAGGGGGGTTTTTTTAAAAAGGGCCCCCTTAAAAACCCCCCCCAAAAATTAAAAAAAAAAAAAAAAAAATTTCAAAATTTTTTTTTTAAAAAAAAAATTTAAAATGGGCCCTTTTGGGGAAAATTAAATTCCATTAAAAATTTTGCATTTTAAAAAAATTTTGAAAATTTAAATTTTAAAAAATTTTTTTTTTTTTTTCCCCATTAAACCCCTTTAAACAAAATTTAAAAAAAAAAAAAGAGAAAATTTTCCAATTTCTTTTAAAAAAGGGGTTTTAAAAAAAAAAAAAATTTAAAAAACCCCAAAAAAAATTTTTTTTAAAAAATAATTTGGGCCCCCAAAAAAGGAAAGGTTTTCCCCCCCCCTTTTCCCGGAAATTTTTCCCCCCGGGGGGGGGGGGGTTTGGGGGAAAAAAAAAAAAAGGGTGCCCCCTTAAAGGTTAAAAAAACCCCTTTTTAAAAAAGGAACCCAAAATTTTTTTTTTTAAAAAAAAAAAAACCCCCCCTTTTAAAATTTAAAAAAAAAAAACCCCCCCCCAATTTTTTTTTAAAAAAAAAAAAAAATTAAAAAATTTTAAAAATTTGGAACCAAAAAGGGTTTTAAGGGAAAAAGGGGAAAAATTTTTCCCAAATTTTGAAATTTTTTTTTTTCCCTTTTTTGGTTTATTTCCCTTAAATTTTTTTTTTTTAAAAAAAATTTTTCCCAAAAGGGGGTTTTTTAATTTTTTGGGGAAAAAGGGGGGCCTTTTAAAGGGGGAAAATTTTTTAAACCCAAATCCCCCCCCAAAAAAAAAGGAAAAAAAACCAACCTTAAAAAAAACCCCCCCCTGGGGGGGGGGGGTTTTGTTGGTTTTGGGGGAAAGGGCCCCCCCGGGGGTTTTCCCCCCCTTTTTTTTTTTTTTTTCCCCCTTTTCCCTTTTTAAAAATTTTCCTCCCCCCCCTTTTTTAAACCTTTCCAAAAATTTTTTTCCCAACCCCTTTTTAAATTTGGGGGGCCCCCCAAAGAATTTTTTTGGTTTTTTTAAAAACCAAAAACCCCAAAAAAAACCCCCCCCCCCCAAAAGGAAAAATCCCCGGGGTTTTAAAAAAGGCCCTTTAAAAAAAATTTTAATTATTTTGGGGTTTAAATTGGGAAAAAAGGGAAAACCCAACGGGGTTTTTAAAAAAGGGGGTTTTTTTTGGGGGGTTTGGCCGGGCCCAAAAAAACCCCGGGGGGAAAAAAAATTTTTTTTTTTTTTTTTTTTTTTTTTTTGGGCCCCAAAACCCTTAAAACCCCCAAATTTTAAAAACAAAGGGGAAAATTTTAAAAAATTTTTTTTTTTAAAACAAAGGTTTTTTTAAACCCCCCAAAAAAAAAAAAATTTTTTTAAAAAAAATTTTAAACCCGGGAAAATTTTTTCCCCTTTTTTTTTTTTTCCCCCCGGGAAAAAAATAAATTTCAAAAAATTTTAAAAAACCCAAGGGGGTTTTGGGGTTTTTTGGGGGGGGGGGGTTTTTAAAGGAAAAAATTTAAAAACCCCCGGGGGGGGAAAAAAAAAAAAAAAATTTTGGGAAAAAAAATTAAACCGGTTTAAAAACCCCCCAAAAAAAAAAAAATAAAATTTTTAAAAAAAAATTTTTTTTTTTTTTTTGGGAAAGAAACCCAAATTTTAAAAAAAACCCCCCCAAAATTTTAAAATTTTTGGAGGGGGGTTTTTTAAAGGGGGGATCCCCCCCCCCCCCCCAAACGGGAAAAAGGGGAAAAACCCCCAAAAAAAGGGGGCCAAAATAAAGGGAAACCCTCGGGGGGGGAAAAAAAAAATGGGGGGTTTTTTTGGGAAAAAGGGGGTTTTTTAAATTTTTTTTAACCCAAACCCCCTTTTTAAATTTTTTCAAACCCCCCCCCTTGGGGAAAAAAGGAAAGGGGAATTTTCCCCTTTTTTTTTTAAAAACCCTTTTTTTCCCCCCCAAAACCCCTTTTTTTCCCCGGGGGGAAAAAAGAAAACCCAAAAAAAAAATTTTTTGGGGGGGAAAAAAAAATTTTCCAAATTTTTTTCCCCCCCCTTTTTCCCCCGGGGAAAATTTTTTTAAATTTTTTTCCCGGGTAAAAAAAATTAATTTTGGGGCCCCTTTTTAAAAATTTTTAAAAAAAAAAAATTTTTTTTTTTTAAAAAGGGCGGGTTGAAAAAAAACCGGGGGGGGAAAAGGGAAAAACCCCCCAAAAACCTTTAAAAAAAATTTTGGAAACCCCCCAAAAAAGGCCCCCTTTTTTTTTCCCCCCCCCCCCTTTTTTTTTTTTTTTTTTTTTTCCCCGGTTTAGAGACATGGCAACATTATTTATGGCCCAAAGAATTTGTTATACATTCTGATCATGAATCTTTGAAACATATTAAAAGTCAAGCTAAACTGTTATTGCTGATGCTTTGTCTCGTCGATATACTATGCTTTCACAACTTGACTTCAAAATATTTGGTTTGGAGACCATCAAAGATCAATATGTGCAGGATGCTGATTTTAAAGATGTAATGTAGAATTGTAAAGAAGGAAGAACATGGAACAAGTTCGTTATTAATGATGGTTTTGTGTTCCGTGCTAACAAGCTATGCATTTCTGCTAGCTCTGTTCGTCTTTTGTTGTTGCAGGAGGCGCATGGAGGAGGATTAATGGGACACTTTGGCGTCAAGAAGGCGGAGGATATACTTGCTACACATTTCTTTTGGCCAAAGATGAGGCGGGATGTTGGCGTTTTGTTGCTCGCTGCACTACATGTCAAAAAGCTTAGTCACGACTCAATCCTCATGGTTTATATATGCCTTTGCTGTGCCTAGTGTTCCTTGGGAGGATATATCTATGGACTTTGTTTTAGGTTTACCTCGAACAAAGAAGGGAGAGATAGCATATTTGTTGTCGTGGATAGATTCTGAAAATGGCACACTTTATACCATGTCATAAAAGCGATGATCTTGTTAATGTTGCTGATTTGTTCTTTCGTGAAATTATTAAGCTTGCATGGTGTGCCAAATACTATTGTTTCAGATCGTGATACTAAATTTCTTAGCCACTTTTGGATATGTTTATGGGCTAAGTTGGGGACTAAACTGCTTTTTAGTACTACTTGTCACCCCCAAACTGATGGACAAACTGAAGTAGTCAATAGAACATTGTCTACTATGCTTAGGGTTGTTTTGAAGAATAATAAGAAAATGTGGGAAGAATGCTTGCCTCATATTGAATTTGCTTATAATCGTTCATTGCATTCTACTACTAAGATGTGCCCTTTTGAAATTGTGTATGGCTTCCTACCTCGTGCACCTATTGATTTGTTGCCTCTTCCATCTTCGGAGAAGGTTAATTTTGATGCTAAAGAACGTGCTGAATTGATTTTAAAATGCATGAGATAACTAAGGAAAACATTGAGCGTATGAATGCTAAATATAAACGTCTTTGGAGATAAGGGTAGAAAACATGTTGTCTTTGCACCGGAGATCTTGTTTGGTTACATTTGCGTAAGGATAGGTTTCCTAATTTGCATAAATCAAAGTTAATGCCACGTCTGATGGTCCATTTAAGGTGTTAGAAAATAAATGATAATGCATATAAACTTGAGTTGCCTGCAGATTTTGGGGTTAGTCCACTTTTAACATTGCAGATTTGAAGCCTTATTTGGGTGAGGAATATGAGCTTCCGTCGAGGGCGACTTCATTTCAAGAAGGGAGGATGATGAGGACATCAATACCATTGTTACACCCACAGCCCCTCTGCTACATATCTTGGACCAATTACTAGAGCTCTCAAGACGCCAATTAAATTATCGGTACTTTCGTTTCTTGGTAATGATTCTAATGTTCATGAGAATATGATGCTGCCTAAATTGGATACATTTGTTTTGCTTACAAATGAAGGCCCTAGCTTGGAGAAGGATGGACATTGGAGCAAGAACAAGCATGGAGATAATGCCATGCGCAAGGGAACAAACGGAGTTACAAGTGATGATTTCAGGACTTTGAAGCCACCATAATGGGTGCATGAAGCCTTGGACGAAATATACAAGATGCTACTTCATAAATGTCGTCCGAGGCTATTCTAGGTGCTGTGTCACCTTATTAGTGGGCCAGGCCCTTGTAATTTCGAAATACACAAGTATAGGCTATTTTTAGAGTCCGTATGTGTGGGAAACAAGAGATAGGGTTGATTTCGTGCCCTCCACCAAGGGCCACGAAATTCCCCTCTTCCTCCATATATACAGCCCTTAGGGCACCGTTTAGACCAGGGTTTTGTTTAGATTAAAAGTTCGCCATAGCTGCAACCGCGTGCCGTTTGTGTTCAACGACCTGACAAAGCGTCCACAGAACCCCACCTTGATCAATAAAGCTTTCATCTTATATTCGCAATATCCAGTTGCAATCTCAGTTTCTTGCTTGTTCTTCGTTTGCTCGCAGGAAGCAGACCCTCGTGGTCGAGGTTGATCGTGCTCGGCGTGGTCAATAACCTCTCGGAGTTGGTTTAGCGATTGCTAAGCGCGGCGTCCTCGCCGTTCGTAGTCGGATCGTCAAAGTCGACTTCCTCCAGCGAAAACCCACATCTCATCGAAAGGCGGGACACCTTTGCCTCTATCACACAGTGCATCCAAAGCGAGGCCCATGTACCCCTTCGCCCCTAGACTATATATACTCCATCCCTTCCTCTTTCTAGGGTTAGCATTGGATTAGCTCATATTTTGTGTGAGAGCCTTTGCTCATCCATTTGGCTACTTCTCCTCGAGCTCGGGACCTCTACGGAGAAGATCCCCCAAGCGGATTCAAGACCCCCTTCTAGGGTGGACCCCATCAAGGCCTCCTCATGGAGAAGAACGGCTACCGTTTGTATCTTTCCTTTGTTGATTTTGAATCTTGTGCCACTCTATGTGATCGGTGATCTAGCACTTGTGTGATTGATCTCTTGTTGGTTTAGTGATTTCTCTCTCGTTTCCTCCGTGTTTCCCTCTTGTTCTTCCGCGTGTTCTTCGTGATTCCCCGTAGGATCCGCTCCAACGTGAAAGATCATCCACGTAGGGTTCCGCCCTACATCATCTTGGTATCATGAGCCACGTTGATCACGTTTTTGGAGCCCCTACCCCGTGTTTTCTAGCTTGATTTTGTTGATTTCGTCCTAAATCCGAAAATCCCCACCAAAAATAGCCCCAAATTTTTTTGTGATTTGTTAGTTTTGATGATGTTTTGTTGATTTTGATCCATGGATTTTCTTGGTTTCGAGTGGATCTAGCATTTCCCAAAGTTTCCCCACTTTCCATCCATGAAATCTCTCCAATTTTGACCTTGAAATCATCAATTTCCGCCCCCAATTCGAAAATTTCTGCCCCAAACGAGATCTGGATTCGTCGGGCCGGACATCCGACCTCGGGCGGACATCCGAGCCATCCGCCTGACATCCGGGCCCAAGCTGGACATCCAGGCCCCAAGCGGACATCCAAGACCTGAGCACCAAATCTGCTCGGTTCGGACAGACACCCCGAAATCGGGCTCCACCGGACATCCGGCCCTGAGATTTCAGTTTTTCCGTTTCACCGATTCGCCATAACTAATTCATCCGAGTCCGATTTTGGCGTTCTTTAGCTCGTTTGAAGCTATTGACATCCCCATCCCATAAAAATACTACCATCACCATTTGACTTCATCAAATTTTGAAAATTTGACAAGTTTGCCTAGGCCTTCCACCATATCATCCGCATAGCCACCACCGACTTCCGCAACCTAACCCATTTTGTTCCCCATAGCATTAGTGGTTGCTTGAGTAGTGATTCGAGTCTCCTAAGGTGTTTCGGCTACTTAGGGACGATTGCTTCTTCATCAACCACCACCATAACTTCCGCATAGGCTTGCCCACCATACACTTCAACCACCTCAACTTAACCCAATAGTTGTTCGAACTTGTTTGAGTTGTGGCTTGTGTCTCCTAAGGTGTTTGGCTACTTAGTGATGCGGAGCATCCTCACGGTCATCACCATGTCAAGAGTCCGTTTAGAAGTGACACGTGCAACCTCTACTTCTCATACATAAAGGTGAATCTTCTCCTTACACGTGTTCACTTGACCCCTTCGAGGATGGTATACTACTTGACACTTCTCCGTGTGCATGCATAAGTATTGTCGGAGCTTCACGGATGTCGAGGAGGAGTGCAAGCGCCAAGGAACGACTACACCGTCATGAGGGAAGCATGGAAGAGAAGGAGGAAGAGAACCTGGCCGACTCGAGCAGCGGTACTACCGCCCCTCCAAGCGGTACTACCGCTCAAGCGGTACTACCGGCCATGAGCCGGTACTACCGCCAGCCACTGTCTGTCAAGCAGCATGGCCTTTGGCCTTGTATCCTCTCCCACTTACCCCTTCGTGGCTTAGACTATAAATAGACCACCTCCACTTCCTTTCTAGGGTTAGCTGAGGTTTAGCTCATGTTTGTGTGAGAGCCTTTGCTCATCCACTTGGCTACTTCTCCTCGGAGCTCGGGACCTCTTGGAGAAGATCCCCAAGCGGATTCAAGACCCCTTCTAGGGTGGACCCCATCAAGACCTCCTCTCGGAGAAGAACGGCTACCGTTTGTATCGTCCTTTGTCGACCTTGAATCATGTATCTCCTTTGTGTTCATCGATCTAGCACTTGTGTGATTGATCTCTTGTCGGTTGAGTGAATTCTCTCTCGTTTTCCCCGTGTTTTCCCTCTTGTTCTTCCGCGTGTTCTTCGTGATTCACCGTAGGATCCGCTCCAACGTGAAAGATCGCCCACGTAGGGTTCCGCCCTACATCATCTATGGTATCATGAGCCACGTTGATCACGTTATTGGAGCCCCTACCCCTCTTTTTCTAGCTTGATTTTGTTGATTTCGTCCTAAATCCGAAAATCCCCACCAAAAATAGCCCCAAATTTTTTTGTGATTTGTTAGTTTTGATGATGTTTTGTTGATTTTGATCCATGGATTTGCTTGGTTTCGAGTGGATCTAGCATCTCCCCAATTTTCCCCTCTTTCCATCCACAAAATCCATCGAATTTTGACCCCGAAATCACCCATTTCCGCCCCAAAATCGCGCAATGATTCGAACAATCGAGAAAATCCCGACACGAGCGGTACTACCGCCCTCCTAGCGGTACTACCGCCGAGAACGGTACTACCGCCCTCCTAGCGGTACTACCGCTGAGAACGGCACTACCGCCAGGCCCCGTTCAGCAAAGCAGTCGAAAAATCCCGACACGGCGGTACTACCGCCCTCCCGGCAGTACTACCGCCCTGGCCAGTTTCAGCTTTCCGAGTTTCACCGTTTTGCCCATAACTAATTCATCCGAACTCCGATTTGAGTGTTCTTTGGCTCGTTTTGAAGCTATCGACGTGCCCGAGGTCCTCACCTTGGTTTCACCACCTTTTTACACCATCAAATTTTTGGTACTTTGGCATCTTTGCCTAGGGCTTCCACCACATCATCCATAATACCACCATAGCCTTCCATAAACTAACCCTTTTTGTTCACCATAGCATTTGAGGTTGTTTGAGTAGTGACTTGAGTCTCCTAAGGTGTTTCGGCTACTTAGGGACGATTGCCTCTTCATCAACCACCACCACCACTTCCACATAACCTTGCCCACCATACACTTCCGACAACCCAACTTAACCCAATTGTTGATTGAGCTTTTCGAGTTGTGGCTTGTGTCTCCTAAGGTGTTTCGGCTACTTAGGGACCGTGGGCTTCCAACTCTTACACCGTGTATAGCCCATCATCCCACTTCTGCATTGCAAAGTGCGATCCACCACCGCTTTCCGCTACCACCATTTTGACATTTGACGTGTGAGATTTGAGTTTGCGGTTTTTCCGTTTCCTAAGGTGTTTCGGCTACTTAGGGACGAGACTCCATCATCTTGGTATCTACAAACATCAAGAACACCGCCACTCATCATCACCGAACGGTAACCTCCATATCATCTTGGTATCGTGGTATCCATCCATTGTATATTCCCCTTGCCATTGCATTGTTAACCTCTAGCCCATTTTGCGTTACTTGCCTATTGAGACTAGCCATTTGAGTATTGCCGGCCACGTTACTTGTGCACATTAGTGATCTACACCATCCATTGCATAAACACCATATCATATTGGTATCATATCTTGTGTCACAAGTTTGTTCCCGCATATACACAATTGCTATCTTGGTTTGTGCATTGTGCAAAGTGGCCATACATAGAGAAAAAAAGAGAATAAAGCTTTTAAGCAAAAGAGAGAAAGAGCAAAGAAGCTTGTAAGCAAGTGCCATAAAATCATACCACATTGCATATAAGATTATCATATCCGATCATCTTGGATCATCTTGAGAGAAACACCGGGAACCATACATACATAGCATACTTGGGATAGAAGTTTATCCATTTTGCATCTTATAGGTTGTGCACAAGTGTCGTATCCGCCTATTGAGCAATCATGCTAGCGTCTCTCTTGAGTTGTGCAACACGAGCGTTTTCCGTGGATTCCACATTTTGTGCTCATTCCTTGGTTGCACGACCCCATTTATCTATCCGTGTGTGTGTTCCGTGTGCCATTCTTTGCTATTGGTCCATTTGTTTCACTTGCAATTTGTGAATCTCTTTCAACATTATTGACTCTTGCTAACATTTTGCATTAAAATTTTGTGCCACTATCCTCACGAGCTCCTCCATAAGCTTTACTTGTGTAGGTGTGAGAACCGACAAGGATTGGTACCAATAGTGCTATTTCATTGTCCGCATTTGAGTGAACTTGATTCATTTTCAACATCGGTCAAGGTACATTGGTATAAGTTCTTCTCTTTCTCCCACTCATATTTGCTCGAGTCTTGTGATGGATAGGTAAGGCATTTCATCTCCGGTCTACAACAACAACGACGGCGTGAACAACTACATCACCAAAGCGTCTCTCTTCGATCTACAACGACAAGTGCAAAGCACACAATCAAGATTGCGAGAGCACATCGAGAACATTTCCATCGACATTCATCACTCCGAAGCAAGGAGAAGGGACTACTTCGACAAGAAGCTTGCCGCACATAAAGAGGAGCAAGACGCAAGGATGGAGGAGATTCGGGCCTTGATCAAGTCTTCTTCCCCTTCGTCATCTTCAAGGCGGCGACGTTCAAGCCACAAGTCTTCGGAGCGCCCAAGCGATGCAAGCGCAAATCGTCCTCGTCCACATCTACATGGCGACCACCATCACGTTCGTGATCAACATCGTCATGACGGGCAAGTCACCTCCAAGCATCATGTGCACGACGACGACGAACGACATCTACTACGAGCCGACAACGACACCATCATCATGAAGATGCTCCACAAGCGCAAAGGCACAAGTCCCAACAAGCCCTACCTCACGCCAAGTCGAAGCTTCATAAGCACAAGAGAAGACCGCGAGACGACCACCACCAAGACGGCGCTACGGCTACATCAACCACTTGGCATCTTAGCCAAGTGTTCTCAAGGCATCTTCGCCTTTGGACGTCGGCATCTTCGCCTACTTCCCGTGTACGCCTACATCGACTTCATCAAGTCCTAGGCGACCACCTACGAAGCGAGGGCGACCCTTCCATCTTGGAAGCCCCTCAAGGAAGATGGCGAGCATGGGAAACTCCCTTCGGTCATGGAGGCGAGCTATGAGGTGCCACATCATATGGGCCTCCAACACCAAGACGGTGACAAGACGGTCGAGCAAGGGCCATCCCCTTCGACCACGGCGACGAGCGCGAACCTCTTCAACAACATGAAGACAACGCCCACATTGGACTCATACTCCGAGTCAAGCTACGCGACCGCGCATGGAGACATTTGCACCTACATCTCGCCGGCACCCACATATGTCGAGATGCCCCATTTGCCATGTGAGGAGAGCCACCACCCCATGAGTGACATGAGTGACTCCACCATACGTGACATTGAGAGCATTTCCTATGAGAGGATGAGTGTGACCACCACTAGCCCCACACATGAGAGCATGCCACACATCCTATGTGAGGTTGAGAGACATTTGAGTGACTCCACCCACCATACGAGTGAGAGCATCCTTGAGGGAGTGAGTGAGCCACAACACTTAGTGAGTGAGGTAGTTGACACGGCACATGAGGCCACTATGATTTCTAACGACTTAACCTCTACTCCTAGTGTGTTTTCTTCTTTGGTGCTAGGTCTCCTACATGACGACATGCCTATCCTCGACGAGTCCATCCCTACATTGGAGACGTCGATGGCCATGATGGATGATGATGCACCCCCCACATGGTTCCATCAAGATGAAGATGACAACGAGACGATCTTCAACACCTCACCTACAACTCATGAGCGACTTTCCAAAGGTAACATAGGTGATGGTACTTCTCTTGTCCCACTAGTGGACAATCTTGACATTGATTGCTCCCATGATGTCGACCCACCTATTACCATGCTTCATGCTAGTGAAACTTCTTCATGCCTTGACTTACCTATTTATGATGAATATGATGATGAGCATGTTGAGTTGCCTAGTTGTGATGTTATGCTCCATAGGATATCATGTGAAAATTCTTTTGGTCACATCATATTTGACAATCCATTGAACTTGTCATATGCTATGAGTGAGATCTCCCATATTGCATCATTACAATCTCAACATAGTAACTATGCATGCCCCATTAAAATAAATCCCGTTTGCACTTATGGCATAGATGACGAGATGATGGTCATTGGCCTTTGCTTCTCTTGTGATGATATTGCCATGCTTCCTTTACATGATTTATGCAATTCATCTACTATTCCATGCCATGATCACATTGTCCCAAATATGCATTGTTGTGGATGTTGTCAATATTCTCCACATGATATTTCTACTCTTGCTCATGAGGAGACCCCCATAGTTTCCTCATACATGTTTGCAGATTTTGATTCATCCCATCCTTTGCATGATTGCCATGATTGCTTGCACCATATGCATTCCATGAATAACAATGCTCTAGATATTGCTCATGATGCATTACACAATTTGAGTCTCCATTATGCCATACATAATAACAAACCTATCATGATGGATGACATGTTTCAATATCATGCATCTCATTTATTTGAGCATTGGATATTTTGTGCTAACCGACACATGCACGTGCGCATCATGATGGATGATGTGTACATCTACCATGCACACACAATTTTCTCTTTGTCTTTGTTTTGTGTAGGTACCCACATACACTCGTCAACATCTCAATCCCATGAGTTGACGAAACGAGCTCTTGAGAGCAACGATGACTTGGGATCACGTGGACTTTCATTCCCACCATTCCTTTTGCGCAAGGACTACGCGCATCTCTTCTACTTGGCTCTCACACGGCTTTGGGCTATTTACCACTTGTTACCTTATGCCCATTCTATCGTGTTCACTTTGCATGTTATGCTTGCTTCTATGCCTTTGCCATGCAATTGTGACCCTTGCTTGCATATACCCATGATTCACCATTACGTTACTCCTATGTGTATTTGCATGCTTGGTGGAGATCCTTGTTGCTTTTGCCATGTTTATCATGTGCCCCATGCTATTGATGCTTGTTGTGTTGGGAGAGTCATGATGATCCATTGCTATTTACATATGGCTCCTCGCCAAGACATTCATGCTATTGTCCTCATATCTTGCTTTCATGTTTGTGCTATGTCATGTGATTTACTCATGCCCACTATTTGCACACATGACATGCTTGCCATGATTCCTTCTAGTATGTTGCATCTTCGCACTACTAGCTTGCTTGACTTGATCGCTATGATTGCTTGCTATGTTGCATCACCCATGTTCCACTATCACTTGCTTTCTTGGGTTGATGACATATATGCTCATGCCTCTCACATGATATATCTTGATCATTGTCTCTTGTGTCCATTAGTTGCCTCTTTCATATCCACTTGTATTGAGTGCAACCATACTCTGCTTATTGATATTGGAGACTTTGACATATTACTTGTGATGCATGCTTGTTTGATTGCGCCTATTACATTTGGTTGTTCTTGCATCATATGCCTCCATACTATGAAACGCTCCCTTGTACTTTCTTATGATGAGCATGATGCATACACTTGGTGGGTATCTTACCACTCGAATGATAGGTTTTGCATTTCTGCTAACCTCATTTGTTTTTCCGAGTGTTTGTCATGTTCTTTCATTTTGGAGGTTTCACAAGGCGATGTCGTTATGCGACATATTGGATATGTGAAGACATACATGATGTACGACTCCAACATCTTTGGGAACTTTCTTGAGGTGAACTCCTTCCCTTTGAGCCATCCTCAAATACGCATATTGGATGGGTCATTCTTTCATTGTTGTTTCCTTCTTGTTGTCTGCATGATACATCTCGCGAACGGAGGATCGACATTGGTGATTGGCTCTATAGACCTTTACATTGAGGAGCGCTCGGACTTATTGGATGCACCTTCGGTTTTCCACTCTTGCCACAACATCGAGCATTGGTATACCAACACCTCCATATTTGTTGATTGTGCTCATACTCATGCTCGATGGACATATCATACTCACCACAAATTTGCGTCTTATGCATGGATTGACTCACATTATGATTGCCTTGTTGCACCTATTCCCATGTCATCCATGATATATGAACTTGTTCACTTCCGTAGCAAATTTGTTGTGATCTTCCTTGATGGCATATTCATACTTCATCATCATATTGCCCATCATCAATTGCATGATATCATACACATGTTGAGAATCCATTGCCATATTCATGCTATTGATAAACCGTCTCTCTATGACATCATTTTGCACCGTGTTTGCATTGATCACATTCACTTTACATTTATGTGCACAATGAATGCTTTACATGCCATTTTACATCATTTGGATAAGCATCTCATGCTTTGTCATGAACAATCTTGCCGCACGGACTCATTCTTACATGATGGACACTTTGTGTGCGCTGACCATTGTATTTCCGAGTGTCGTTTGTGTTTGCTCTCTTTGCATGTCTACCATCCCTACGACAACGTGGACTACTTGGATTGCGCCATGTCTTCAACTTCGTCCAACTACAAGTCCGTCTACGACAACCGTTTCCATGGTGATGAGGATCACGATCCGAGGTCGGATCTTTCCCAAGGGGGAGGGGATGATGCGGAGCATCCTACGGTCATCACTATGTCAAGAGTCCGTTTGGCAAGTGACACGTGCAACCTCTACATCTCATACATAAAGGTGAATCTTCTCCTTTACACGTGTTCACTTGACCCTTCGAGGATGGTATACTACTTGACACTTCTCCCGTGTGCATGCATAAGTATTGTCGGAGCTTCACGGATGTCGAGGAGGAGTGCAAGCGCCAAGGAACGACTACACCGTCCGCGAGGGAAGCATGGAAGAGAAGGAGGAAAAGAACCTGGCCGACTCCAGAACGAGCGGTACTACCGCCCACTCCAAGCGGTACTACCGGCCATGAGCCCGGTACTACCGCCCTGCCTGTGCGCAGCCGCGGGCCTTTGGCCTTGTATCCCTCTCCCACTTACCCCTTCGTGGCTTAGACTATAAATAGACCACCTCCACTTCCTTTCTAGGGTTAGCTTAGGTTTTGCTCATGTTTGTGTGAGAGCCTTTGCTCCTCCACTTGGCTACTTCTCCTCGGAGCTCAGGACCTCTTCGGAGAAGATCCCCCAAGCGGATTCAAGACCCCCTTCTAGGGTGGACCCCATCAAGACCTCCTCTCGGAGAAGAACGGCTACCGTTTGTATCGTCCTTTGTTGACCTTGAATCATGTATCTCCCTTTGTGTTCATCGATCTAGCACTTGTGTGATTGATCTCTTGTCGGTTGAGTGAATTCTCTCTCGTTTTCCCCGTGTTTTCCCTCTTCTTCTTCCGCGTGTTCTTCGTGATTCACCGTAGGATCCGCTCCAACGTGAAAGATCGTCCACGTAGGGTTCCGCCCTACATCACTTAGGGACGGCAACTTCAACTCCGACACGTGTATAGCCCATCATTCCACTTCTGCATTGCCAAGTGCAAACCACCACCGCATTCCCGCTGCCACCATTTTTACATTTGACGTTTGAGATTTTGAGTTAGCGGTTTTTCCGTTTCCTAAGGTGTTTCGGCTACTTAGGGACGAGTCTCCATCATCTTGGTATCTACATCAAGAACACCGCTACTCATCATCGCCGGACGGTAACCTCCATATCATCTTGGTATCGTGGTATCCCTCCATTGTATATTCCCCTTGCCATTGCATTGTTAACCCCTAGCCTTACTTTTGCGTTACTTGCCTATCGAGACTAGCCATTTGAGTATTGCCGGCAACGTTACTTGTGCACATTAGTGATCATACTTCCCATAGCATATATACCATATCATTGTGGTGCACATATTGGTATCATATCTTGTGTCACAAGTTTGTTCCCGCATATACACAATTGCTATCTTGGTTTGTGCATTGTGCAAAGTGGCCATAGAACAAAAAGAAAAGAAAAATAAAGCTTTTAAGCAAAAGAAAGAGAGCAAAGAAGCTTGTAAGCAAGTGCCATAGCATCATACCACATTGCATATAAGATTGTCATATCCGATCATCTTGGATCATCTTGAGAGAAACACCGGGAACCATACATACATAGCATACTTGGGATAGAAGTTTATCCATTTTGCATCTTATAGGTTGTGCACAAGTGTCGTATCCGCCTATTGAGCAATCGTGCTAGCGTCTCTCTTGAGTTGTGCAACACGAGCGTTTTCCGTGGATTCCACATTTTGTGCTCATTCCTTGGTTGCACGACCCCATTTATCTATCCGTGTGTGTGTTTCCGTGTGCGATCTTTGCTATTGGTCCATTTGTTTCACTTGCGAATTTGTGAATCTCTTTCAACATTATTGACTCTTGCTAACATTTTGCATTAAATTTTTGTGCCACTATCCTCACCGAGCTCCTCCATAAGCTTTACTTGTGTAGGTGTGAGAACCGACAAGGATTGGTACCAATAGTGCTATTTCATTGTCCGCATTTGAGTGAACTTGATTCATTGTCAACATCGGTCAAGGTACATTGGTATAAGTTCTTCTCTTTCTCCCATTCATATTTGCTCGAGTCTTGTGATGGATAGGCAAGGCATTTCATCTCCGGTCTTCGACAACAACGAAGGCGTGAACAACCACATCACCAAAGCGTCTATCTTCGATCTACAACGACAAGTGCAAGGCACACAATCAAGATTGCGAGAGCGCATCGAGAACATCTCCATCGACATTCGTCACTCCGAAGCAAGGAGAAGGGACTACTTCGACAAGAAACTTGCCGCACATAAAGAGGAGCAAGATGCAAGGATAGAGGAGATTAGAGCCTTGATCAAGTCTACTTCCCCTTCGTCATCTTCAAGGCGGCGACATTCAAGCCAAAAGTCTTCGGAGCGCGGAAACGACGCAAGTGCAAATCGTCCTCGTCCACATCTACATGGCGACCACCATCACGTTCGTGATCAACATCGTCAAGAAGGGCAAGTCACCTCCAAGCATCATCTGCACGACGACGACGAACGCCAAGGAGCTCAAGCACGACAACGACATCATCATCATGAAGATGCTCCACAAGCGCAAATGCACAAGTCCCAACAAGCCCTACTTCACGCCAAGTCGAAGCTTCATAAGCATAAGAGAAGTCCGCGAGACGAGCACCACCAAGACGGCGCTACGGCTACATCAACCACTTCGGCATCTTCGCCAAGTGTTCTCAAGGCATCTTCGCCTTTGGACGTACGACATCTTCGCCTACTTCCCACGTGATGTAGGGCGAAACCCTACGTGGGCGATCTTTCACATTGGAGCGGATCCTACGGGGAGACACGAAGAACGAGCGGAAGAACACGAGGAAATCACGGGGAGGAACGAGGGAAAACACTCAACCAACAAGGAATCGGTCACAAAAATGCTAGATCAAAGAACACAAAGGGAGATACATGATTCAAGGTCAACAAAGGACGATACAAACGGTAGCCGTTCTTCTCCGTGAGGAGGTCTTGATGATGGTCTTCTCCGCAAAGGGAGGTCTTGAATCCAAGGTGGATCTTCTCCGAAGAGGGGCCGCGGTCTCTCTCGTCGAGTAGATCCGGTATGGATAATGAGCTCTATCTAATGAGCTAAATCAACGCTAACCCTAACTAGGAGGAGGTGGAGGAGTATATATAGTGCTAAGCCACGAAGGGGTAAGTGAGGGCGAAGGGGTACACGGGCTCGGCCCAATACACTGTGCACAGACAGGGCGGTAGTACCGGTCCTTCGGGCGGTAGTACCGCTTGAGGCGCGCAAGCGGTAGTACCGCTATGATGGGCGGTAGTACCGCTCTGGAGCCGTTCGAACTCCGAAGTTTGTCGGACTTTGCGGAAGTGGAGTGGATGTAGAGCGGTAGTGCCGCTTGTGATGATAAGCGGTAGTACCGGCTGGTGCAGGCGGTAGTACCGCTTGCTCCCGGCTTCTTCTTCCTTCTCCTCTTCCATGCTTGGCCTTGGTCCTTGGATCCTCCATGGTCGTCTCGGTTGTACCTGAGTGTATGCAAGGTCCATGCATGAGGTAGTAGCCATGTCTCACATGTGGAAAGTGACAGTTCAAGAGGAGTGAGTTCACCTTGTGCCCTATGGCGTATGGTCGAGGTCTCGTCATATGTCCTCTTGGGGCTTGGAGAGTAGTTGGAGTGTACATGGGGATGAGCGTGGTATGCTCCGCATCATCTCCCTCCCTTGGGAAAGATCCGACCTCGGATCGTGATCCTCATCACCATGGAAGCGGTTGTCGAGACGGACTTGTAGTTGGACGAAGTTGAAGACATGGCGCAATCCAAGTAGTCCACGGTGTCGTCGGGATGGTAGACATGCAAAGAGAGCAAACACAAACGACACTCGAAATACAATGGTTAGCGCACACAAAGTGTCCATCATGTAAGAATGAGTCCGTGCGGCAATATAGTTCGTGACAAAGCGCATGAAGCTTATCAAAATGATCTAGAATGGTATGCAAAGCATTCATGGGAACAAATGCAATCATTATGCACACAATTGTGTTATGAGTATGGGCGATGCAACCACGGTGCAAAATTATGTCATAGTGAGACGGTTTATCAATAGCATGAATATGGCAATGGATGCTCAATATGATTATGTTATCATGCAATTGATGATAGGCAATATGATCACGATGTATGAATATGCCATCAAGAAAGATCACAACAAATTTGCTAAGAAAATTCACAAGCTCATATATCATGGATGACATGGGAATACAAGAAGCAACAAGGCAATCATGATGTGAGTCAATCCATGCATAGGGTGCAAACTTGTGGTGAGTATGATATGTCCATCGAGCATGACATGTGTGAGCACAATCAACAAATATGGAGGTATTGGTGTACCAATGCTCGATGTCGAGGCATGAGTGGAGTTCAAGGTACCTCAATGTGAAGGTCCATAGAGTCCATCTCCAATGTCGGTCCTCCATCCAATATATGTATCATGTAGACAAGAAGAAGGAAACAACAATGAAAGTATGGCCCATCCAATATGCATATTTGAAGATGGCTCAAAGGGAAGGAGTTCACCTTAAGAAAGTTCCCAAAGATGTTGGAGTCGTACATCATGTATGTCTTCACATATCCAATATGTCGATAACGGCACTGCCTTGTGAATCCTTCAAAATGAAAGAACATGACAAACACTCGGAAAAACAAATGAGGTTAGCGGAAGTGCAAAACCTATCATTTGTGTGGTAAGATACCGAACAGTGTATGCATCATGCTCATCATAAGAAAGTACACGGAGCATTTCAAAGTATGGAGGCATATGATGTAAGAACATCCAAATACAAGAGGCTCAATCAAACAAGCATGCATCACAAGTAATATGTCAAAGTCTCCAAGATCAATAAGCATAGTATGGTTACACTCAATACAAGTGGATATGAAAGAGGCAACTAATGGACACAAGAGACAATGATCAAGATATATCATGTGAGAGGCATGAGCATATATGTCATCAACCCAAGAAAGCAAGTGATAGTGGAACATGGGTGATGCAACATAGCAAGCAATCATAGCGATCAAGTCAAGCAAGCTAGTAGTGCGAAGATGCAACATACTACAAGGAATCATGGCAAGCATGTCATGTGTGCAAATAGTGGGCATGAATAATTCACATGGCATAGCACAAGCATGAAAGCAAGATATGAGCAAAATAGCATCAATAGCATGCGGCACATGATAAACATGGCAATAGCAACAAGGATCTCCACCAAGCATGCAAATACACATAGAAGTAGCATAATGATAAAACATGGGTAAATGCAAGCAAGGGTCACAATTGCATGGCAAAGGCATAGAAGCAAGCATAACATGCAAAGTGAACACAGTAAAATGAGCATAAGGTGGCAAGTGGTAAATAGCCCATAGCCGTGTGAGAGCCAAGTAGAAGAGATGCGCGTAGTCCTTGCGCGAACGGAACGGTGGTAAGGATAGTCCACGGGATCCCAAAGCATCGTTGCTCTCAAGAGCTCGTTTCGTCAACTCATGGGATTGAGATGTTGACGAGTATACGTGCGTACCTACACAAAACAAAGACAAAGGAAAAATTGTGTGTGCGTGGTAGATGTACGCATCATCCATCATGATGCATACGTGCGTGTGTTTGTTAGCACAAAATATCCAATGCTCAAATAAATGAGATGCGTGATATAGAAACATGTCATCCATCATGATAGGTTTGTTGTTATGTATAGCATAATGGAGACTCAAATTGTGTAATGCATCGTGAGCAATATCTAGAGCATTGTTATTCATGGAATGCATATGGTTCACGCAATCATGGAAATCATGCAAAGGATGGGATGAATCAAAATCTCCAAACATGTATGAGGAAACTATGGGGGTCTCCTCATGAGCAAGAGTAGAAACATCACGTGGAGAATATTGACAACATCCACAACAATGCATATTTGGAACATTGTGATCATGGCATGGAATAGTAGATGAATTGCGCAAATCATGTAAAGGAAGCATGGCAATATCATCACAAGAGAAGCAAAAGCCAATGACCATCATCTCGTCATCTATGCCATAAGTGCAAATGGGATTTATTTTAATGGGGCATGCATAGTTACTATGTTGAGATTGAAATGATGCAATATGGGAGATCTCACTCATAGCATATGACAAATTCAATGGATTGTCAAACATGAAGTGACCAATCAATTTTCACATGATATCCTATGGAGCATGGCATCACAACTAGGCAACTCAACATGCTCATCATCATATTCATCATAAATAGGTAAGTCAAGGCATGAAGAAGTTTCACTAGCATGAAGCATGGTAATAGGTGGGTCGACATCATGGAAGCAATCAATGTCAAGATTGTCCACTAGTGGGACAAGAGAAGTACCATCACCTATGTTACCTTTGGAAGGTCGCTCATGAGTTGTAGGTGAGGTGTTGAAGATCGTCTCGTTGTCATCTTCATCTTGATGGAACCATGTGGGGGGTGCATCATCATCCACCATGGCCATCGTCGTCATTGGAATGGACTCGTCGAGGATAGGCATGTCGTCATGTAGGAGACCTAGCACCGAAGAAGAAAACACACTAGGAGTAGAGGTTAAGTCGTTAGAAATCATAGTGGCCTCATGTGCCGTGTCAACTACCTCACTCACTAAGTGTTGTGGCTCACTCACTCCCTCAAGGATGCTCTCCCTCGTATGGTGGGTGGAGTCACTCAAATGGCGCTCAACCTCACATAGGATGTGTGGCATGCTCTCATGTGTGGGGCTAGTGGTGGTCACACTCATCCTCTCATAGGAAATGCTCTCAATGTCACGTATGGTGGAGTCACTCATGTCACTCATGGGGTGGTGGCTCTCCTCACATGGCAATTGGGGCATCTCGACATATGTGGGTGTCGAGAGATGTAGGTGCAAATCTCTCTCCACGCGGTCTCGTAGCTTGACTCGGAGTATGAGTCCAATGTGGGCGTCGTCTTCATGTTGTTGAAGAGGTTCGCTCGTCGCCGTGGTCGAAGGGGATGGCCCTTGCTCGACTGTCTTGTCACCGTCTTGGTGTTGGAGGCCCATATGATGTGGCACCTCATAGCTCGTCTCCATGACCGGAGGGAGTTTCCCATGCTCGGCCATCTTCCTTGAGGGGCTTCCGAAGATGGAAGGGTCGCCCTCGCTCGTAGGTGGTCGCCTTGGACTTGATGAAGTTGATGTAGGCGTACACGTGGGAAGTAGGCGAAGATGCCGTACGTCCAAAGGCGAAGATGCCTTGAGAACACTTGGCGAAGATGCCAAAGTGGTTGATGTAGCCGTAGCGCCGTCTTGGTGGTGGTCGTCTCGCGGTCTTCTCTTGTGCGTACGAAGCTTCGACTTGGCGTGAAGTAGGGCTTGTTGGGACTTGTGCATTTGCGCTTGTGGAGCATCTTCATGATGATGATGTTGTTGTCGTGCTTGAGCTCCTTGGCGTTAAATCGTCGTCGTGCACATGATGCTTGGAGGTGACTTGCCCTTCATGACGATGTTGATCACGAATTTGATGGTGGTCTCCATGGAGATGTGGACGACTTGCGCTTGCATCGCTTGGGCGCTCCGAAGACTTGTGGCTTGAACGTCGCCGCCTTGAAGATGACGAAGGGGAAGAAGACTTGATCAAGGCCCGAATCTCCTCCATCCTTGCATCTTGCTCCTCTTTATGTGCGGCAAGCTTCTTATCAGTAGTCCCTTCTCCTTGCTTGGAGTGATGAATGTCGATGGAGATGTTCTCGATGCGCTCTCGCAATCTTGATTGTGTGCTTCGCACTTGTCGTTGTAGATCGAAGAGAGACGCTTTGGTGATGTAGTTGTTCACGCCGTCGTTGTTGTCGAAGACCGGAGATGAAATGCCTTGCCTATCCATCACAAGACTCGAGCAAATATGAGTGGGAGAAAGAGAAGAACTTATACCAATGTACCTTGACCGATGTTGAAAATGAATCAAGTTCACTCAAATGCGGACAATGAAATAGCACTATTGGTACCAATCCTTGTCGGTTCTCACACCTACACAAGTAAAGCTTATGGAGGAGCTCGGTGAGGATAGTGGCACAAAATTTAATGCAAAATGTTAGCAAGAGTCAAAAATGTTGAAAGAGATTCACAAATTCGCAAGTGAAACAAATGGACCAATAGCAAAGAATGGCACACGGAAACACACACGGATAGATAAATGGGTCGTGCAACCAAGGAATGAGCACAAAATGTGGAATCCACGGAAAACGCTCGTGTTGCACAACTCAAGAGAGACGCTAGCACGATTGCTCAATAGGCGGATCGACACTTGTGCACAACCTATAAGATGCAAAATGGATAAACTTCTATCCCAAGTATGCTATGTATGTATGGTTCTGGTGTTTCTCTCAAGATGATCCAAGATGATCGGATATGACAATCTTATCATAATATGGTATGATGCTATGGCACTTGCTTACAAGCTCTTTGCTCTCTTTCTTTTGCTTAAAAGCTTTATTTCTTTTTTTTTCTTCTATGGCCACTTTGCACAATGCACAAACCAAGATAGCAATTGTGTATATGCGGAACAAACTTGAGACACAATGGGTGATATGATACCAATATGATATGGTATGGTGTGTAATGGAAGGTATGATCACTAATGTGCACAAGTAACGTTGCCGGCAATACTCAAATGGCTAGTCTCGATAGGCAAGTAACGCAAAAGTAAGGCTAGGGGTTAACAATGCAATGGCAAGGGGAATATACAATGGAGGGATACCACGATACCAAGATGATATGGAGGTTACCGTCGGTGATGATGAGTAGCGGTGTTCTTGATGTGGATACCAAGATGATGGAGACGCGTCCCTAAGTAGCAAACACCTTAGGAAACGGAAAACCGCGAACTCAAAATCTCAACGTCAAATGTCAAAATGGTGGTAGCGGGAATGCGGTGGTGGTTTGCACTTCGCAATGCGGAAGTGGAATGATGGGCTATACACGTGTCGGAGTTGAAGTTGCCGTCCCTAAGTAGCCGAAACACCTTAGGAGACACATGCCACAACTCGAAAAAGCTCAATCAACAATTGGGTTAAGTTGGGTTGTCGGAAGTGTATGGTGGGCAAGGTTATGTGGAAGTGGTGGTGGTGGTTGATGAAGAAGCAATCATCCCTAAGTAGTCAAACACCTTAGGAGACTCGAATCACTACTCAAGCAACCACTAATGCTATGGGGAACAAAATTGGTTAGGTTGCGGAAGTCGGTGGTGGTTATGCGGAGGATGTGGCGGAAGCCCTAGGCAAAGATGCCAAAGTTCACAAAATTTGATGGAGTCAAATGGTGATGGTAGTATTTTATTGGAAGGGGATGTCAATAGCTTCAAAACGAGCTAAAGAACGTCAAAATCGGACTCCGGATGAATTAGTTATGGCCGAAACGGTGAAAGTCGGAAGGCTGAAACTGGCTAGGGCGGTAGTACCGCTAGGGAGGGCGGTAGTACCGCTCGTGTCGGGTTTTTTCGCAAAATCTGGCTCTGGGAGGGGCGGTAGTGCCGCTTGGAAGGGCGGTAGTACCGCTTGGAGGTGCTAAGCGGTAGTACCGCTTGGAAGGGCGGTAGTACCGCTCGTGTCGGGATTTTCGCAAATCCGGATAGGGCGCGATTTTGGGCGGAAATGGATGATTTCGGGTCAAAATCGAGAGATTTCGTGGATGGAAAGTGGGGAAACTTGGGGGAATGCTAGATCCACTTGAAACCAAGCAAATCCACGGATCAAAATCAACAAAACATCATCAAAACTAACAAATCACAAAAAAAAAAATTGGGGCTATTTTTGGTGGGGATTTTCGGATTTAGGACGAAATCAACAAAATCAAGCTAGAAAAAGAGGGGTAGGGGCTCCAAAACGTGATCAACGTGGCTCATGATACCATAGATGATGTAGGCGAAACCCTCGTGGGCGATCTTTCACATTGGAGCGGATCCTACGGGAGACACGAAGAACGAGCGGAAGAACACGAGGAAATCACGGGAGGAACGAGGAAAACACTCAACCAACAAGGAATCGGTCACACAAATGCTAGATCAAAGAACACAAAGGAGATACATGATTCAAGGTCAACAAAGGACGATACAAGCGGTAGCCGTTCTTCTCCGTGAGGAGGTCTTGATGATGGTCTTCTCCGCAAAGGGAGGTCTTGAATCAAGGTGGATCTTCTCCGAAGAGGGGCCGCGGTCTCTCTCGTCGAGTAGATCCGGTATGGATGAGCCAAGCTCTATCTAATGAGCTAAATCAACGCTAACCCTAACTAGGAGGAGGTGGAGGTATATATAGTGCTAAGCCACGAAGGGGTAAGTGAGGGCGAGGTACACGGGCTCGGCCCAATACACTGTGCATGCAGGCAGGCGGTAGTACCGGTCCTTGGGCGGTAGTACCGCTTGAGGCGCATAGCGGTAGTACCGCTATGATGGGCGGTAGTACCGCTCTGGAGCCGTTCGAACTCAAGTTTGTCGGACTTTATGGAAGTGGAGTGGATGTAGGCGGTAGTGCCGCTTGTGATGATAAGCGGTAGTACCGCTGGTGCAAGCGGTAGTACCGCTTGCTCCCGACTTCTTCTTCCTTCTCCTCTTCCATGCTTGGCCTTGGTCCTTGGATCCTCCATGGTCGCGTCTCGGTTGTACCTGAGTGTATGCAAGGTCCATGCATGAGGTAGTAGCCATGTCTCACATGTGGAAAGTGACAGTTCAAGAGGAGTGAGTTCACCTTGTGCCCTATGGCGTATGGTCGAGGTCTCGTCATATGTCCTCTTGGGGCTTGGAGAGTAGTTGGAGTGTACATGGGGATGAACGTGGTATGCTCCGCATCACCACGAGTACGCCTACAACAACTTCTTCAAGTCCAAGGCGACCACCTACGAGCGAGGGCGACACTTCCATCTTCGGAAGCCCCTCATGGAAGATGGCCGAGCATGGGAAACTCCCTTCGATCATGGAGACGAGCTATGAGGTGCAACATCATATGGGCCTCCAACACCAAGACGGTGACAAGACGGTCGAGCAAGGGCCATCCCCTTCGACCACGGCGACGAGCGCGAACCTCTTCAACAACATGAAGACGACGCCTACATTGGACTCATACTCCGAGTCAAGCTACGCGACCGCCCATGGAGACATTTGCACCTACATCTCTCCGGCACCCACATATGTCGAGATGCCCCAATTGCCATGTGAGGAGAGCCACCACCCCATGAGTGACATGAGTGACTCCACCATACCTTACATTGAGAGCATTTCCTATGAGAGATGAGTGTGACCACCACTAGCCCCACACATGAGAGCATGCCACACATCCTATGTGAGGTTGAGCGCCATTTGAGTGACTCCACCCACCATACGAGTGAGAGCATCCTTGAGGGAGTGAGTGAGCCACAACACTTAGTGAGTGAGGTAGTTGACACGGCACATGAGGCCACTATGATTTCTAACGACTTAACCTCTACTCCTAGTGTGTTTTCTTCTTTGGTGCTAGGTCTCCTACATGACGACATGCCTATCCTCGACAAGTCCATCCCTACATTGGAGACGACGATGGCCATGGTGGACGATGATACACCCCCCCACATGGTTCCATCAAGATGAAGATGACAATGATTGGATCGGTGACACCTCACCTACAACACATGAGCGACCTTCCAAAGGTAACATAGGTGATGGTTCCTTTCTTGTCCCACTAGTGGACTCTCTTACCATCGATTGTTCCCATGATGTTGACCCACCTATTACCATGCTTCATGCTAGTGAAACTTCTTCATGCCTTGACTTACCTATTTATGACGAATATGATGGTGAGCATGTTGAGTTGCCTAGTTGTGATGTTATGCTCCATAGGATATCTGTGAAAATTCTTTTGGTCACATCATATTTGACAATCCATTGAACTTGTCATATGCTATGAGTGAGATCTCCCATATTGCATCTTCACAATCTCAACATAGTAACTATGCATGCCCCATTAAAATAAATCCCATTTGCACTTATGGCATAGATGACGAGATGATGGTCATTTGATGAGGACATGACTACCTTGGATAAGACCAAAAATATTGCATACATGCATATTTGTCAGGTGATTTCTAGTGCAAACTATTCAATAATCTATTTATGTTATCCAGAACAAAAATACTTCACATACTTTTGTGTTTTGTCTAATTGCAGGTGTATGGGACATTTGTACAATACACATATGAAGATAAGGGAAAAGGATAAGTTTAGGTGCTGTTCAAAAAGTCCTCTCACGTCACTTTTGGGCCAAGAGAAGATAGAGTCCAAGTCTCTCACGTTCTGGACTCAGATTCGGACTGCACAGACATACCTGACTCAAAACGTCAATAACTTTTTCATACGGACTCCAAATTGGTTGATTCTTTTTGTTGGAAAATAGATTTCGTGCATTTTCCAACCCAATTGAATCACCTTAAAATCCGTCCGGGCGTGGAGTTATGGGCGAAACAATCTGATCTTCTGCAGCAGAATCCGAGTCAAACTACAAGTCCAAAGGTGTTACGTCACCTCCGCTTGGGCCCATTGGCCTTGTACGACCTAGGGTTAGTTTTAGGCTGCCTTGGGACGTCCTCCCACCTCCTTGGCCGCCACCCCTTCCTCCTATATAAGTAGATCCATCTAGTAGCTTTTTCCTTGGGATTTGTTTAGTTAAAGTTAGCCATTGCAACCGTGTACCGTTTGTGTCCAACGACCAGACCAAGACCGCTACGGATCCCCACCATTATCAATACTTCATATATATTCGCAATATTCAGATTGCTTTATCATATTCTTGCTCGTTCTTCGATTGCTTGCAGGAATAGACCTTCGTGGTCGGCTGGTCGTTCTTCCGCACCGTCGGTAACATAAGGAGATTGGTTTAGCGATTGCTAAGGCGCAACGTCGTGCACGTTTGTAGTCGGATCGTCAAAGTCGACTCCACCAAATCGAGAGTTATCATCTCATCGAAAGATCGGGACACCCTCGCCTCTATCAAGCCTTGAAAACAAAGCCGTCCTCGGCGTTGCTTAGTCTGAAATGTGGCTAACAAAAGAGACATGGTGTACATGTTGTATATGTATATGTCATCCATTTTTACTTCCCTTGATTTTTGCACATATGACACATGAATAGATGAGTAACTTGCATAGTTCATAAAATCTAAAGCCAAAACATTATCACAAGAAGTAGAAGGCATGAAAATATTACAACTCAGTTTGCACATATAAGTGAAGCTCTTATTCATTCCAAAAGATTGACAATGTTCATTATTAAACCATCCCAACATTGGTGAATAAACCTTACTTGCATCAAGTTTACATGCTACAACATGCTTAAATAAGCAAACATGCAATAAGTCATTCGACACAGAATCATCACCAAGATTAGAGGTCATATCAAAATGATTAAACATTGATTCTTTTGCATCAATAGTTAATTCAATGGGTGCACTCAAAATTGTTGGTATTTCAGTTGTTTGATCACATGACGCATTCATGATAGTATCAAGATTCTCTAAAATAGGTGATGTGCTCAAATCACCAGTTAACTCAACAGATGATGCATTCAAGTTAACTAGGGATGCATCATTCTCATGTGAAGTTATATCATCAATACCTTTACTGTTACCTTGTCGCAAAGACGTAGCTGATGTAGGTACGGATGTTGACAATGCACCATACTCTTGAGATGATGTCGCGCTCACAATCCTAGGTGGGGCTGCTCTAGTAGGTGCAACGGTGGAGGAACCAACTGATGATGGTGAGCATGAACTAGAATAGTAGTTGTTGTAGTCACCCAATGCATCCTCCTGTAGCTGTCTCTCAAAGGTACAAGCGCGAACATACATACCAATAATGGAACGAGGAATATAGTGAAATCTTGCACGGATATCATGGTTCAAACCACCAAAAAATCTATTCATTGTATCATCCTCAGATTCTTCTATGTCACAATGATGCATATAAGATTTGAACTCTTTGTAGTAAGCATGAACAGTGTTACTGCCTTGTTTTAATTGTTCAAATTTGCGAAGCAATTCACGGCGATAGTAAGGAGGAAAAATTGTTGTCTCATTACAGCTTTCAAAACTTTCCAAGTTGTGGGTTGGTTATCAATGTTTTTCTTACAATGTACACTCCACCAAGCAGAAGCAAAACCAGTAAATGCTCTAGTGGTAGCTCGTACTCTCTCAAGTTCAGAAAAATCATGGTGACTAAAACTTCTTCTAATTCAAGCTCCCAAGCTAGATAAATAGCAGGATTAAATCTACCCTCAAATGATGGTAAAGACATACCCTGACCATATGCTTTTGTGTGTTGTCCCAACTCTCGTGATGATGAAGATGTGTCCGTCGTCCAAGAACTTCTATCTCCGGAACCTGTCATGATTAGTAGAAACAAGAAACAAAATTCGAGAATAATGTTCCTATGAACTACTAGGACGTGGTTGTAAAGTGCTCACAGTAATCAATTCATAGATGCAATGTTGAATAAACGCTCAACGACGGTACTGTGCTGGTCCTAGGCTAGACCAGACTAGAGACGCGAGCCTAGAACACTAATGAGGTCACGGCGTAGCACAACTAGCATCAATGAAGGATAATAAGTAGCTATGGACAGCAAGATATAAGTGAAGATCACAACGGCAGTAAAGATAATGATGAAGAACAACTGCCAAGCAGGATATACAACAACTCTCTCTCCAATTTTCCTCTTGAAAAGTTTGAGCCAATTTTTTGATAACTTTTTTTAAAAGAATGCTACTAACTCAAGCTTTCCAATTCAAAAAGAATCGCTCAATTCCGAGTTGATATGAGGAGTCAAAAAATTCTAAAACTGGTTTGAAAAACTGGAATAAGTTGTGTTCATGAACTTCGGAGGGCAAAAAGACCTATTTAGGAGCCGATTTTGAGGTGCCAAATATTGAACTCGCTTCTGCAACTATTTAGATGCGGCTCGTCTTTAGCTTTAATTTGAGTACTCGCGGAGCCAAAACGGACTTCGTATGAGGAAGTTATGCCTGTTTTACTGAACAGTGCACAAAACAGATTCAATCCGAATTCAGCTACGAGATTGAGTCTAGATAGATCCGAACTTTGTTTTTTTTCTTCTCTCTTTTTTCTCACACTTATTTTTATTTTCTTTCTCTCTTTTTTCTCTGACTTTTTCTTTTACTTTTTTTCTCTCTTTTTCTCTCTCCTCTTTCCAAACAAACTAGATAAGATGCAGATTGGATCAAGTGAAGATGTGAACGATCTCAACTATGGTTATGACAATGAACGGTGGGTAGCACGTGGTGGAAATTGATGGATGGATGGTGGTCAACGGAAGGGATAACGATGCAGCGGCGGCGTGACTAATGTGAACAGAACTCGAAACTCTAAACGAACTAGACACTAAGACCAGCAACTCGACACGACGATGCAACCGATAATTCAATAATGCAAACAATGAAAAGAAAACTGCAAAGGCTCAGACTGTCTTGGACAAAGGATGAATAGATCTAACTTTTTCTTGTGGCTTTTTCTTGGACAATAGGTAAGAAAATAAATCTAATCTAGGGATAATTGGAAATTCTCACCGAGCAACCTGGCTCTGATACCACTTGATAGAGGCGAGGGTGTCCCGATCTTTCGATGAGATGATAACCTCTCGGAGTTGGTTTAGCGATTGCTAAGGCGCAACATCGTGCACGTTTGTAGTCGGATCGTCAAAGTCTACTCCACCAAATCGATAGTTATCATCTCATCGAAAGATTGGGACCCTCGCCTCTATCATCATTGACCTTCGCTTCTCTTGTAATGATATTGCCATGCTTCCTTTACATGATTTATGCAATTCATCTACTATTCCATGCCATGATCACATTGTTCCGAATATGCATTGTTTTGGATGTTGTCAATATTCTCCACATGATGTTTCTACTCTTGCTCATGAGGAGACCCCCATAGTTTCCTCATACATATTAGGAGATTTTGATGCATCTCATACTTTGCATGATTCCCATAATTGCGTGAACCATATGCATTCCATGAATAACAATGCTCTAGATATTTCTCATGATGCAATACACAATTTGAGTCTACATTATGCTATACATAACAACAAACCTATCATGATGGATGACATGTTTCTATATCACGCATCTCATTTATTTGCGCATTGGATATTTTGTGCTCACCGACACATGCACGTGCGCATCATGATGGATGATGTGTACATCTACCACGCACACACAATTTTTCCTTTGTCTTTGTTTTGTGTAGGTACTCATGTATACTCGTCAACCTCTCAATCCCAAGAGTTGACGAAACGAGCTCTTGAGAGCAATGATGCTTTGGGATCCCGTGGACTATCCTTACCACCGGTCCCTTCGCGCAAGGACTACGCGCATCTCTTCTACTTGGCTCTCACACGGCTATGGGCTATTTACCACTTGTCACCTTATGCTCATTTTACCGTGTTCACATTGCATGCTATGCTTGCTTCTATGCCTTTGCCATGCAATTGTGACCCTTGCTTGCATATACCCATGATTCACCATTATGCTACTTCTATGTGTATTTGCATGCTTGGTGGAGATCCTTGTTGCTATTGCCATGTTTATCATGTTCCCCATGCTATTGATGCTTGTTGTGTTGGAAGAGTCATGATGTCCCATTGCTATTTACACATGGCCTCTCGCCAATACATTCATGCTATTCTAATCATAACTTGCTTTCATGCTTGTGCTATGACATGTGAATTAGTCATGCCCACTATTTGCACCAATGACATGCTTGCCATGATTCCTTCTAGTACGTTGCATCTTCGCACTACTAGCTTGCTTGACTTGATCGCTATGATTGCTTCCTATGTTGCATCACCCATGTTCCACTATTACTTGCTTTCTTGGGTTGATGACATATATGTTCATGCCTCTGACATGATATATCTTGTGTATTGTCGCTTGCCTCCTATAGTTGCCTCTATGCTTAATGACCTTGGAGACTTGGACACTTCACTTGTGATGCATGATTGTTTGATTGAGCCTATTGTACTTGGTTGTTCTTGCATCATATGCCTCCATACTATGACACGCTCCCTTGTACTTTCTTATGATGAGCATGATGCATACACTTGTTGGGTATCTTACCACTCGAATGATAGGTTTTGCACTTCCGCTAACCTCATTGGTTTTTCCGAGTGTTTGTCATGTTCTTTCATTTTGGAGGTTTCACAAGGCGATGCCGTTATGCGACAACTTGGTCATGCGAAGGCATACACGTTATGCAACACCAACATTTGCGAGAATCTACTAAAGGTGAACTCCTTCCCTTTGAGCCATCCTCAAGTTTGCATATTGGATGGGTCCTTCTTTCATTGTTGTTTCCTTCTTATTGTCCACATGATACATCTATGGGATGGAGGATCGACATTGGAGATCGACTCTATGGACCTTCACATTGAGGAGCGCTCGGACTTATGGGATGCACCTTCGAACCTCCACTCATGCCACGACATCGAGCATTGGTACATCAACACTCCTTTGACACATTGCAGCCACACCTTCATATTTGTTGATTGTGCTCATACATGTCATGCTCGATGGACATATCATACCCATAGCAAATTTGCGTCTTATGCATGGATTGACTCACATTATGATTGTCTTGTTGCACCTATTCCCATGTCATCCATGATATATGAGCTTGTTCACTTCCTTAGAAAATTTGTTGTGATCTTCCTTGATGGCATATTCATACATCATGATCATATTACCCATCATCAATTGCATGATAACATACACATGTTGAGCATCCATTGCCATATTCATGCTATTGATAAACCGTCTCACCATGACATCATTTTGCATCGTGGTTGCATTGATCATATTTACAACACATTTGTGTGCACAATGAATGCTTTACATCTCATTCCATATTATCTTGCTAAGCTACATGTGCTTTGTCATGAACAATCTTGCCTCACGGACTCATTCTTACATGATGGACACTTTGTGTGCGCTGACCATTGTATTTCCGAGTGTCGTTTGTGTTTTCTCTCTTTGCATGTCTACCATCCCGACGACATCTTCAAGTACTTGGATTGCGCCATGACTTCCACTCCGTCCAATTGCAAGTCCGTCCACGACAACCGTTTCCATGGTGATGAGGATTTCGATCCAAGGTCGGATCTTTCCCAAGGGAGGGGAGATGATGCGGAGCATCCCACGATCATCCCCATGGACCTACAACCGTCTCATCAAGAGCCAAGAGGACCCTTGACACGAGCTAGAGCTAGAGCTCTCGAGAACGAGGTGACTTCCTTCCTTAGTGATATCACATATGACCCACTCGAGACATGGCTACTACCTAAGTCCGATATGCTATGCATCATTAGGTGTCAAGAGGAGCCTTCCGAAGATACACGTGAAGACGGACGAGCCGCCAAGTCCACGGATGAAGAGGACCACGGAAGCGAACAAGGTCACCCCCAGGCCCCGGACATCCGGCCAAGGTCCCGGACATCCGGCCCCTGATTGATGATGTGTACATCTACCACACACACACAATCTTCCCTTTGTCTTTGTTTTGTGTAGGTACTCATGTATACTCATCAACTTCTCAATCCCAAGAGTTGACGAAACGAGCTCTTGAGAGCTACGATGCTTTGTGATCCTGTGGACTATCCTTACCGCCGTTCCCTTCGCGCAAGGACTACGCGCATCTCTTTTACTTGGCTCTCACACGACTATGGGCTATTTACCACTTGTCACCTTATGCCCATACTATCGTGTTCACTTTGCATGTTATGCCTCTTTACATGATTTTGACATGCAATTGTGACCCTTGCTTGCATGTACCCATGATTCACCATTATGCTACTCTTATGTGTATTTGCATGCTTGGTGGAGATCCCAGTAGCTATTGCCATGATTTCTTTGTGCCCCATGCTATTGATGCTTGTTGTGTTGGGAGAGTCATGATGATCCATTGTTATTTACATATGGCTCCTCACCAATACGCTCATGCTATTGTCCTCATATCTTGCTTTCATGTTTGTGCTATGTCATGTGATTTACTCATGCCAACTATTTGCACACTTGACATGCTTACCATGATTACATCTAGTATGTTGCATCTTCGCACTACTAGCTTGCTTGACTTGATCGCTATGATTGCTTACTATGTTGCATCACCCATGTTCCACTATCACTTGCTTTCTTGGGTTGATGACATATATGTTAATGCCTCTCACATGATATATCTTGTTTATTGTCGCTTTCCTCCTGTAGTTGCCTCTATGCTTAATGATCTTGGAGACTTGGACACTTCACTTGTGATGCATGCTTGTTTGATTGAGCCTCTTGTATTTGGTTGTTCTTACATCATATGCCACCATACTATGAAATGCTCCCTTGTACGTTCTTATGATGAGCATGATGCAAACACTTGTTGGGTATCTTACCACACGAATGATAGGTTTTGCACTTTCGCTAACCTCATTTGTTTTTCTGAGTGTTTTTCATGTTCGTTCATTTTGAAGGATTCACAAGGCGATACCGTCATGAGACATATTGGTTATGTGAAGGCATACAAGATGTGCAACTCCATCATCCTTGACAAACCCCTAAAGGTGACCTCCTTCCCTTTGAGCCATCCTCAAATACGCATATTGGATGGGCCATTCTTTCATTGTTGTTTCCTTCTTGTTGTCTACATGATACATCTATTGGATGGAGGACCGGCATTGGAGATGGACCCTATGGACCTTCACATTGAAGAGCGCTCGCACTTATTGGATGCATCTTCGGAACTCCACTCATGCCTCGACATCGAGCTTTGGTACACCAACACCTCCATATTTGTTGATTGTGCTCATACATGTCATGCTCGATGGACATATCATACTCACCACAAGTTTGCACCCCATGAATGGATTGACTCACATTATGCTTGTCTTGTTGCATCTATTTCCATGTCATCCATGATATATGAGCTTGTGCACTTCCTTAGCAAATTTGTTGTGATCTACCTTGATGGCATATTCATACATCATGATCATATTGTCCACCATCAATTGCATGATAACATACACATGTTGAGCATCCATTGCCATATTCATGCTATTGATAAACCGTCTCACTATGACATCATTTTGCACCGTGGTTGCATTCATCATATTCACAACGCATTTGTGTGCATAATGATTGCATTTCCTCCCATGAATGCTTTGCATATCATTCTAGATCATCTTGATAAGCTTCATGCGCTTTGTCACGACCAATCTTGCCGCATGGACCCCTTCTTACATGATGGACACTTTGTGTGCGCTAACCATTGTATTTCCGAGTGTTGCTTGTGTTTGCTCTTTTTCCATGTCTATCACTCCGGCGACACCGTGGACTACTTGGATTGCGCCATGTCTTCAACTTCGTCCAACTACAAGTCCGTCTACGACAACTGTTTCCATGGTGATGAGGATCACGATCCGAGTCGGATCTTTCCCAAGGGGGGGGGGGAGATGATGCGGAGCATCCCACGTTCATCCCCATGTACACTCCGACTACTCTCCAAACCCCAAGTGGACATATGACGAGACCTCGAATATACACCATTGGACACAAGGTGAACTCGCTCCTCTCCGAACCGTCACTTCCCACATGTGAGACATGGTTACTACCTCAAATATATGTGCTATGCATGACCAGGAACAAGGAGGAAGAGCATGGACAAGACGGCGAGGACACCAAGTACAAGGACCAAGAGAAGAAGCTGCCCGAGGCTACAGCGGCCAGACATCCGACCAGGACCGGTGATGAGGACATCAATACCATTGTTACACCCAATGCCCCTACTGCTACATATACTGGACCAATTACTAGAGCTCGCGCACGCCAATTAAATTATCAGGTACTTTCGTTTCTTGGTAATGATTCTAATGTTCATGAGAATATGATGCTGCCTAAATTGGATACATTTGTTTTGCTTACAAATGAAGGCCCTAGCTTGGAGAAGGATGGACATTGGAGCAAGAACAAGCATGGAGATAATGCCATGCGCAAGGGAACAAAACGGAATTACAAGTGATGATTTCAGGACTTTGAAGCCACCATAATGGGTGCATGAAGCCTTGGACGAAATATACAAGATGCTACTTCATAAATGTCGTCCGAGGCTATTCTAGGTGCTCGTCACCTTATTAGTGGGCCAGGCCCATGTAATTTCGAAATACTTAAGTATAGGCTGTTTTAGAGTCCGTATGTGTGGGGAAACAAGAGTTAGGGTTGATTTGGACCCCTCCACCAAGGGCCACGAAATTCCCCCCTCTTCCTCCATATATACAGCCCTTAGGGCACCGATTAGACCTTGGGTTTTGTTTAGATTAAAAGTTCGCCATAGCTGCAACTTCGCGTGCCGTTTGTGTTCAACGACCGGACAAAGGCGTCCAGAACCCCACCTTGATCAATAAAGCTTTCATCTTATATTCGCAATATCCAGATTGCAATCTCAGTTTCTTGCTTGTTCTTCGTTTGCTCGCAGGAAGCAGACCCTCGTGGTCGTTGATCGTGCTCGGCGTGGTCAATAACCTCTCGGAGTTGGTTTAGCGATTGCTAGTAGGCGGCGTCCTCGCCGTTCAGTAGTCGGATCGTCAAAGTCGACTTCCTCCAAAGCGAAACCAACATCTCATCGAAAGGCGGGACACCTTTGCCTCTATCAAGTGGTATCAGATTTTCATGTTGCTCGTTGAGATTTTACAGTTTTTCGTAGATTAGATCGAGTCTGTTCTTCATACCTACAGTCCATGAAAAAGCCACAAAAAATTAGGGTTAGTTCATCATATCCGAACCAATCGAGCCTTTGCATAATCTTTTTAGGGTTTTGCTTTGTTGAATTTGCGGTTGCATCGTCGTGTCAAGTTGCTGGTCTTAGAGTCTAGTCTTTTAGAGTTTGAGTTCGGTCATAAGTTGTCACGCGCCGCCACACCATCATCATCGCCTTGCCATCTACCACCATTGCTTATCCGCCACCGCTCTGAATCCGTATCCATATACCACCACCAATCCGTATCCATATACCACCACCGCTACCATATACCACCACCGCTGTCATATACCACCACCAATCCGAGTTCCTTGCATATTAGGTTTGTTTTCGAGATCCATCTAGTTTCCGATTTGTGTTTTCCTTGCCGGAGTAGGTTTTGGAAAAAAAAAGAGTCTGGAAACCACCCTCCGTTTAGGCCCAAAATTTTCCGAAAACGCACTTGTCGAAAAATTTTCTGGCTATCCTATTTTTAGGTGTTTCTAAGCGTATTGAGACAGTCGCCATTATAGAAAGTTTTTTTTGACCCGTTTCCAGTTTTTGGGTCCGGGCAGTCGAAAAAAAAAATTTTGGTCGAAAAAATTTCGTGCCCATCCTGTCAGTTTGACCTGGGAAGAGTTTTGAGACACTCGCCATTATAGTGATTTTTCGCAAAAAAAAAAAGAGCAGCGCAAAAAAAAAAGAAGCGCAAAAAAAAAGAGCGAAAAAAAATTATTCCAGAGTGTGCTTTTCCGTTGTTTCCGTGCAGCGCCGTGATTTTGTTAGTGTTCTAGGCTCGCGTCTCTAGCACGGTCTAGCCTAGGACCAGCACAGTACCGTCGTTGAGCGTTTATTCAACTTTGCATCTCTGAATTGATTATTGCTGACCCTTTTTGCTACCATATTATAAGCCTTCCCAGCTCCACATACATCTACATCGTGCGTTTGACTCTCCCTGGTAATCGCTCTATCCAAGCTTTGAGAGTTTTGACTACATCGGTTGCCGATCACCGCCTGCTGCTGGGTAAGAACTGGTAAGAATTTGAGATTTGCTTGACGGATTTGTGACTGTCCACCACACCACCATGATAGAGGCAAAGGTGTCCCGTCTTTCGATGAGATGTGGTTTTCGCTTTGGAGGAAGTCGACTTTGACGATCCGACTACGAACGTGCGAGGACGTCGCGCCTTAGCAATCGCTAAACCAACTCCGAGAGGTTATTGACCACGCCGAGCACGATCAACGACCACGAGGGTCATTTCCGCGAGCAAACGAAGAACAAGCAAGAAACTGAGATTGCAATCTGGATATTGCGAATATAAGATGAAAGCTTTATTGATCAAGGTGGGGTTCTGTGGCGCCTTTGTCCGGTCGTTGAACACAAACGAAGCACGCCAAGTTGCAGCTATGGCGAACTTTTAATCTAAACAAAACCCAAGGTCTAAACGGTGCCCTAAGGGCTGTATATATGGAGGAAGAGGGGGAATTTCGTGGCCCTTGGTGGAGGGGTCCAAATCAACCCTAACTCTTGTTTCCCCACATACGGACTCTAAAACAGCCTATACTTAACTATTTCGAAATTACATGGGCCTGGCCCAATAATAAGGTGACGCAGCACCTAGAATAGCCTATGGACGAATATTATGAAGTGGCATCTTGTATATTTCGTCCAAGGCCTCATGCACTCATTAGGGTGGCTTCAAAGTCCTGGAATCATCACTTGTAACTCCGTTCTTGTTCTCCTTGCGCATGCCAACATCTCCATGCTTGAACTTGCTCCAAGGTTCCTCTTCCTTGTCCATGGTAGGCCCTTCATTTGTAAGCAAAACAAATGTATCCAGTTTAGGCAGCATCATATTCTCATGAACATTGGAATCGTTACCAAGAAACGAAAGTACCTGATAATTCAATTGGCGTGCGCGAGCTCTAGTAATTGGTCCAGTATGTATAGCAGCAGGGGCTGTGGGTGTAACAATGGTATTGATGTCCTCATCACACCACCACCACTTCCTAGTAGTCTGTCGAATCATATTCTTGTGTGTTTCTATTGCTGCTAACCATGGCAGGATCACAAGCCGACGAAACTGACTGGGAGAACATGACAAACAAAGCGCTACATGATAAGTTTCAACAAATGATGAGTGGGCAGTTGGACGATGTGCTAAATAGATTTGAAGAGGCCATGGAGAAGATAGATGGCATTGAGAAGGCGTTCGAAACAAAGCTCGATAACAAGTTTAATGAATTGCTCGCGCGTCTACCACCACCACCACCGGCTGCACCTAACGCACCTCTACTACAACAACATGGACTACCTCCACATCGCGAAACAGCCCTCCGCCGAGCTTCCCGTGTCCCTCTTCACTGGCCAAGCTGCTGGTGCTGCTGTTGATACTACGTGGCTCCTGCTGCTGCGGTGGGGAGGATGATTATGTGAGAGATTACGAGGATGAGGTTAATCAACATCAGAACTACGTGCAACCACCAGCACCACAACCACCAGGTCGTCCACATGCAAATAATGGCAATGTTGGGCTCCCCTTCAGTACGAGATCATGACCATCTCCCTAAACTGAAATTGAATATTCCACCATTTGAGGGTAGATATGTTCTGATATATATCTTACTTGGGAGTTAGAAACTGAACAACGATTTACATGTTTACAATATCACGAGGAGAGGCGTGTTCTGCTGCCGTTTGTGCTTTCACTAGCTTTGCATGTGTTTGGTGGTCGAACATTGTAGATTATATCCTGTTCCAGCTACTTGGGCTGCTTTGAAAACTGCTATGCGTACTCGTTGGGTTCCACCATATTATCAACATGAATTACTTCAAAAATTGCAGCGCTTAAGACAGGGAAAAAATTCGGTAGAAGAATATTATCAGGAATTGCAAACTGGCTTGATTAGATGTGGTATTGTTGAGGAGAATGAAGCTATGCTTGCACGTTTTCGGGTGGATTAAATAGAGAGATTCAGACCATTCTAGACTACAAGGATTATAATAATATCACTCGATTATTCCATCTTGCTTGTAAAGCTGAGCGTGAAGTGCAGGATCGATGTGCCTTGGCGCGGACTAACTTTTCTCGCAGGTCGACCTTCATCATGGACACCACGTGCATCATCTACTTCCACACGTTCTACTACACGGCACCTCCGTCGGCTGCCACCTCCAACCGTGATACAAGAAAGCAGGCACAACCACCACTATCGCCAAGAGTACACTGCTGGGCTTACGAGCTCTTCTTCTTCCATGGCGTCAACAGGGCACACAAGTGATATTATTTGTCGTCGTTGTAAGGGAAGAGGACATTTCTTGAGAGAATGCCAATCTCAGCATGTGATGATTGCTACGAGGATGGTGGGTATGAGTCTGCTAGTGACTATGATGAAGAGACTTTGGCTCTTATTACACATGAAGAACACGGTGGAGATGATTACGATCTGAGACGCAATACATGGCTCTGAAGATCTTGACAGGTATGAATGTTTAGTTGCTCAACGTGTTTTGAGTGTGCAGGTTACACAAGCTGAGCAAAATCAGAGGCATAACTTGTTCCATACAAAGGAGTTGTGAAGGAGCGTTCTATTAGCGTCATCATAGATGGAGGGAGCTGCAACAACTTGGCTAGCATGGATATGGTGGAGAAGCTTTCTCTCACCACAAGACCACATCCACATCCTTACTACATCCAATGGTTCAACAACAGCGGCAAGGTTAAGGTAACACGTCTTTGTTAGTGTGTATTTTAGTATCTCTACATATGCTGATTATGTTGATTGTGATGTGGTACCTATGCAAGCATGTTCCTTATTACTTGGTAGACCATGGCAATTTGATAAAATTCTGTACACCATGGTAGAAACAATCAGTATACTCTTGTTCACAAGGATAAAAATATTACTTTGCTTCCTATGACTCCTGATTCCATTTTGAAAGATGATATTAATAGAGCTAATAAAGCAAAACAAGAGAAAAATAAGAGTGAAAATCAGATTGTGGCAAAAGAATTTGAGCAACAAATGAAGCCTAATAATAAACCATCTAATGTTGCTTCTGAAATTAAACTGAAAAGTGCATGTTTATTTGCCACCAAATCTGATATTGATGAGCTAGATTCTAGCAAATCTGTTTGCTATGCTTTTGTGTGCAAAGAGGCATTATTTTCATTCGAGGGCGTGCCTTCCTCTTTGCCCCTGTTGTCACTAACATTTTGCAGGAGTTCACCGGCGTCTTCCCACAAGGCGTGCCACCGGATTACCACCTATTCGAGGATTGAGCATCAAATTGACTTAATTCCGGTGCATCGCTACCCAACCGCGCACCATACCGTACCAATCCGGAGGAGACGAAGGAGATTATCGTCAAGTATGAGAGCTGCTCGACAAAGGTTATATACGAATCTCTTAGTCCTTGTGTTGTTCCTATTATACTAGTGCCTAAAAAGGATGGTACGTCGGCGTATGTGTGTTGATTGTAGAGGCATTAATAATATTACTATTCGTTATCGTCATCCTATTCCTAGGCTAGATGATATGCTTGATGAATTGAGTGGCTCTACAATATTCTCCAAAGTTGATTTGCGTAGTGGGTACCATCAAATTCGTATGAAATTGGGAGATGAATGGAAAACAGCATTTAAAACTAAGTTTGGATTATATGAGTGGTTAGTCATGCCTTTTGGGTTAACTAATGCACCTAGTACTTTCATGAGATTAATGAGCGAAGTTTTACGTGCTTTCATTGGACGATTTGTGGTAGTTTACTTTGATGATATACTGATTTATAGCAAATCTTTGGAAGAACATTTGGAACATTTACGTGCTGTTTTTAATGCTCTACGTGATGCACGTTTGTTTGGTAACCTTGGGAAGTGCACCTTTTGCACCGACCGAGTATCTTTTCTTGGCTATGTTGTTACTCCACAGGAATTGAAGTTGATAAAGCCAAGATTGAAGCTATTGAGAGTTGGCGCAGCCCAAAACGGTCACACAAGTGAGGAGTTTTCTTGGACTCGCTGGTTTCTATAGGCGTTTGTGAGAGACTTTAGCACCATTGCTGCACCTCTCAATGAGCTTACAAAGAAGGATGTGCCTTTTGTTTGGGGTATCGCACGGGAAGAAGCCTTCACGGTATTGAAAGATAAGTTGACACATGCTCCTTTACTCCAACTTCCCGACTTTAATAAGACTTTTGAGCTTGAATGTGATGCTAGTGGAATTGGATTAGGAGGTGTGTTATTACAAGATGGCAAACCTGTTGCATACTTTTTCGAAAAATTGAGTGGGCCTAGTCTGAACTATTCTACTTATGACAAAGCATTATATGCTCTTGTTAGGACTTTAGAGACATGGCAACATTATTTATGGCCCAAAGAATTTGTTATACATTCGATCATGAATCTTTGAAACATATTAAAAGTCAAGCTAAACTGAATCGTAGACATGCTAAATGGGTTGAATTCATTGAGACTTTTCCTTATGTCATTAAACACAAGAAGGGTAAAGAAAATGTTATTCTTGATGCTTTGTCTCGTCGCTATACTATGCTTTCACAACTTGACTTCAAATTATTTGGTTTGGAGACCATCAAAGATCAATATGTGCATGATGCTGATTTTAAAGATGTAATGCAGAATTGTAAAGAAGGAAGAACATGGAACAAGTTCGTTATTAATGATGGTTTTGTGTTCCGTGCTAACAAGCTATGCATTCCTGCTAGCTCTGTTCGTCTTTTGTTGTTGCAGGAGGCGATGGAGGAGGATTAATGGGACACTTTGGCGTCAAGAAGACGGAGGATATACTTGCTACACATTTCTTTTGGCCAAAGATGAGACGGATGTTGAGCGTTTTGTTGCTCGCTGCACTACATGTCAAAAAGCTAAGTCACGACTCAATACTCATGGTTTATATATGCCTTTGCCTGTGCCTAGTGTTCCTTGGGAGGATATATCTATGGACTTTGTTTTAGGTTTACATCGAAAAAAGAAGGGGAGGGATAGCATATTTGTTGTCGTGGATAGATTCTCGAAAATGGCACACTTTATACCATGTCATAAAAGCGATGATCTTTGTTAATGTTGCTGATTTGTTCTTTCGTGAAATTATTCGCTTGCATGGTGTGCCAAATACTATTGTTTCAGATCGTGATACTAAATTTCTTAGCCACTTTTGGAGATGTTTATGGGCTAAGTTGGGGACTAAACTGCTTTTAGTACTACTTGTCACCCCCAAACCGATGGATAAACTGAAGTAGTCAATAGAACATTGTCTACTATGCTTAGGGCTGTTTTGAAGAATAATAAGAAAATGTGGGAAGAATGCTTGCCTCATATTGAATTTGCTTATAATCGTTCATTGCATTCTACAACTAAGATGTGCCCTTTTGAAATTGTGTATGGTTTCCTACCTCGTGCACCTATTGATTTGTTGCCTCTTCCATCTTCGGAGAAGGTAAATTTTGATGCTAAAGAACGTGCTGAATTGATTTTAAAAATGCATGAGATAACTAAGGAAAACATTGAGCGTATGAATGCTAAATATAAACTTGCTGGAGATAAGGGTAGAAAACATGTTGTCTTTGCACCTGGAGATCTTGTTTGGTTACATTTGCGTAAGGATAGGTTTCTAATTTGCATAAATCAAAGCTAATGCCACGTCTTGATGGTCCATTTAAGGTGTTAGAGAAAATAAATGATAATGCATATAAACTTGAGCTGCCTGCAGATTTTGGGGTTAGTCCCACTTTTAACATTGCAGATTTGAAGCCTTATTTGGGTGAGGAATATGAGCTTCCGTCGAGGGCGACTTCATTTCAAGAAGGGAGGATGATGAGGACATCAATACCATTTTACACCCACAGCCCCTCTTGCTACATATCTTGGACCAATTACTAGAGCTCGCATGACGCCAATTAAATTATCGGTACTTTCGTTTCTTGGTAATGATTCTAATGTTCATGAGAATATGATGTTTCCTAAATTGGATACATTTGTTTTGCTTACAAATGAAGGCCCTAGCTTGGAGAAGGATGGACATTGGAGCAAGAACAAGCATGGAGATAATGCCATGCTAAGGGGAACAAGAACGGAATTACAAGTGATGATTTCAGGACTTTGAAGCCACCATAATGGGTGCATGAAGCCTTGGACGAAATATACAAGATGCTACTTCATAAATGTCGCCCCGAGGCTATTCTAGGTGCTTCGTCACCTTATTAGTGGGCCAGGCCCATGTAATTTCGAAATACTTAAGTATAGGCTGTTTTAGAGTCCGTATGTGTGGGGAAACAAGAGTTAGGGTTGATTTGGACCCCTCCACCAAGGGCCACGAAATTCCCCCTCTTCCTCCATATATACAGCCCTTAGGGCACCGATTAGACCTTGGGTTTTGTTTAGATTAAAAGTTCGCCATAGCTGCAACTTCGCTGCGACTTCGTTTGTGTTCAACGACCGGACAAAGGCGCCACAGAACCCCACCTTGATCAATAAAGCTTTCATCTTATATTCGCAATATCCAGATTGCAATCTCAGTTTCTTGCTTGTTCTTCGCTTGCTCGCAGGAAGCAGACCCTCGTGGTCGAGTTGATCGTGCTCGGCGTGGTCAATAACCTCTCGGAGTTGGTTTAGCGATTGCTAAGGCGCGACGTCCTCGCACGTTCGTAGTCGGATCGTCAAAGTCGACTTCCTCCAAAGCGGAAACCAACATCTCATCGAAAGACGGGACACCTTTGCCTCTATCAACCGGACGTCCGACGAACTGCAGGCACCGGACGATCGACCCCCTCCGGACGTTCGACTGAAGCGCACCCGAGCCGAATCTACGGATGTCCGAAGAGCACCGGACGTCCGGACCTTCCCGAGCCTCCGGACGACCGGAACCCTCCGGACGTCCGAACGAAGCGCACCCGAGCCGAATCTACGGAAGTCTGAAGAGCACCGGACGTCCGGACCTTCCCGAGCCTCGGGACGACCGGAACCCTCCGGACGTCCGACGGCTGTCTGCGCACAGTGTATTGGACCGAGTCCATGTATCCCCCACTTACCCCTTCGTGGCCCATGACTATATATACTCCTTGATGCGGAGCATCCCACGATCATCCCCATGGACCTACAACCGTCTCATCAAGAGCCAAGAGGACCCTTGACACGAGCTAGAGCTAGAGCTCTCGAGAACGAGGTGACTTCCTTCCTTCGTGATATCACATATGACCCACTCGAGACATGGCTACTACCTAAGTCCGATATGCTATGCATCATTAGGTGTCAAGAGGAGCCTTCCGAAGATACACGTGAAGACGGACGAGCCGCCAAGTCCACGGATGAAGAGGACCACTGAAGCGAACAAGGTCACCCCTAGGCCCCGGACATCCGGCCAAGGTCCCGGACATCCGGCCCCTGGAGACGCCAACACAGCAGCCGAAGCCCAGCCAGAAGCTCTACAGGGCCCGGACTCCGTGCCCCCGACATCCGGCCCCCCAGCCCGGATATCCGGCACCTGGCCCAGAAATCCGGCGCCCCGCACCCGAATCGGCAGATGTGGCCGCACCAGCCCGGACATCCGGCCGGATAGCCCGGACATCCGGCGCCTCGCGAAGGCCCGGACATCCGGCCCGACGCCCGGACATCAGGCCTCCCCTGCCTGCGTGCAGTGCATCCGGGACGAGGCCCATGTACCCCTTCGCCCGCTAGACTATTTATACTCCATCCCCTTCCTCTTTCTAGGGTTAGCATTGGATTAGCTCATATTTTGTGTCAGAGCCTTTGCTCATCCACTTGGCTACTTCTCCTCGGAGCTCAGGACCTCTACGGAGAAGATCCCCCAAGCGGATTCAAGACCCCCTTCTAGGGTGGACCCCATCAAGGCCTTCTCACGAAGAAGAACGGCTACCGTTTGTATCTTTCCGTTGTTGATTTTGAATCTTGTGCCACTTTATGTGATCGGTGATCTAGCACTTGTGTGATTGATCTCTTGTTGGTTTAGTGATTTCTCTCTCGTTTCCTCCGTGTTTCCCTCTTGTTCTTCCGCGTGTTCTTCATGATTCCCCGTAGGATCCGCTCCAACGTGAAAGATCATCCACGTAGGGTTCCGCCCTACATCACTCCTCCACCTCCTCCTAGTTAGGGTTAGCAATGGTTTAGCTCATATTTTGTGTGAGAGCCTTGCTCATCCACTTGGTTACTTCTCCTCGGAGCTCAGGACCTCTTCGGAGAAGATCCCCCAAGCGGATTCAAGACCCCTTCAAGGGAAGACAATCAAGACCTCCTCACGGAGAAGAATCGGTTACCTCTTGTATCGTCCTTTGTTGGATTTGGACCGTGTGATCTCTATGTGTTCTTGGAACTAGCGCATGTGTAATCGAATCTTGTTGGTTTGAGTGATTCTCTTGTGTTTTCCCCCATGATTTCCCTCGTGCTCTTCCGCTCGTTCTTCATGTTCCTCGTAGGGATCCTCTCCAAACGTGAAAGATCGTCCACATAGGGTTCCGCCCTACATCACCGCTTTTGCCCAAGCTCAAGAACGACAACGACTACGGCGCCAAGAGGAAGAATGAGCGCGTCTACACCAAGACGAACAAGACGCCGAGGCTCAACGTCTTCAACAACAACAACGAGAAGCGCAAGCTCTTGAGGCGCAACGTGCCCTTCAAGAATCAAGTCAAGCCATCGCCAACCGCAATTGCGAACGGCGCAATCAAGAGGAAGCCCTTCGAGAAGAAATCCAAGAGAGGAACTACCAACCCCATGTACAACATCAAGTTCCTCAAGCTCCTCCACAAGCTCGTCAAGTTCCACCTCAACCTCAAGTTCAACAAGGGCAAGTTGATCATGGTCTTCCTCCACGCGAAGAGCAACATGAAGACGATTGCAATCCACGTCAAGGGCGTTATCATCACCATCGCCAACAACACAATGAAGAGCAACGATATGGCAAGCTCAAATTCACCATGCCCAAGTTCAATGGAAGCAATGACCCCGAAGAGTACCTCTCATGGGCATTGAAGGTCGACAAAATCTTTCGTTTGCACAACTATGAGGAAGAGAAGAAGATCGCTATGGCATCAGTTGAGTTCCAAGACTATGTGCTCATATGGTGGGAACAAATCCTTGAGAGGCGACAAGCAAGAGGTGAACCCCCCAATCACCACTTGGGCTCAAATGAAAGATGTCATGAGAGCACGTTTTGTGCCAACCTACTACAACCGCGACCTCTTCAAGAAACTCCAACTCCTCAAGCAAGGAACAAAGAGTGTTGAAGAATACTACAAGGAAATGGAGATAGCCATGATTCGAGCCAATGTGAAGGAAGATGATAAGCAAACTATGGCAAATTTCTTGAATGGCCTCAATCATCCCATCAAGAAGATCGCCGACTTCCAACCATACTCCACCCTCATTGAGCTCGTGCATCAAGCTACAAAGGCGGAATGTCAAGTGCAAGATGACTTCAAGTACGCCAAGTACTCGTACAAGACCTACGGATTCTCCAACAACCAAGCTTCAACACCTCCTCCAACATCTACATCAAACAAACCTTGATGTAGGGCGGAACCCTACGTGGATGATCTTTCACGTTGGAGCGGATCCTACGGTGGATTACGACGAACACGCGGAAGAACAAGAGGGAAACACGTGGAGGAACGAGGGAAAACACTCAACCAACAAGGAATCGGTCACACAAATGCTAGATCATCGATCACATAGAGTGGCACAAGATTCAAGATCAACAAAGGAAAGATACAAACGGTGGCCGTTCTTCTCCGTGAGGAGGCCTTGAGGGGGTCCACCCAAGAAGGGGGTCTTGAATCCGCTTGGGGGATCTTCTCCGTAGAGGTCCTGATCTCCGAGGAGAAGTAGCCAAGTGGATGAGCAAAGGCTCTCACACAAGAATATGAGCTAATCCAATGCTAACCCTAGAAAGAGGAAGGGGATGAAGTATGTATAGTCTCGGGGGCGAAGGGGTACAAGGGACTTGTCCCGGATACACTGCGCGCAGGCAGGGGAGGCCGGATGTCCGGGCGTCGGGCCGGATGTCCGGGCCTTCGCGAGGCGCCGGATGTCCGGGCTATCCGGCCGGATGTCCGGGCTGGGGTGACCGTTTCTGCCGAATCGGGTGAGGGGCGCCAGATTTCCGGGCTTCAGGCCGGATATCCGGGCTTGGACTTGGCTAGCTTGGCTAAAGTTGAGGTAGATGCGCCAGGGGCCGGATGTCCGGGGTCATGGCCGGATGTCCGGGGCCTGGAAGGTGATCTTGCCCTTCTCCGTTGGTTCTCTTCTGATAGAGGCAAAGGTGTCCCGTCTTTCGATGAGATGTGGGTTTTCGCTTTGGAGGAAGTCGACTTTGACGATCCGACTACGAACGTGCGAGGACGTCGCGCCTTAGCAATCGCTAAACCAACTCCGAGAGGTTATTGACCACGCCGGAGCACGATCAACCTGACCACGAGGGTTTGTTTCCTGCGAGCAAACGAAGAACAAGCAAGAAACTGAGATTGCAATCTGGATATTGCGAATATAAGATGAAAGCTTTATTGATCAAGGTGGGGTTCGTGGACGCCTTTGTCGGTCGTTGAACACAAACGGCACAGCGAAGTTGCAGCTATGGCTAACTTTTAATCTAAACAAAACCCAAGGTCTAAACGGTGCCCTAAGGGCTGTATATATGGAGGAAGAGGGGGAATTTCGTGGCCCTTGGTGGAGGGGTCCTAAATCAACCCTATCTCTTGTTTCCCACACATACGGACTCTAAAATAGCCTATACTTGTGTATTTCGAAATTACAAGGGCCTGGCCCACTAATAAGGTGACGCAGCACCTAGAATAGCCTCGGGACGACATTTATGAAGTAGCATCTTGTATATTTCGTCCAAGGCTTCATGCATCCATTATGGTGGCTTCAAAGTCCTGAAATCATCACTTGTAACTCCCTTCTTGTTCCCCTTGCGCATGGCATTATCTCCATGCTTGTTCTTGCTCCAATGTCCATCCTTCTCCAAGCTAGGGCCTTCATTTGTAAGCAAAACAAATGTATCCAATTTAGGCAGCATCATATTCTCATGAACATTAGAATCATTACCAAGAAACGAAAGTACCTGATAATTTAATTGGCGTGCGCGAGCTCTAGTAATTGGTCCAGTATATGTAGCAGTAGGGGCTGTGGGTGTAACAATGGTATTGATGTCCTCATCATCTTCATCCATGGACTTGGTGGCTTGTCCATCTTCACGTGCATCCTCGGGAGGTTCCCCTTGACACCTAATCATGCATAGCATATCGGACTTAGGTAGTAGCCATGTCTCGAGTGGATCATATGTGATATCAATAAGGAAGGAGGTCACCTCGTTCTCGAGAGCTCTAGTTCTACCTCGTGTCATGGGTCCTCTTGGCTCTTGATGAGACGGTTGTGGATGCATGGGGATGATAGTGGGATGCTCCGCATCATCTCCCCCCCCCCCCTTGGGAGAGATCCGACCTCGGATCAAAAGCTTCATCTACATGGAATGGTGCGAGGTCCTTGACGTTGAAGATGTCGCTCACGTTGTATTTGTCTCGAGGTAGGTCGATCTTGTAAGCGTTATCGTTGTAGCGTGCTAGCACCTTGAAAGGTTCATCGAACCGAGGGAGAAGCTTGGACTTGCGTTCTTTGGGGAAGCGGTCCTTGCGAAGGTGTAGCCACACTAGATCACCAATGTTGAAGACGATGGGTTGCTTGTTGGCGTTGAGCTTGTTTGCTTGACGTTGTACTTGGCGCTCAATGGTGTGCCTTGTATCTTCGTGCATCTTCTTGATGTAGCTTGCTCGTTCACTTGCATCCATGTTGGTGCGCTCTTGGAGAGGAAGTGGTACAATGTCCAATGGGGACAACGGGTTGAAACCGTAGACGACCTCGAAGGGGGACTTGCCGGTAGTTGAATGTCTTGCACGATTGTAGGCGTACTCGGCGATGGGTAGACATGCTTCCCACTCCTTGATGTTCTTCTTGATCAAGACACGAAGTAGAGTGGATAGTGTGCAGTTCGTCACCTCCGTTTGGCCGTCGGTTTGAGGATGGTATGCCGAGGAGAACAAGAGCTTGATTCCGAGCTTGGCACATAGGGTCTTCCAAAAGTAACTCAAGAACTTGACGTCACGATCGAAGACGATTGTCTTTGGTACGCCATGGAGTCGCAAGATTTCCCTACAAAAGAGATTTGCAACATGTGAAGCATCGTCTATCTTGTGCAAGGAATGAAATGTTCCATCTTAGAAAATCTATCCTTGCCATTTTGAGTCCTAGGCAAACCAAGTACAAAATCCATACTAATGTCTTCCCATGGTTGATATGGAATAGGAAGAGGCATGTAAAGACCATGAGATTGAGCTTTAGACTTAGCTTATGACATGTATAGCATCGGTTGGTGAAGCGTGAGACGTCATGAACATCTTGGGCCAAAAGTAGTTGTTGGAGAGCGTATAATGTCTTGTCGCGTCCAAAGTGTCCCATGAGTCCGCCTCCATGAGCCTCTTGCAAAAGGAGCAAACGAAGAGAAGACTCGGAATGCAAAGTTTGTTAGCTCTCATAAGATAACCATCCTTGATGTAATATTGTTCCCAAGACGTATCGCCAAACACTTAGCATAAGGAGAAGCAAAAGATGGATCATGCTCATACAAGTCTTTTATATGCTCAAAACCAATAACATTCAACTCAAGTTGAGTGACAAGCATGCATATGCGTGAAAGCGCGTCCGCAACTACATTTTCTTTACCTTTAATGTACTTGATCACATAAGGAAAAGATTCAATGAATTCACTCCATTTTGCATGTCGTTTGTTCAATTTAGTTTGACCTTTGAGGTATTTAAGCGTTTCATGATCGGTATGGATGACAAACTCATGAGGTCTAAGGTAATGTTCCCAAACATGTAGCACACGCACTAAAGCATACAATTCTTTGTCATAGATGGGATAATTAAGTTGAGCACCGGATAGTTTTTCACTAAAATAAGCAATGGCTCGTTTTTCTTGCATCAAAACTCCACCAATTCCGGTACCATTTGCATCACAATGAACCTCAAAAGTTTTGTCAAAATTGGGCAAAGCAAGAATCGGAGCATGAGTAAGCAAAGACTTGAGCTCATCAAAAGCGGTTGATTGCAAACTTCCCCAAACAAACGGAGTATTCTTCTTACTCAAGGCATGCAAAGGAGCAGCAATTGTGCTAAAATCTTTCACAAAGCGACGATAAAAACCCGCAAGACCAAGAAAACTTCGCACTTGTTGCAAATTGGTGGGTTGGGGCCAAGTTTTAATTGCTTCAATTTTAGATTCATCAACATGGACACCCTTTGAGGAGACTACAAAACCCAAGAAAACCACTTTGTCAACTCCAAAAGTGCATTTTTTCAAGTTTGCATAAAGGCTTTCCTTGCGAAGAGTTTGCAACACAGATTTTACATGATTGATGTGCTCTTTCATGGTTTTGCTAAACACAAGAATATCATCAAAGTAAACCACAACAAAGACTCCAATATAAGGACGAAGCACATGATGCATAAGACGCACAAAAGTACCGGGAGCTTCCGAAAGACCCATAGGCATCACTAACCACTCATATAAACCAAATTTGGTTTTGAAAGCTGATAGAGGCAAAGGTGTCCCGATGTTTCGATGAGATGGTGGCTATCGTTTCTGTGGGAGTCGACCTTGACGATCCGACCACTTAACGTGCGAGACGTCGCGCCTTAGCAATCGCTAAACCAACTTCCGAGGGTTATTGACCACGCCGAGCACGATCAACGACCACGAGGGCCTGCTTTTCTGCGAGCAAACGAAGAACAAGCAAGAAACTGAGATTGCAATCTGGATATTGCGAATATAAGATGAAAGCTTTATTGATCAAGGTGGGGTTCTGTGGACGCCTTTGTGCGGTCGTTGAACACAAACGGCACGCGGCGAAGTTGCAGCTATGGCGAACTTTTAATCTAAACAAAACCCAAGGTCTAAACGGGCCCTAAGGGCTGTATATATGGAGGAAGAGGGGGAATTTCGTGGCCCTTGGTGGAGGGGTCCAAATCAACCCTAACTCTTGTTTCCCCACACATACGGACTCTAAAAACAGCCTATACTTAAGTATTTCGAAATTACATGGGCCTGGCCCAATAATAAGGTGACGCAGCACCTAGAATAGCCTATGGACGAATATTATGAAGTGGCATCTTGTATATTTCGTCCAAGGCCTCATGCACTCATTAGGGTGGCTTCAAAGTCTGGAATCATCACTTGTAACTCCGTTTGTTCCCCTTGCGCATGCCAACATCTCCATGCTTGAACTTGCTCCAAGGTTCATCTTTCTTGTCCATGGTAGGCCCTTCATTTGTAAGCAAAACAAATGTATCCAATTTAGGCAGCATCATATTCTCATGAACATTAGAATCGTTACCAAGAAACGAAAGTACCTGATAATTCAATTGGCGTGCGCGAGCTCGAGTAATTGGTCCAGTATGTATAGCAGCAGGGGCTGTGGGTGTAACAATGGTATTGATGTCCTCATCATCCTCCCCTTCTTGAAATGAAGTCGTCCTCGACGGAAGCTCATCTTCCTCACCCAAATAAGGCTTCAAATCTGCAATATTAAAAGTGGGACTAACCCCAAAATCTGCAGGCAACTCAAGTTTATATGCATTATCATTTATTTTCTCTAACACCTTAAATGGACCATCAGCACGTGGCATTAGCTTTGATTTGCGCAAATTAGGAAACCTATCCTTACGCAAATGTAACCAAACAAGATCTCCGGTGCAAAGACAACATGTTTTCTACCCTTATCTCCAGAAGTTTATATTTAGCATTCATACGCTCAATGTTTTCCTTAGTTAACTCATGCATTTTTAAAATCAATTCAGCACGTTCTTTAGCATCAAAATTAACCTTCTCCGAAGATGGAAGAGGCAACAAATCAATAGGTGCACGAGGAAGGAAGCCATACACAATTTCAAAAGGGCACATCTTAGTAGTAGAATGCAATGAACGATTATAAGCAAATTCAATATGAGGCAAGCATTCTTCCCACATTTTCTTATTATTCTTCAAAACAGCCCTAAGCATAGTAGACAATGTTCTATTGACTACTTCAGTTTGTCCATCAGTTTGGGGGTGACAAGTAGTACTAAATAGCAGTTTAGTCCCCAACTTAGCCCATAAACATCTCCAAAAGTGGCTAAGAAATTTAGTATCACGATCTGAAACAATAGTATTTGGCACACCATGCAAGCTTAATAATTTCACGAAAGAACAAATCAGCAACATTAACAAAGATCATCGCTTTTATGACATGGTATAAAGTGTGCCATTTTCGAGAATCTATCCACGACAACAAATATGCTATCCTCCCTTCTTTGTTCGAGGTAAACCTAAAACAAAGTCCATAGAGATATCCTCCCAAGGAACACTAGGCACAGCAAAGGCATATATAAACCATGAGGATTGAGTCGTGACTTAGCTTTTTGACATGTAGTGCAGCGCTACAAAACGCTCAACATCCCGCCTCATCTTTGGCCAAAAGAAATGTGTAGCAAGTATATCCTCCGCCTTCTTGACGCCAAAGTGTCCCATTAATCCTCCTCCATGCGCCTCCTGCAACAACAAAAGACTAACAGAGCTAGCAGGAATGCATAGCTTGTTAGCACGGAACACAAAACCATCATTAATAACGAACTTGTTCCATGTTCTTCCTCTTTACAATTCTGCATTACATCTTTAAAATCAGCATCATGCACATATTGATCTTTGATGGTCTCCAAACCAAATATTTTGAAGTCAAGTTGTGAAAGCATAGTATATCGACGAGACAAAGCATCAGCAATAACATTTTCTTTACCCTTCTTGTGTTTAATGACATAAGGAAAAGTCTCAATGAATTCAACCCATTTAGCATGTCTACGATTCAGTTTAGCATCTCCTTCGTCTCCTCTGGATTGGTACGGTATGGTGCACGGTTGGGTAGCGATGCACCGGGAATTAAGTCAATTTGATGCTCAATCCCTCGAATAGGTGGTAATCCGGTGGCACGCCTTGTGGGAAGACGCCGTGAACTCCTGCAAAATGTTAGTGACAGCAGGGGCAAAGAGGAAGGCACGTCCTCGAATGAAAATAATGCCTCTTTGCACACAAAAGCATAGCAAACAGATTTGCTAGAATCTAGCTCATCAATATCAGATTTGGTGGCAAATAAACATGCACTTTTCAGTTTAATTTCGAAGCAACATTAGATGGTTTATTATTAGGCTTCATTTGTTGCTCAAATTCTTTTGCCACAATCTGATTTTCACTCTTATTTTTCTCCTGTTTTGCTTTATTAGCTCTATTAATATCATCTTTCAAAATGGAATCAGGAGTCATAGGAAGCAAAGTAATATTTTTATCCTTGTGAACAAGAGTATACTGATTGTTTCTACCATGGTGTACAGAATTTTATCAAATTGCCATGGTCTACCAAGTAATAAGGAACATGCTTGCATAGGTACCACATCACAATCAACATAATCAGCATATGTAGAGATACTAAAATGCACACGAACAGACGTGTTACCTTAACCTTGCCGCTGTTGTTGAACCATTGGATGTAGTAAGGATGTGGATGTGGTCTTGTGGTGAGAGAAAGCTTCTCCACCATATCCATGCTAGCCAAGTTGTTGCAGCTCCTCCATCTATGATGACGCTGAATAGAACGCTCCTTCACAACTCCCTTTGTATGGAACAAGTTATGCCTCTGATTTTGCTCAGCTTGTGTAACCTGCACACTCAAAACACGTTGAGCAACTAAACATTCATACCTGTCAAGATCTTCAGCAGCCATGTATTGCGCCTCAAGATCGAATCATCTCCACCGTGTTCTTCATGTGTAATAAGAGCCAAAGTCTCTTCATCATAGTCACTAGCGACTCATACCCACCATCCTCAAGAGCAATCATCACACGCTGAGATTGGCATTCTCTCAATAAAATGTCCTCTTCCCTTACAACGACGACAAATAATATCACTTGTGTGCCCTGTTGACGCCATGGAAGAAGAAGAGCTCTGTAGGCCCAGCAGTGTACTCTTGGCGATAGTGGTGGTTGTGCCCGCTTTCTTGTATCACGGTTGGAGGTGGCAGCCGACGGAGGTGCCGGTGTAGTAGAACGTGTGGAAGTAGATGATGCACGTGGTGTCCATGATGAAGGTCGACCTGCAGAAAAGTTAGTCCGCGCCAAGGCCTGGCCGATCCTGACTTCACGCTCAGCTTTACAAGCAAGATGGAATAATCGAGTGATATTATTATAATCCTTGTAGTCTAGAATGGTCTGAATCTCTATTTAATCCACCCGTAAAACGTGCAAGCATAGCTTCATTCTCCTCAACAATACCACATCTAATCAAGCCAGTTTGTAATTCCGATAATATTCTTCACCGAATTTTTCCTTGTCTTAAGCGCTGCAATTTTTGAAGTAATTCACGTTGATAATATGGTGGAACCCAACGAGCACGCATAGCAGTTTTCAAAGCAGCCCAAGTAGCTGGAACAGGATATAATCTACAATGTTCAGACCACCAAACACATGCAAAGCTAGTGAAAGCACAAACAGCAGCAGGAACACGTCTCTCCTCAGGATATTGTAAACATGTAAATCGTTGTTCAGTTTCTAATTCCCAAGTAAGATATATATCAGGAACATATCTACCCTCAAATGGTGGAATATTCAATTTTAGTTTAGGAGATGGTCATGATCTCGCACTGAAGGGGAGCCCGAACATCGCCATTATTTGCATGTGGACGACACGGTGGTTGTGGTGCTGGTGGTTGCACGTAGTTCGATGTTGATCAACCTCATCCTCGTAAGCTCTCACATAATCATCCTCCCCGCCGCAGCAGCAGGAGCCATGTATATCAACAGCAGCAAAGCAGCTTGGCGGTGAAGAGGGACACGGAAGCTCGGCGGAGGGCTGTTTCGCGATGTGGAGGTAGTCCGTGTTGTTGTAGTAGAGGTGCGTTAGGTGCAGCCGGTGGTGGTGGTGGTAGACGCGCGAGCAATTCATTAAACTTGATATCGAGCTTCGTTTCGAACGCCTTCTCAATGCCATCTATCTTCTCCATGGCCTCTTCAAATCTATTTAGCACATCGTCCACCTGCCCACTCATCATTTGTTGAAACTTATCATGTAGCGCTTTGTTTGTCATGTTCTCCCGGTCGGTCCTGCCGGCTTGTGATCCTGCCATGGTTAGCAGCAATAGAAACACACAAGAATATGATTGACAGACTACTAGGAAGTGGTGGTGATGGTGTGGTGGACAGTCACAAACCGTCGAGCAAATCTCAAAGTCTTACCAGTTCTTACCAAAGAAGAAAGCGGTGATCGGCAACCGATGTAGTCAAAACTCTCAAAGCTTGATAGAGCGATTACTGGGGAGAGTCAAACGACGATGTAGATGTATGTGGAGCTGGGAAGGCTTATAATATGGTAGCAAAAAAGGTTAGCAATAATCAATTCAGAGATGCAAAGTTGAATAAACGCTCAACGACGGTACTGTGCTGGTCCTAGGCTAGACCGTGCTAGAGACGCGAGCCTAGAACACTAACAAAATCACGGCGCTGCACGTAAACAAGGGAAAAGCACACTCTGGAATTTTTTTTCGTTTTTTTTGCTGCTTTTTTTTTTTGCGCTTTTTTTTTTTTTTTTTTGAAAAATCACTATAATGGCGAGTGTCTCAAAACTCTTCCGAGGTCAAACCGACAGGATGGGCACGAAATTTTTTGACCAAATATATTTTTTTTTCGACGCCGGACCCAAAACTGAAACGGGTCAAAAAACTTTCTATAACGGCGATTGTCTCAATCCACTTAGAAACACCTAAAATAGGATAGCCGAAATTTTTTGACAAGCACGTTTTGGAAAATTTTGGGCCTAAACGGAGGGTGGTTTCCAGAAACCAACTCCGGCAAGGAAACACGAATCGGAAACTAGATGGATCTCGAAAACAAACCTAATATGAGAAGAACTCGGATTGGTGGTGGATATATGGTGGTGGTATATGACAGCGGTGGTGGTATATGGTAGCGGTGGTGGTATATGGATACAGATTGGTGGTGGTATATGGATACGGATTCAGAGCGGTGGCGGATAAGCAATGGTGGTAGATGGCAAGGCGATGATGATGGTGCGGCAGCGGCGTGACAACTTATGACCAGAACTCGAAACTCTAAAAGACTAGACTCTAAGACCAGCAACTTGACACGACGATGCAACCGCAAATTCAACAAAGCAAAAACCCTAAAAAGATTATGCAAAGGCTCAGATTGGTTCGGATATGATGAACTAACCCTAATTTTTTATGGCTTTTTCGTGGACTTTAGGTATGAAGAACAGACTCGATCTAATCTACTTAAAAACTGTAAAATCTCACCGAGCAACCTGAAAATCTGATACCACTTGATAGAGGCAAAGGTGTCCCGATGTTTCGATGAGATGGTGGCTATCGTTTCGTGGGAGTCGACCTTGACGATCCGACCACTTAACGCGGCGAGACGTCGCGCCTTAGCAATCGCTAAACCAACTTCCGAGGGTTATTGACCACGCCGAGCACGATCAACTCGACCACGAGGGCCTGTTTCCTGCGAGCAAACGAAGAACAAGCAAGAAACTGAGATTGCAATCTGGATATTGCGAATATAAGATGAAAGCTTTATTGATCAAGGTGGGGTTCTGTGGACGCCTTTGTCCGGTCGTTGAACACAAACGGCACGAAGTTGCAGCTATGGCGAACTTTTAATCTAAACAAAACCCAAGGTCTAAACGGGCCCTAAGGGCTGTATATATGGAGGAAGAGGGGGAATTTCGTGGCCCTTGGTGGAGGGGTCCAAATCAACCCTAACTCTTGTTTCCCCACACATACGGACTCTAAAACAGCCTATACTTAAGTATTTCGAAATTACATGGGCCTGGCCCAATAATAAGGTGACGAAAGCACCTAGAATAGCCTATGGACGAATATTATGAAGTGGCATCTTGTATATTTCGTCCAAGGCCTCATGCACTCATTAGGGTGGCTTCAAAGTCCTGGAATCATCACTTGTAACTCCGTTCTTGTTCCCTTATGCATGCCAACATCTCCATGCTTGAACTTGCTCCAAGGTTCATCTTTCTTGTCCATGGTAGGCCCTTCATTTGTAAGCAAAACAAATGTATCCAATTTAGGCAGCATCATATTCTCATGAACATTAGAATCGTTACCAAGAAACGAAAGTACCTGATAATTCAATTGGCGCGAGCTCGAGTAATTGGTCCAGTATGTATAGCAGCAGGGGCTGTGGGTGTAACAATGGTATTGATGTCCTCATCAAAAGCAGTTTTCCATTCATCACCTTCTTGTATGCGGATTTGATAATAGCCACTTTTAAGATCAATTTTTGAGAAAAAGTTGGCTCCATTAAGTTCGTCAAGCATGTCATCTAAGCGGGGAATGGGATGCCTATATCGAACGGTAATAGCATTGATAGGTCACAAATCGGAACACAAGCGGAAACTTCCATCGGGATTAGGCACAAGAATAACCGGAACGGCACAAGGGCTTAGGCTTTCACGTACATGGCCGTTGTCGATGAGTTGTTGTACTTGCCGTAGAATCTCCTTGGTTTCTTCGGGATTGACTCGATATGGAGCTTTGTTTGGTAGAGGCGCTCCGGGGATGAGGTCGATTCGATGCTCAATGCCTCGAAGAGGAGGTAGACCCGGAGGTAGCTCATCGGGGAAAACATCTTGAAATTCCTGCAAAAGAGATTGAAACACCAAAGGTAGCTCGTGAATGGTGTTAGTTTTTGGTTCTCCATCCTTGCACACAAGGACAAAGTGCATCACATTCGATGGGTTCTCACACACTTCTCTCATCTCACTTTTGGTGGCAAATAGAATGAGGTTTTTCTCTCTAGGCGAAGAGTCGCTCAAATTTGGCTTGTGGCTCTCACTCACTTTTGGGTGGATCACTTTCTCACTCTTTTCTCTATGATGCGTGGCTTGCTTGTCGGCTATCACTTGAGTAGGAGACATAGGTCGTAGCACATATTCCTTCCCTTTCATCTTGAAGCTATAGTGATTGGTGCGCCCATTGTGGATGACACCACGGTCGAATTGCCATGGTCGACCTAGAAGTAGGTGGCAAACGGTCATTGGGAGCACATCACATTCCAACGTGTCTTCATAAGCACCAATTTTGAAGGAGACTTGGACCGTATGCTCGACTCGTATAGTGCCGGAGTCACTTAGCCATTGAACCTTGTAGGGGTGCGGGTGCTTCCTCCTAACCAATTGGAGCTTGGAGCATAGTTCTTCACTTGCAAAGTTGTGGCAACTACCTCCATCGATGATGACCTTGATGGACCGTCCATTGATGCCGGCTTTTGTGTGGAAGATGTGGCATCGTTGGTCTTCTTCTTGTTGATGTTGAAGAGTCAAGACCTTGGAGACAACGAGAGCGGGGCTCAAATCCTCATCACAAAAGACTTGATCATCTTCATCTTCGCTCACTCCGATTGCATGGCCACTTGCTCAAGAGCTTCCATCTCCTCTTCACTCATGGAGTCATATGTGCCATCGTCGTTAAGGATCATGGTGCGCTTGTTGGTGCATTCATATGACTTGTGGCCTCGGCCGCCGCAAGTGAAACACTTGAAGGAGCTTGTCTTGATGGTCTCATCGGTCGGAGTAGAGGATGAAGCACGCGGCTGGAGGTTGTTTGTAGTAGGAGGACGACGACTTGAACTTGCCGATCTTCAACCTCCTCCACATCAATGTGGTTCACCTGTCCCCTGTTGAAAGGGTTTGGCTTCTTTCCAGAGCTTCCATTGCTATTTCCATTCTGGCCTTCTGGACAGTCATTTGCATAGTGCCCAGTCTTGCGGCACTTAAAGCAAGTAATGTGACTCAGGTCTACCTTGGATGGTGTTGACGGGTTGGAGCGGTTCTGTCCATTGCTTCCTCCATTCCCGTTCCCATTCTTGTTGCCATTATGGTTATGCGAATTACCTCCTCCATGGGTATGCTGAAACTGAATTCCTGATTTAGGGGTATAACGAGGCTTCTTTGGGATCCGAGTTATACTTCCCTTGTCCATACTTCCGCTTGCAGTTCTCAATTTTCTGCTGCTTTCCTTCAATCATGAGAGCTCGGTCTACTAACTCCTGGTAGTTGTTGAAACTTGCTACCATCAACAGCATCTTGAACTCATCATTCAGTCCTTCTAGAAACTTCTCTGTTTAGCTGCATCAGAGTAACGTCATCCGGGGCATAACGTGCTAATTTGCTAAAATCATCCACGTCTTCGCCAACAGTCCTTCCTCCTTGGCGTAAGTTGCGAAACTCACGCTTCTTCATGGCCATGGCTCCTGCTGAAACATGGGCGGTCGAAAAGCTTGCTGAAATTGATCCCATGTGGCGGTGTCTACGGGTAAGTGGTGTGAAATTCTCCCACCATCTTTGCTGCGGGTCCTTCAAGCTGGTGTCTTTGCAAACTTCACTCTTTCACCATCTGTGCATCCCGCAGTGGTCAGCTCCTTCCTATCTTGCGGAGCCGGTCATCCGCCACAATCGGCTCGGTGCTCTTGGAATACACCGTGGGTTCATCTAAGGAAACGAGTCAGATGATCCGCAGGTGGTGGTGGTGGCGGTGGGTTGTTGTTGTTGTTGTTGTTCTGCACCAATGTTTGAATCAGGGTATTCTGCTGCTGGATCAATTGGGTGATCTCTGGCGGGAAAACGAATCCGGGGTCGCGTCTCGGCGGCATCTGATGGGTTTAGAAAAGAAGAGAAATGTAGAATAGAATGAGGTCTAAGGGGAATCACTACCCAATGCACATGAGCAAATGCACACAAAATCACTTCATTCAATCAAACAAGGGCTTACAACGATCTAACTATCGCAAAGTGCGTGTACTATAATGTTTACATGGAGGGTATACTACTAATATGTGGGGGACTTCTACTAATTTGAACCGGTGGAAGACTCCATGATGTCTGCTCCTGCTTCGTCTTCAAAGTCGGGTTCACTTGGATCCGAATCGGTGTCGTCGATGTTAATGTAGTCGCTGGGTATTCGACATCTTGGTCTTCATTCTCGAGCGCCAACTTCTTCTTGAGTTCTTCGATCTCGCACCTAAGATCGTTATTGTGTCTTGCCGAGCTACGATCTCGCCCATGTAGTCCTTGCGTGTAGTCTTTAGTTCTTCTTCCAATTCGATGATCCTTCCCTTTGTCTTCAGAACTCCAACATGTCATTGCACATTTGGTTCTCTGGCGTCGAATGTGCTGATTTAACTCTGGATGAAAGCTGCAATGGACCTATCCTTCTTGGTGCCGACGACGTCCAGCTTGTCATCTCGGCGTCCCATAAATCTGGTAGATGGTGTCCTTGAGGTCTTCTTGATAAACTTCTCCAATGCGTCCCATGGTGATGTGAGCTGCCATGCTCTTTCCTGGACTCCAAGTTGGTGCATGAAAACACTATCTATAGGCTTGGTGATTGGGGCGAATGTCCTTCCCGAACGTGAGCATGAATCTTCCAGCGCTCCTCTTGAGCAGAGTGGCGTTGAAAGTCCGGTGAAGCTTGGTAGTCCAATGTTCACGCATTTGGTAACTTCCTTCAAGTGAAATCCAAAAGGTGTGCCTTCATCCGGTTGGGTGTACTTGATCTTCGCGTCAAATCATCCTAAAGAGAGTAGAAAAGATGAGGAGTTAGAAAATGGGAAGAGAGTAGTGATCTATGGCTTTAACTTAGTGGTCGTGTCCTACGATCGGCGTGTGCTCGATACCATTCTCTCAGAGCGACCAGACCGAATGGATCGATCTCGTGCTCGGTGTCATCCTGGATCGATAATCCGACACCACACGATACTTGAAGGATTTATTGCGAGTAGCAATCACACACTTATTACATCGTTGTCCACAAGGAACTTATTACAATAATATGGCTTAAGGCCATCTAATAATAACAGCGGAAGGCTTGGAAGATAAGCGAGTCCATCAACTCCAACGGCATCACCGAGTATAGAACCACGACCTAACACCTTACTGTAAATTCGAAAAGTCTGCAGCGTGAAAGTTGCAGCCAACAAGTCGACACATGGAATATCTTGGCAATGTAACACATAAAAGCAATGAAGGAATGAGCCTATACTACATGCATATATGGCTGGTGGTAAAGCTCTACGGTTACATTTGCATAAAGCTGATTTGTCCCTACATCAAAGGAATAAATTTTATTTAACTATCATGGTGGTTGTTAAACATTGAGAATGGTTGACAGGATCCTCAATCCCAATTAAAAGTACTCATCAAAACCCAATAACTTTTATTTAGAAGTAACATGTTGAGATTCACATGATATTCAATTACGGATACTCAAATTGTCCAAAACCGGGGACACGGCTAATCATGATTAGTTTATACACTCTGCAGAGGTTTGCGCACTTTTCCCCACAAGACTCGATCGCCTCCGCTTGGTTCTCGCACTACATGGTGTTTGAGAAGCGGATGACCGAGACATAGTCTTTCGAAGCGCTAGCACCTTACATGTGGGTAGACCGTACCAACCTACATCCCCTACATCAGCTAGCCTACCCGTAAGAGTTCGCACAACTTAGTCAACTACGCATGAGCCCATAATTGGCTTGTGGCTGCACGGAAGTTTCCAGTTTGAATAATCTTATGATCCCTTAGAGCCTGGGTGGCGGTCCGAAGAAATACAGGCAAGTCCTGATAGAAACCAGGTGCCTCAATCCACCCAGATGTGTGTTTAGGTTGCCACCTTAGATAAACCATTAATTAACAATCTCACATCTGTTATGGATATTCACTCACCCAATCCACGTCTACTAGCATAGCATGGCATAATAGCAAACGTAGAAGTAACTCCCAAGGTTTCATAAGTAAAACAGGTAATAGGTACTACCTCAATCTACTTCCCATCCCACAATTTAATTAGATCCTAATCATGCAAGTGTTTGAGGAATAGATCTAATGCATAAAAACTGGGTATGAGAAAAGATATGATCAAGTGTTACTTGCCTTGCTGATGATCCGCGAGACCTAGAGATTCGAAGTAACAAGCGGCGCACTCCGGGTGATCTAACGCAGACAAACAACAAGCATACAATAAGTACTCCTCTAATGCACGGGGAAATCTCGAATAAAAGATCTAACCAGAAAGTTCAACTTAAGAACCCTGGTTGCAAAAGAATCGAATCGAAATAAACATCGAAAGTCGAAACTCGAGAGAGAACGACTCGGTTTTGCAATCTGAAACTAGGTCAAAATTTCACAGTAGCAAAACTCTGTGAAAGTAGGTTAGTCGAACGGCGGTTTCGTTCTGAAACTCCAGCGTTTGAATCACTGATTCCGATAAGCGGCGAAAAATAAAACAGATTTGAAAATCGGATCGAAATCGAATCGAGAAAAATAACGGATTAAATCCGATTAAAATAAAACGACGAACGGTTTAAATAGCGGACGTTAGTTAGCAGAACTAATCCAACGAACACGTTCATTGGAGCGAGCGGTTCGGTGAGCGTTCGTTAAATAAGAAAACCGAAAAAAAAAACCAATCTAGGGTTTTAAAAAAAACGAACATATCTAAAAAACCGGATCGGGTTTTAGGGAAAACCGGATCGGAGCGGAGCGGGCGGCGGCTACCTCCGTGATCGCGGCGAGGCTCAGCGGGGCTCGGGGCGGCGGGGCGGCGGGGTTCGGGAGGCGGCGAGGTGGCGGGCTCGGCGACGGCGAGAACGGCGGCGGCGGCGGCGCCTGGGGAGGTCGGCTGGGGAGGCGGCGGCTCTCGTGGGGTGAGGTGAGAGGGGCAGGCGGCTATTTATGGGGGGGAGGCGGCGCCTTGGGAGGGGCAAGGGGCGGCGGGTGAGCCGGACTCGGGAGGCGTCTTGTGGGGGGTTCCTTCGAGGCGGCGTCTTGTGAGAGGAGAGGGAGGCGGGCGGCTGGGCAGGGGCTGGCTGGCTGGGCAGTGGGCCTTGGCCCGGTAGCGTTTTTTGAATAAAATTAAACCAAGCGAATAATAAAAAAAAAATACTAAATGAACTCCGATTTGAATAAAACAAATTTTCCCGACTCCTAAAATGAGTCGAACAAAATGAACTTTAAAAGCAGCAAACATGCGTAATTTTTTAAAATGCTCATTTTGCCTAAGCAAAATAAATCTTCCAAAACCAAATTTTGATTTATTTATAATATCTTCATTTTTCCTAAATGTTGGGAAAGTCATATTATTCCCTCTCAAAATATTTTTATAGGAAAAACTTTATGAAGATAATTTAAATAAATCAAATGATCCTATTTTCAAAATTTGAGAAAACTCAAATATGAAAATAATGAAACTTCAACTCTCTCGAGGGTCCTTGAGTTGCGTGAAATTTTCTAGGATCGGAAAATGCGAGAAAATATGATATGCATGATGACCTAATGTATAACATTCCAAATTGAAAATTTGGGATGTTACAAACCTACCCTTAAGATGAATCTAGCCCTCGAGATTCGGGTTAAATAGAAAATAGGTGAGGTGGTCCTTAAGCAAAACTTCCTCTCTTTCCCGGTGGCTTCATCCTCGGTGTGGTGGCTCCACTTGAACTTTGCAAAACTTGATAACCTTCTGCGGGTAACTCTGCTGGCATAATCGAGAATCTTAACTGGTTTTCCTCATATGTCAAGTCATCCTTCAACTGAATTGCTTCGGTGGCACTTGTGTCTCTTAGCGGTACCTCTGCTATCTCGGGTGACATTTCTTCAATCGAGAAACATGGAATACATCATGAACTCTGACAGTCCTTGGCAATTCCAACTTATCATAACTTCTCCCATGCGTTGCAAAATCTTATATGGTCCAACGAAGCGGGTGCTAACTTTCCTTTCACTCCAAAGCGCTTAACTCCTCGGCGGGGATACTCGAGATATACTCTGTCTCCAACTTCATACTCAATCGCTGCGTTTGAATCGGCATAGCTCTTACGTCTAGACTGGGCTACCTTGAGCTGTCTCGAATTAACAACTTTCTGTTCGGACTCCTTAATTAAATCAGGTCCAAACAAGCGGCGATCTCGGTTTTGTCCCATGACAACGGTGTCCTGCACCTTCTTCCATCTGAGCCTCGAAGGTGCCATCTTTAAGCTGGTTTGGTAGCTGTTATTGTAGGAAAATTCTGCATCGGCAAATTATCATCCCAACTAGATCCATAATCTAGTGCACAAGCTCTCAGCATGTCCTCCAAAATCTGATTGACTCTCTCGGTCTGTCCATCGGTCTGTGGGTGGAAAGCTGTACTGAATTCCAATCGGGTTCCCAATGTTTCGTGCAACTGGTTCCAAAATTTTGAAGTAAATTGGGTTCCTCTATCCGATACAATGCTCCTCGGAACTCCGTGTAAACACACAATTCTGGTCATGTATATCTTTGCCAACTTAGCACTGCTATAGGTAGTCTTGACTGGAATGAAATGAGCTACCTTGGTCAAACGATCGACTATGACCCAAATCGAGTCATATCCTGAACGGGTCTTTGGCAAACCTGTGATGAAATCCATGCCTAGTTTATCCCACTTCCATTCGGTATCGGCAACGGTTGTAACAATCCTGCTGGCTTCTGATGCTCTGCTTTTACTTTCTGACATACGTCGCAAATTGCTACATACTCCGCAATATCCTTCTTCATTCCGGTCCACTAGAAAATATTCTTCAAATCCAAATACATCTTGGTATTTCCTGGGTGAATCGAATAGGGTGAATCATGGGCTTCTTGCAAAATCAACTTTCGATCTACGGGTCATTGGGCACAAAATACGGTCTTCAAACCATAGGGTATCGTGCTCATCCTCACGAAATCCTTTAGCTTTTCCTTTGCTCATTTTCTCCTTTATAGAGACAACTTCCTTATCGCCTTTTGGGCATCTCTGATTTTGTCCATCGATGTCGATTGAATCTCCAATGCTGCTACATAGCCTCTAGGAACTATTTCCAAACATAGCTCTCGAAGGTCCTCGGCTAACTCATTGGGTATTCCTCCCATCATTAGGGTATTGGCGTGGCTCTTACGGCTCAATCGTCACCTCGACATTAGCCTTTCGGGGTGATAATGCAATCTCATATCATAATCCTTGATAAGTTCTAACCATCTCCTTTGTGCGAGATTCAGTTCATACGTGTGAAGATGTACTTCAAACTCTTGTGATCCGTATATACTTCACAATGATTTCCAATGAGAAAATGTCTCCACGTCTTCAAGGCATACTGTGGCTGCTAACTCCAAATCATGAGTGGCATAATTCAACTCATGGGGCTTAAGTTGTCGTGAAGCATCTGAAACAACTCTTCCTTCCTGCATAAGCACGGCTCCAAGTCCTCGGCGTGAAGCGTCATAATACACCTCATAATCCTTAGTCCGATCCGCAATATCAAAACTGGTGAGGTAACCAATCTTTTCTTCAACTCTGAAAACTTGCCTCACAGTCCTCGGTCCATATGAATTTGTTTTCCTTTTTCAACAATTCAGTCATAGGCTTTGCAATCCTTGAGAAATTCTCAATGAATCTTGGTAGTATCCTGCGAGTCCAAGGAAACTCGAATCTCTCAACTGTCGTTGGTGCTTCCCATTTAGTTCTGGTCTCAACTTTTGTGGGGTCAACTGCTATCCCTTCTCCGGATATAACATGTCAGAAATCCAACTTCCTTTAACCAAAACTCACATTTGCTGAACTTGGCATACAGCTGGTGTTCCCTCGGTTTCTCCAAAACCAATCGCAAATGTTCCTTGTGTTCCTCTTCATTCTTGAGAAAATCAAAATATCATCAATGAACACCACGCGAACTTATCCAAAAACTCCATAAACACTTTGTTCATCAGGTTCATGAAATAGGCTGGTGGCGCGTTAGTCAGTCCAAATGACATAACGGTATACTCGTACAGTCCATATCTAAGTAGTAAATGCGGTCTTGGGTATGTCTTGCTCCCGAATCTTCATTGATGGTACCACGATCGCAAGTCGATCTTAGAAAACACTTTGGCTCCTTGCAAGCGATCAAGCAGATCATTTATCATAGGTAGTGGGTACTTGTTCTTGATTGTTACTTCATTCAATCCACGGTAATCAACAACCATTCTCAACGATCCATCCTTCTTCTCCACTAACAAAGCGGGTGATCCCCAAGGTGAAGAACTTGGGTGAATAAAGCCTTTATCCAATAGTTCCTTAATCGCTTCTTGATTTCCGCCAAATCCTTTGCGGGCATCTGTCTGGTCGCCCGATATCGGGCTGTTCACGGCAACAGCTCGATCAAAAATTCAATGTCTCTATCCGCGGCATTCACGGCAACTCTTAGGAAATACATCGGGATAATCCTTTACCCTGGTACTTCTTCTGTACCACTCGATAAGCAATTAACTTGTGCTCTCCTCGGCTCGTGCCGTGATACATATAATCCTCCTTCCTTACGGTGTGGTGAGCAAAATTGACCTTGTGGTACAATCTATGTTTCCTCCATACTTTGATAACCAATCCATTCCTAATATCACATCAATCCTTGGGATTCCGAACTATCAGTGCGAGGGAAAACATAGTGTCCAATCCTTAGTGGCGGTCGATCACACCATTTACTAGCCATGTACTCTGCTCGGGTGAGGTTACTAGCATGGGTGACCTAAGGGCTTGGGTGGTAAATTGTACTTATCCACAAATCCCTTGATATGTATGAATGCGATGCACCGATGTCGAAAAGAACAAGCTGCGATAAATGACTTAACCAAAAACTTACCGATTCTTGCATCGGGCTGATCTTCAACCTCCTCCACATCAATGTGGTTCACATCCCCTGTTGAAAGGGTTTGGCTTCTTTCGAGCTTCCATTGCTATTTCCATTCGTATACGGGCAGTCATTTGCATAGTGCCCAGTCTTGCGGCACTTAAAGCAAATAATGTGACTCAGTCTACCTTGGATGGTGTTGATGGGTTGGTGCGGTTTTGTCCATTGCTTCCTCCATTCCGTTCCCATTCTTGTTGCCATTATGGTTATCTGAATTACCTCCTCCATGGGTATCTGAAACTGAATTCCTGATTTAGAGGTATAACGAGGCTTGCTGGGATCGAGTTATACTTCCCTTGTCCATACTTCCGCTTGCAGTTCTCAATTCTTGCTGCTTTCCTTCAATCATGAGAGCTCGGTCTACTAACTCCTGGTAGTTGTTGAAACTTGCTACCATCAACGGCATCTTGAACTCATCATTCAGTCCTTCTAGAAACTTCTCTGTTTAGCTGCATCTCAGTAGCGTCATCGGGGCATAACGTGCTAATTTGCTAAAATCATCCACGTCTTGCCAACAGTCCTTCCTCCTTGGCGTAAGTTGCGAAACTCACGCTTCTTCATGGCCATGGCTCCTGCTTTGAAACATGGGCGGTCTGAAAAGCTTGCTGAAATTGATCCCATGTGGCGGTGTCTCACGGGTAAGTGGCTGTGAAATTCTCCCACCATCTGCTGCGGGTCCTTCAAGCTGGTGTGCTGCAAACTTCACTCTTTCACCATCATGCATCCTGCGGTGGTCAGCTCCTTCCTATCTTGCGGAGCGGTCATACTGCCACAATCGGCTCGGTGCTCTTGGAATACACGGTGGGTTCAGTCTAAGAAGCGAGTCGGATGATCCGCAGTGGTGGTGGTGGCGGTGGGTTGTTGTTGTTGTTGTTGTTACGCACCAATGTTTGAATCGGGGTATTCTGCTGCTGGATCAATTGGGTGATCTCTGGCGGGAAAAGCGAATCCGGGTCGCGTCTCGGAGGCATCGATGGGTTTAGAAAAGAAGAGAAATGTAGAATAGAATGAGGTCTAAGGGAATCACTACCCAATGCACATGAGCAAATGCACACAAAATCACTTCATTCAATCAAACAAGGGCTTACAACGATCTAACTATCGCAAAGTGCATGTACTATAATGTTTACATGGAGGGTATACTACTAATATGTGGGGGACTTCTACTAATTTGAACCGGTGGAAGACTCCATGATGTCTGCTCCTGCTTCGTCTTCAAAGTCGGGTTCACTTGGATCCGAATCGGTGTCGTCGATGTTAATGTAGTCGCTTGGGTATTCGACATCTTGGTCTTCATTCTGGCGCCAACTTCTTCTTGAGTTCTTGATCTCGTACTTAAGATCGTTATTGTGTCTTGCGAGCTACGATCTCGTCCATGTAGTCCTTGCGTGTAGTCTTTAGTTCTTCTTCCAATTCGATGATCCTTCCCTTTGTCTTACGTAACTCCAACATGTCATTGCACATTTGGTTCTCTGGCGTCGAATGTGCTGATTTAACTCTGGATGAAAGCTGCAATGGACCTATCCTTCTTGGTCTTGACGACGTCCAGTTGTCATCTCGGCGTCCGCATAAATCTGGTAGATGGTGTCCTTGAGGTCTTCTTGATAAACTTCTCCAATCGTCCCATGGTGATGTGAGCTGCCATGCTCTTTCCCGGACTCAAGTTGGTGCAATGAAAACACTATCTATAGGCTTGGTGATTGGGGCGAATGTCCTTCTGGAGCGTGAGCATGAATCTTCGGCGCTCCTCTTGAGCGAGTGGCGTTGAAAGTCCGGTGAAGCTTGGTAGTCAATGTTCGGTGCTTGGTAACTTCCTTCAAGTGAAATCCAAAAGGTGTGCCTTCATCCGGTTGGGTGTACTTGATCTTCGCGTCAAATCATCCTAAAGAGAGTAGAAAAGATGAGGAGTTAGAAAATGGGAAGAGTAGTGATCTATGGCTTTAACTTAGTGGTCGTGTCCTACGGTCGGCGTGTGCTCGATACCATTCTCTGTAGCGACCAGACCGAATGGATCGATCTCGTGCTCGGTGTCATCCCTGGATCGATAATGCCGACACCACACAAGTGCTTGAAGGATTTATTGCGAGTAGCAATCACACACTTATTACATCGTTGTCCACAAGGAACTTATTACAATAATATGGCTTAAGGCCATCTAATAATAACAGCGGAAGGCTTGGAAGATAAGCGAGTCCATCAACTCCAACGGCATCCTTGAGTATAGAACCACGACCTAACACCTTACTCGTCGTGCGAAAAGTGCATAGCGTGAAAGTTGCAGCCAAAACGGTCACACATGGAATATCTTGGCAATGTAACACATAAAACAATGAAGGAATGAGCCTATACTACATGCATATATGGCTGGTGGTAAAGCTCTCTGGTTACATTTGCATAAAGCTGATTTTCCCTACATCAAAGGAATAAATTTTATTTAACTATCATGGTGGTTGTTAAACATTGAGAATGGTTGACATCCTCAATCCCAATTAAAAGTACTCATCAAACCCAATAACTTTTATTTAGAAGTAACATGTTGAGATTCACATGATATTCAATTACGGATACTCAAATTGTCCATAACGGGGACACGGCTAATCATGATTAGTTTATACACTCTGCAGAGGTTTGCGCACTTTTCCCCACAAGACTCGATCGCCTCCGCTTGGTTCTCGCACTACATGGTGTTTGAGAAGCGGATGACCGAGACATAGTCTTTCGAAGCGCTAGCACCTTACATGTGGGTAGACCGTACCAACCTACATCCCCTACATCAGCTAGCCTACCGTAAGAGTTCGCACAACTTAGTCAACTACGCATGAGCCCATAATTGGCTTGTGGCTGCACACGGAAGTTTCAGTTTGAATAATCTTATGATCCCTTAGAGCACAGGTGGCGGTCCGAAGAAATCTGAGCAAGTCTGATAGAAACCAGGTGCCTCAATCCACCCGGATGTGTGTTTAGGTTGCCACCTTAGATAAACCATTAATTAACAATCTCACATCTGTTATGGATATTCACTCACCCAATCCACGTCTACTAGCATAGCATGGCACAATAGCAAGCGTAGAAGTAACTCCCAAGGTTTCATAAGTAAAAGCAGGTAATAGGTACTACCTCAATCTACTTCCCATCCCACAATTTAATTAGATCCTAATCATGCAAGTGTTTGAGGAATAGATCTAATGCATAAAAACTGGGTATGAGAAAAGATATGATCAAGTGTTACTTGCCTTGCTGATGATCCGCGAGACCTAGAGATTCGAAGTAACAAGCGGCGCACTCCGGGTGATCTAACGCAGACAAACAACAAGCATACAATAAGTACTCCTCTAATGCACGGGGAAATCTCGAATAAAAGATCTAACCAGAAAGTTCAACTTAAGAACCCTGGTTGCAAAAGAATCGAATCGAAATAAACATCGAAAGTCGAAACTCGAGAGAGAACGACTCGGTTTTGCAATCTGAAACTAGGTCAAAATTTCACAGTAGCAAAACTCTGTGAAAGTAGGTTAGTCGGAACGGCGGTTTCGTTACGAAACTCCAGGCGTTTGAATCACTGATTCCGATAAGCGGCGAAAAATAAAACAGATTTGAAAATCGGATCGAAATGGAATCGGAAAAATAACGGATTAAATCCGATTAAAATAAAAGCGACGAGCGGTTTAAATAGCGGACGTTCGTTAACAGAACTAATCCACGAACACGTTCATTGGTACGAGCGGTTCGGTGAGCGTTCGTTAAATAAGAAAACCGAAAAAAAAAACCAATCTAGGGTTTTAAAAAACCGAATATCTAAAAAAACGGATCGGGTTTTAGGGAAACCGGATCGGAGCAGCGGGCGGCGGCTACCTCGGTGATCGCGGCGAGGCTCGGGGCGGCGGGGTTCGGGAGGCGGCGAGGTGGCGGGGAGGCGGCGACGGCGAGCGGCGGGGCGGCTTCCTTGGGCGCGGCGGGTCGGCTTGGGGGAGGCGGCTCCGTGAGGTGAGGTGAGAGGGGGGGCAGGCTATTTATGGGAGGGGGAGGCGGGCGCTTGGGAGGGGCAAGGCGGCGGGTGGAGCCGGACTCGGGAGGCGTCTTGTGGTGGGGTTCCGCGAGGCGGTGGCGTCTTGTGAGAGAGAGGGAGCGAGGTATTGGGCAGAACTGGTGGTTGGGCAGTGGGCCTTGGCCCAGTAGCGTTTTTTTTAAATAAAATTAAACCAAACGAATAAAAAAAATAAAAAAATACTAAATGAACTCCGATTTGAATAAAACAAATTTTCCCCGACTCCTAAAAATGAGTCGAACAAAATGAACTTTAAAAACGGCAAACATGCATAATTTTTTAAAATGCTCATTTTTGCCTAAGCAAAATAAATCTTCCAAAACCCAAATTTTGATTTATTTATAATATCTTCATTTTTCCTAAATGTTGGGAAAGTCATATTATTCCCTCTCAAAATATTTTTATAGGAAAAACTTTATGAAGATAATTTAAATAAATCCAAATGATCCTATTTTAAAAATTTGAGAAAACTCAAATATGAAAATAATGAAACTTCCAACTCTCTCCGAGGGTCCTTGAGTTGCGTGAAATTTTCTAGGATCGGAAAAATGCGAGAAAAATATGATATGCATGATGACCTAATGTATAACATTCCAAATTGAAAATTTGGGATGTTACAAAGTTGAATGATGCCGTTTTCTCATCAAAGCGCGGATCTCGTCCATTGTTGCATCGTTCTCTTGCTTGTGAGCGTCGAACTTGTTGTCGAAGTAGTCTCTTGTACGTTGCTCGGAGAGTCGCAAGTCGGTGGCGAGGTTGTCGATGCGGTCGCTCATTGCTTGTTGTTCTTGGTGCAACGCTCGTTGTGCACCAAAGAAGTGGCTCTTGGTGACGTATGATGACATGTAAATCGTCTTGCTCGGTGAAGAGTGGGTTGGTAGAGGTACTTGGCCTATCCATCATTCCAAGCAAAATGTGAGTGGTAGAGCGGAAAGAACTTATACCAATGTACCTTTGGTGATGTTGAAGATGAATCAAGTTCACTCAAATGCGGACAATGAAATAGCACTCTTGGTACCGATTCTTGTCGGCTCTCACACCTACACAAATAAAAGCTTATGGTGGAGCTCGGTTAGGATGGTGGCACAAAATTTGATGCAATTGTAAGTGAGACTCAATAATGTTGGAAATGATTCACAAATTTGCAAATGCAACAAGTAGACCAATAGCAAGATATGGTACACGGAAACAAACATGCAAATAGATAATATGGGGTTATGCAACCAAGGATGAGCCAAAATGTGGAATTCACCAAGATTCTCTTGTTGCACAACACTAGAGAGGCGCTAGCACGATTGCACAATAGGCGGATCTGAACTTGTGCACAACCTACTAAGCAAAATGCAACAACTTCTATCCCAAGTATGCTATATGTATGGTGTTTCGATGTGTTGATCCAAGATGATCAAGTATGACAATCTTAATGTTGTATGATGCTATGGTTCTTGCTCATAAGCTCTTTGCTTATCTTTCTCTCTTTGCTTAAAAGCTTGATTGGCTCTTTCTCTTTTGAGCTCTTTTCTCATGCAAAATTTCACGAACCAAGATAGCAATTGTGTATGCGATGACAACTTTGTGACACACAAGTTGATGCTAAGATACGCACCACTTTGGTATGGTATGTATGCTATGGAGTATGATCACTAATGTGCACAAGTCACGTTGCCGGCAATACTCAATGGCTAGTCTCGATGGGTAAGCAACGCAAAAGATGGGCTATGATGGTTATCAATGCAATTGCGAGTAATGACAAAGATGTCGACGATGTTACCGTCCTTGGCGAAGATGAGCGGTGGTGATGTTGATGTTGAACCGTACCTAGATAGCCGAAACACAAAAGGATACGGAAACCCCAACTCAAATTCTCGAAGCAAAATTTGGCAACATTGTTGGAAGTGGTAATGGGAAAGGTTATGGTGGTGTTATGGGGAAGTGGTGGAGGTATATGGAAGTGTATGTGGGCACGGGATAAAATTTGGCGAAAGTTAGGCGGTGAGCAGGGGTGGTGGATGGGGATTGTTGCTACCGGGGCGGTTCGGGCTGGAAGGCGGATGTCCGAGGCGCCGGATGTCCGGGCTGGTCGGGCCGGATGTCCGGGGTGCCGGATGTCCGGGCTGTTCGGGCCGGATGTCCGGGCTCGATGAACACCGTGTGGAGAGGTCAAATTCGGTCAAAATTTCAGCATCATGCACATATTGATCTTTGATGGTCTCCAAACCAAATATTTTGAAGTCAAGTTGTGAAAGCATAGTATATCGACGAGACAAAGCATCAGCAATAACATTTTCTTTACCCTTCTTGTGTTTAATGACATAAGGGAAAGTCTCAATGAATTCAACCCATTTAGCATGTCTACGATTCAGTTTAGCTTGACTTTTAATATGTTTCAAAGATTCATGATCAGAATGTATAACAAATTCTTTGGGCCATAAATAATGTTGCCATGTCTCTAAAGTCCGAACAAGAGCATATAATTCTTTGTCATAAGTAGAATAGTTCAGACTAGGCCCACTCAATTTTTAGAGAAAAGTATGCAACAGGTTTGCCATCTTGTAATAACACACCTCTAATCCAATTCCACTAGCATCACATTCAAGCTCAAAAGTCTTATTAAAGTCAGGAAGTTGGAGTAAAGGAGCATGTGTCAACTTATCTTTCAATACCGTGAAGGCTTCTTCCTGTGCGGTACCCCAAACAAAAGGCACATCCTTCTTTGTAAGCTCATTGAGAGGTGCAGCAATGGTGCTAAAGTCTCTCACAAAGCGCCTATAGAAACCAGCGAGTCCAAGAAAACTCCTCACTTGTGTGACCGTTTTGGGCTGCGGCCAACTCTCAATAGCTTCAATCTTGGCTTTATCAACTTCAATTCCTGTGGAGTAACAACATAGCCAAGAAAAGATACTCGGTCGGTGCAAAAGTGCACTTCCCAAGGTTACCAAACAAGCGTGCATCACGTAGAGCATTAAAAACAACACGTAAATGTTCCAAATGTTCTTCCAAAGATTTGCTATAAATCAGTATATCATCAAAGTAAACTACCACAAATCGTCCAATGAAAGCACGTAAAACTTCGTTCATTAATCTCATGAAAGTACTAGGTGCATTAGTTAACCCAAAAGGCATGACTAACCACTCATATAATCCAAACTTAGTTTTAAATGCTGTTTTCCATTCATCTCCCAATTTCATACGAATTTAATGGTATCCACTCATAAATCAACTTTGGAGAATATTGTAGAGCCACTTAATTCATCAAGCATATCATCTAGCCTAGGAATAGGATGGCGATAACGAATATTAATATTATTAATGCCTCTACAATCAACACACATACGCCGACGTACCATCCTTTTTAGGCACTAGTATAATAGGAACAGCACAAGGACTAAGAGATTGGCGTATATAACCTTTGTCGAGCAGCTCACATACTTGACACATAATCTCCTTCGTCTCCTCGGATTGATGCGGTATGGTGCACGGTTGGGTAGCGATGCAGGAATTAAGTCACTTTGATGCTCAATCCCTCGAATAGGTGGTAATCCGGTGGCACGTCTTGTGGGAAGGCGTCGTGAACTCCTGCAAAATGTTAGTGACAGCGGGGGCAAAGAGGAAAACACGTCCTCGAATGAAAATAATGCCTCTTTGCACACAAAAGCATAGCAAACAGATTTGCTAGAATCTAGCTCATCAATATCAGATTTGGTGGCAAATAAACATGCACTTTTCAGTTTAATTTCAGAAGCAACATTAGATGGTTTATTATTAGGCTTCATTTGTTGCTCAAATTCTTTTGCCACAATCTGATTTTCACTCTTATTTTTCTCCTGTTTTGCTTTATTAGCTCTATTAATATCATCTTTCAAAATGGAATCAGGAGTCATAGGAAGCAAAGTAATATTTTATCCTTGTGAACAAGAGTATAGTGATTGTTTCTACCATGGTGTACAGAATTTTATCAAATTGCCATGGTCTACCAAGTAATAAGGAACATGCTTGCATAGGTACCACATCACAATCAACATAATCAGCATATGTAGAGATACTAAAATGCACACGAGCAGTCGTGTTACCTTAACCTTGCCGCTTTTGTTGAACCATTGGATGTAGTAAGGATGTGGATGTGGTCTTGTGGTGAGAAAGCTTCTCCACCATATCCATGCTAGCCAAGTTGTTGCAGCTCCCTCCATCTATGATGGCCGAATAGAGCGTTCCTTCACAACTCCTTTGTATGGAACAAGTTATGCCTCTGATTTTGCTCAGCTTGTGTAACCTGCACACTCAAAACACGTTGAGCAACTAAACATTCATACTGTCGGCATCTTGACAGCCATGTATTGCGTCTCAAGATCAGAATCATCTCCACCGTGTTCTTCATGTGTAATAAGAGCCAAAGTCTCTTCATCATAGTCACTAGCGGACTCATACCCACCATCCTCGTAGCAAATCATCTGCGCTGAGATTGGCATTCTCTCATAAAATGTCCTCTTCCCTTACAACGACGACAAATAATATCACTTGTGTGCCCTGTTGGCGCCATGGAAGAAGAAGAGCTCTGTGTAGGCCCAGCGGTGTGCTCTTGGCGGATAGTGGTGGTTGTGCCTGCTTTCTTGTATCACGGTTGGAGGTGGCAGCCGGCGGAGGTGCGGTGTAGTAGAGCGTGTGGAAGTAGATGATGCGTGGTGTCCATGATGAAGGTCGACCTGCGAGAAAAGTTAGTCCGCGCCAGCGCTGTCGATCCTGCACTTCACGTTCAGCTTTACAAGCAAGATGGAATAATCGGTGATATTATTATAATCCTTGTAGTCTAGAATGGTTTGAATCTCTCTATTTAATCCACCGAAAGCGTGCAAGCATAGCTTCATTCTCCTCAACAATACCACATCTAATCAAGCCGGTTTGTAATTCACGATAATATTCTTCTACGAATTTTTCCTTGTCTTAAGCGCTGCAATTTTTGAAGTAATTCACGCTGATAATATGGTGGAACCTTGAGTACGCATAGCAGTTTTCAAAGCAGCCCAAGTAGCTGGAACAGGATATAATCTACAATGTTGGACCACCAAACACATGCAAAGCTAGTGAAAGCACAAACAGCAGCGAGAACACGTCTCTCCTCGGGATATTGTAAACATGTAAATCGTTGTTCAGTTTCTAACTCCCAAGTAAGATATATATCGGGAACATATCTACCTTCAAATGGTGGAATATTCAATATCAGTTTAGGGAGATGGTCGATCTCGTACTGAAGGGGAGCCGAACATTGCCATTATTTGCATGTGGGCGACACTGGTGGTTGTGGTGCTGGTGGTTGCACGTGGTTCGATGTTGATCAACCTCATCCTCGTAATCTCTCACATAATCATCCTCCCCACCGCAGCAGCAGGAGCCACGAAGTATCAGCAATGGCACCGGCAGCTTGGCGGTGAAGTGGGACACGGGAAGCTCGGCGGAGGGCTGTTTCGCGATGTGGAGGTAGTCCTTGTTGTTGTAGTAGAGGTCGTTAGGTGCCGCCGGTGGTGGTGGTGGTAGGCAGCGAGCAATTCATTAAACTTGTTATCGAGCTTTGTTTGACGCCTTCTCAATGCCATCTATCTTCTCCATGGCCTCTTCAAATCTATTTAGCACATCTTCCACCTGCCCACTCATCATTTGTTGAAACTTATCATGTAGCGCTTTGTTTGTCATGTTCTCCCGATCGATCCGTCGGCTTGTGATCCTGCCATGGTTAGCGACAATAGAAACACACAAGAATATGATTGACGGACTACTAGGAAGTGGTGGTGGTGGTGTGGTGGACGATCACAAATCCGTCAAGCAAATCTCAAATTCTTACAGTTCTTACCCAGAAGGCGGTGATCGGCAACCGATGTAGTCAAAACTCTCAAAGCTTGGATAGGCGATTACGGGAAGAGTCAAGCATACGATGTAGATGTATGAGGAGCTGGGAAGGCTTATAATATGGTAGCAAAAGGGTCAGCAATAATCAATTCAGAGATGCAAAGTTGAATAAGCGCTCAACAGATTTGATCTTGTGCTGGTCCTAGGCTGAACCGTGCTAGAGGCGAGCCTAGAACACTAACAAAATCACAGCTGCTGCGGAAACAACGGAAAAGCACACTCTGGAATTTTTTTCGCTCTTTTTTGCGCTGCTCTTTTTTTTTTGCGAAAAATCACTATAATGGCGAGTGTCTCAAAACTCTTCCAGGTCAAAGCTGACGGGATGGGCACGAAATTTTTCGACCAAATTTTTTTTTTTGCCCGGACCCAAAAAGCTGAAGCAGGTCAAAAAACTTTCTATAACGGCATTGTCTCAATCCACTTAGAAACACCTAAAAATAGGATAGCCAGAAATTTTTTTGACAAGTACGTTTTTGGAAAATTTTGGGCCTAAACGGAGGGTGGTTTCCAGAAACCAACTCCGGCAAGGAAACACGAATCGGAAACTAGATGGATCTCGAAAACAAACCTAATATGAGAAGAACTCGGATTGGTGGTGGATATATGGTGGTGGTATATGACAGCGGTGGTGGTATATGGTAGCGGTGGTGGTATATGGATCTGATTGGTGGTGGTATATGGATACGGATTGAGGCGGTGGCGGATAAGCAATGGTGGTAGATGGCAAGGCGATGATGATGGTGCGGCAGTGGCGTGACAACTTATGACCCGAACTCGAAACTCTAAAGACTAGACTCTAAGACCAGCAACTTGACACGGCGATGCAACCGCAAATTCAACAAAGCAAAAACCCTAAAAAGATTATGCAAAGGCTCGATTGGTTGGATATGATGAACTAACCCTAATTTTTTGTGGCTTTTTCGTGGACAATAGGTATGAAGAACAGACTCGATCTAAACTACAAAAACTGGAAAATCTCACCGAGCAACACGGAAATCGATACCACTTGATAGAGGCAAAGGTGTCCCGTCTTTCGATGAGATGTTGGTTTTCGCTTTGGAGGAAGTCGACTTTGGCGATCCGACTACTGAGCGTGCGAGGGCGTCGGCGCCTTAGCAATCGCTAAACCAACTCCGAGAGGTTATTGACCACGCCGAACACGATCAACGACCACGAGGGTCATTTCCTGCGAGCAAGCGAAGAACAAGCAAGAAACTGAGATTGCAATCTGGATATTGCGAATATAAGATGAAAGCTTTATTGATCAAGGTGGGGTTACTGTGGCGCCTTTATGCAGTCGTTGAACACAAATGAAATGCACGCGAAGTTGCAGCTATGGCGAACTTTTAATCTAAACAAAACCCAAGGTCTAAGCGGTGCCCTAAGGGCTGTATATATGGAGAAAGAGGGGGAATTTCGTGGCCCTTGGTGGAGGGGTCCGAAATCAACCCTAACTCTTGTTTCCCCACATCACGGACTCTAAAACAGCCTATACTTAAGTATTTCGAAATTACATGGGCTGGCCCAATAATAAGGTGACGAGCACCTAGAAGAGCCTATGGACGAATATTATGAAGTGGCATCTTGTATATTTCGTCCAAGGCCTTATGCACTCATTAGGGTGGCTTCAAAGTCCTGGAATCATCACTTGTAACTCCGTTCTTGTTCTCCTTGCGCATGCCAACATCTCCATGCTTGAACTTGCTCCAAGGTTCATCTTTCTTGTCCATGGTAGGCCCTTCATTTGTAAGCAAAACAAATGTATCCAATTTAGGCAGCATCATATTCTCATGAACATTGGAATCGTTACCAAGAAAGCGAAAGTACACGATAATTCAATTGGCGTGCGCGAGCTCTAGTAATTGGTCCAGTATGTATAGCAGCAGGGGCTGTGGGTGTAACAATGGTATTGATGTCCTCATCACCTTGACGGACCTTCCATTGATGCCGGCCTTTGTGTGGAAGATGTGGCATCTTTGGTCGTCTTCTTGTTGATGTTGAAGGGTCAAGACCTTGGAGACAACGAGAGCGGGGCTCGAATCCTCATCGCAAAAGACTTGATCATCTTCATCTTCGTTCACTTGTCGGTGCGTGGCCACTTGCTCAAGGGCTTCCATCTCCTCATTACTCATTGAGTCGTATGTGCCGTCGTCGTTGAGGATCATGGTCCGCTTGTTGGTGCATTCATAGGACTTGTGGCCTCGGCCGCCGCAAGTGAAACACTTGAAGGAGCTTGTTTTGATGGTCTCATCGGTCGGAGTAGATGATGAAGCACGCGGCTTGAAGTTGCTTGTAGTAGGAGGAGGACGACTTGAACTTGTCGACTTTCTCTTGTAACTTCGACTTGTAAATGCGTTGTTTGTAGAAGGTTTGGTTGATGTAGATGTTGGAGGAGGTGTTGAAGCTTGGTTGTTGGAGAAGCCGTAGGTCTTGGATGAGTACTTGAAGTCATCTTGTACTTGATGTTCCGCCTTTGTAGCTTGATGTACGAGCTCAATGAGGGTGGAGTATGGTTGGAAGTCGGCGATCTTCTTGATGGGATGATTTAGTCCATTCAAGAAACGTGCCATAGTTTGCTCATCATCTTCCTTGACACTGGCTCGAATCATGGCTATCTCCATTTCCTTGTAGTATTCTTCAACACTCTTTGTTCCTTGCTTGAGAAGTTGGAGTTTCTTGAAGAGGTTGCGGTTGTAGTAGGTTGGCACAAAACGTGCTCGCATGACATCCTTCATTTGAGCCCAAGTGGTGATTGGAGGTTCACCTCTTGCTTGTCGTCGCTCAATGATTTTTTCCCACCATATGAGCACATAGTCTCGGAACTCAAGTGATGCCATAGCGATTTTCTTCGCTTCCTCGTCGTTGTGCAACCGAAAGATTTTGTCAACCTTCAATGCCCATGCGAGATAGTCTTCGGGGCCATTGCTTCTGTTGAACTTGGGCATGGTGAATTTTAGCTTGCCGTAGCGTTGCTCTTCATTGTGTTGTTGGCGATGTTGATGATGACGCCCTTGATGTGGATTGCAATCGTCTTCATGTTGCTCTTGGCGTGGAGGAAGACCATGATCACCTTGCTCTTGTTGAACTTGAGGTTGAAGTGGAGCTTGACGAGCTTGTGGAGGAGCTTGAGGAACTTGATGTTGTCCATGAGGTTGGTAGTTCCTCTCTTGGATTTCTTCTCGAAGGGCTTCCTCTTGATTGCGCCGTTCGCGATTGCGGTTGGCGAAGGCTCTACTTGATTCTTGAAGGGCACGTTGCGCCTCAAGAGCTTGCGCTTCACGTTGTTGTTGTTGTTGTTGAAGACGTTGAGCCTTGGCGTCTTGTTAAATCTTGGTGTAGGCGCTCGTTCTTCCTCTTGGCGCCGTAGTCGTTGTCGTTCTCGAGCTTGAGCAAAAGCGTCTTGGTTTGATTGAGGACGAGGAACTTGATCATCAACTTGCTCTTGTGAATGCTTGTCATGTAGCGGGTTGCGAGATGCATAGCGGTCTTGACGTCTTGCACGACGAAGAGTGTTTGAAGTAGGTGTACTTGAGTCGTAGAAGGTGTCATCGGATGTCGACTCGATCGGCTCCGTCTTGATGATGAAGAAGTTGAATGATGCGGTTTCTCATCAAGGCGCGGATCTCGTCCATTCTTGCATCATTCTCTTGCTTGTGAGCGTCGAACTTGTTGTCGAAGTAGTCTCTTGTACGTTGCTCGGAGAGTCGCAAGTCAGTGGCGAGATTATTGATGCGGTCGCTCATTGCTTGTTGTTCTTGGTGCAACGCTCGTTGTGCACCAAAGAGGTGGTTCTTGGTGATGTATGATGACATGTCATCGTGTTGTTCGATGAAGAGAGGGTTGGTAGAAGTACTTGGCCTATCCATCATTCCAAGCAAAAATGTGAGTGGTAGAAAGGAGAAGAACTTATACCAATGTACCTTTGACCGATGTTGATGATGAATCAAGTTCACTCAAATGCGGACAATGAAATAGCACTATTGGTACCAATTCTTGTCGGTTCTCACACCTACACAAATAAAAGCTTATGGTGGAGCTCGGTTAGGATGGTGGCACAAAATTTGATGCAATTGTAAGTGAGACTCGATAATTTTGGAAATGATTCACAAATTTGCAAATGCGACAAGTGGACCAATAGCAAGATATGGTACACGGAAACACACACGCAAATAGATAATATGGGGTTATGCAACCAAGGATGAGCCAAAATGTGGAATTCACCAAGATGCTCTTGTTGCACAACACTAGAGAGACGCTAGCACGATTGCACAATAGGCGGATACGAACTTGTGCACAACCTACTAAGCAAAAAATGCAACGACTTCTATCCCAAGTATGCTATATGTATGGTGTTTCGATGTGTTGATCAAAGATGATCAAGTATGACAATATTAATGTTGTATGATGCTATGGTTCTTGCTCATAAGCTCTTTGCTTATCTTTCTCTTTTTGCTTAAAAGCTTGATTGGCTCTTTCTCTTTTGAGCTCTTTTCTCATCAAAACTTCACGAACCAAGATAGCAATTGTGTATGCGATGACAACTTTGTGACACACAAGTTGATGCCAAGATATGCACCACTTTGGTATGGTATGTATGCTATGGAGTATGATCACTAATGTGCACAAGTCACGTTGCCGACAATACTCAATGGCTAGTCTCGATGGGTAAGCAACGTAAAAGATTGGCTATGATGGTTATCAATGCAATTGCAAGTTATGAAAAAGATGTCGACGATGTTACCGTCCTTGGCGAAGATGAGTGGTGGTGATGTTGATGTTGAACCGTACCTAGATAGCCGAAACACAAAAGGATACTGAAACCCCAACTCAAGTTCTCAAAGCAAAATTTGGCAACATTGTCGGAGTTGGTAGTGGGAAAGGCTATAATGGTGTTATGCGGAAGTGGTGGAGGTATGTGGAAGTGTATGTGGGCACCGGGACAAAATTTGGTGAGAGTTAGGCCGTAAGCAGGGGTGGTGGATGGGAGTTGCTGCCGGGGCGGATGTCGGGCTGGAAGCGGATGTCCGAGTGCGGATGTCCGTCTGGTCGGGCGGATGTCCGGCTCTGGATCCGTGGGCGAACTTCGATGAACACCGCGTGTAGAGGTCAAATCCGGGGCAAAATTCAGGCGATTTTGTGGATGGATATTGTGGAAAAGGTGGGGAATGCTAGATCTCTACGCAACACACGAAATCCATGGATCAAATCAACAAAACTTCATCACACCAACAGATCAAAAAAAAATTTGGGGCTATTTTGGTGGGGATTTTCGGTTTAGGGCGAAAACAACAAAATCAAGCTAGAAAACACGGGTAGGGGCTCCAAAAGCGTGATCAACGTGGCTCATGATACCAAGATGATGTAGAGGCGGAACCCTCGTGGATGATCTTTCACGTTTGGAGTGGATCCTACGGGAATCACGAAGAACACGCGCAGAACAAAGGGAAACACGGAAGAAAGCGAGAGAGATCGCTCAACCAACAAGAAATCAATCACACAAGTGCTAGATCACCGAACTGATGAGGACATCAATACCATTGTTACACCCACAGCCCCTCTGCTACATATCTTGGACCAATTACTAGAGCTCGCATGACGCCAATTAAATTATCGGTACTTTCGTTTCTTGGTAATGATTCTAATGTTCATGAGAATATGATGCTGCCTAAATTGGATACATTTGTTTTGCTTACAAATGAAGGCCCTAGCTTGGAGAAGGATGGACATTGGAGCAAGAACAAGCATGGAGATAATGCCATGCATAAGGAGAAACAAACGGAGTTACAAGTGATGATTCAGGACTTTGAAGCCACCCTAATGAGTGCATGAGGCCTTGGACGAAATATACAAGATGCCACTTCATAATATTCGTCCATAGGCTATTCTAGGTGCTCGTCACCTTATTATTGAGCCAGGCCCATGTAATTTCGAAATACTTAAGTATAGGCTGTTTTAGAGTCCGTATGTGTGGGGAAACAAGAGTTAGGGTTGATTTGGACCCCTCCACCAAGGGCCACGAAATTCCCCCTCTTCCTCCATATATACAGCCCTTAGGGCACCGTTAGACCTTGGGTTTTGTTTAGATTAAAAGTTAGCCATATCTGCAACTTGGCGTGCCGTTTGTGTTCAAACGACGGACAAAGCGTCACGAGAACCCCACCTTGATCAATAAAGCTTTCATCTTATATTCGCAATATCCAGATTGCAATCTCAGTTTCTTGCTTGTTCTTCGTTTGCTCGCAGGAAGCAGACCCTCGTGGTCGGTTGATCGTGCTCGGTGTGGTCAATAACCTCTCGGAGTTGGTTTAGCGATTGCTAAGGCTCGGCGTCCTCGACGTCGTAGTCGGATCGTCAAAGTCGACTTCCTCCAAAGCGAAAACCACATCTCATCGAAAGGCGGGACACCTTTGCCTCTATTAAGTGGTATCAGATTTTCAGGTTGCTCGGTGAGATTTTACAGTTTTCGTAGATTAGATCGAGTCATTCTTCATACCTAAAGTCCACGAAAAAGCCACAAAAAAAAATTAGGGTTAGTTCATCATATCCAAACCAATCGAGCCTTTGCATAATCTTTTTAGGGTTTTTGCTTTGTTGAATTTGCGGTTGCATCGTCGTGTCAAGTTCTGGTCTTAGAGTCTAGTCTTTTAGAGTTTGAGTTCGGTCATAAGTTGTCACGCCGCGCAGCACCATCATCATCGCCTTGCCATCTACCACCATTGCTTATCCGCCACCGCTCTGAATCCGTATCCATATACCACCACCAATCCGTATCCATATACCACCACCGCTACCATATATCACCACGCTGCCATATACCACCACCATATATCCACCACCAATCCGAGTTCTTCTCATATTAGGTTTGTTTTGAGATCCATCTAGTTTCGATTCGTGTTTCCTTGCGCATAGGTCTCGGAAAAAAAAAAGTCTGAAACCACCCTCCGTTTAGGCCCAAAATTTTCGAAAACACACTTGTGAAAAATTTTACGGCTATCCTATTTTTAAGTGTTTCTAAGCGTATTGAGGCGATCGCGTTATAGAAAGTTTTTTGACCCGTTTCGAGATTTGGGTCGGGCAATCGAAAAAAAAATTTTGGTCAAAAATTTCGTGCCCATCCTGTCGGTTTGACCTCGGAAGAGTTTTGAGACACTCGCCATTATAGTGATTTTTAAAAAAAAAAAAGCATAAAAAAAAAAAGCAAAAAAAAAAAAAAGCGAAAAAATAAAATTCAGTGTGCTTTTCCATTGTTTCCGTGCAGCGCCGTGATTTTGTTAGTGTTCTAGGCTCGCGTCTCTAGCACAGTCTAGCCTAGGACCCGACCGATACCGTCGTTGGCGTTTATTCAACTTTGCATCTCTGAATTGATAATGCTGACCCTTTTGCTACCATATTATAAGCCTTCCCAGCTCCACATACATCTACATCGTGCATTTGACTCTCCACAGTAATCGCTCTATCAAGCTTTGAGAGTTTTGACTACATCGGTTGCCGATCACCGCTTTCTTCTTTGGTAAGGCTGGTAAGAATTTGAGATTTGCTTGACGGATTTGTGATTGTCCACCACACCACCACCACCACTTCCTAGTAGTCAGCCGAATCATATTCTTGTGTGTTTCTATTGCTGCTAACCATGGCAGGATCACAAGCCAGCGAGACCGATTGGGAGAACATGACAAACAAAGCGCTACATGATAAGTTTCAACAAATGATGAGTGGGCAGGTGGACGATGTGCTAAATAGATTTGAAGAGGCCATGGAGAAGATAGATGGCATTGAGAAGGCGTTGAAACAAAGCTCGATAACAGGTTTAATGAATTGCTCGCGCTACCACCACCACCACCGGCTGCACCTAACGCACCTCTACTACAACAACAAGGACTACCTCCACATGTGAAACAGCCCTCCGCCGAGCTTCCGTGTCCCTCTTCACTGGCCAAGCTGCTGGTGCTCTTTGTTGATATACATGGCTCCTGCTGCTGCGGTGGGGAGGATGATTATGTGAGAGCTTACGAGGATGAGGTTGATCAACATCGAACTACGTGCAACCACCAGCACCACAACCACCAGGTCGTCCACATGCAAACAATGGCAATGTTGGGCTCCCCTTGGTGCGAGATCATGACCATCTCCCTAAACTGAAATTGAATATTCCACCATTTGAGGGTAGATATGTTCTGATATATATCTTACTTGGGAGTTAGAAACTGAACAACGATTTACATGTTTACAATATCACGAGGAGGCGTGTTCCTGCTGCTGTTTGTGCTTTCACTAGCTTTGCATGTGTTTGGTGGTCTGAACATTGTAGATTATATCCTGTTCCAGCTACTTGGGCTGCTTTGAAAACTGCTATGCGTACTCGTTGGGTTCCACCATATTATCAGCGTGAATTACTTCAAAAATTGCAGCGCTTAAGACAAGGAAAAATTCGGTGAAGAATATTATCGGGAATTACAAACTGGCTTGATTAGATGTGGTATTGTTGAGGAGAATGAAGCTATGCTTGCACGTTTTACGGGTGGATTAAATAGAGAGATTCAGACCATTCTAGACTACAAGGATTATAATAATATCACTCGATTATTCCATCTTGCTTGTAAAGCTGAGCGTGAAGTGCAGGATCGGCGGAGGCCTTGGCGCGGACTAACTTTTCTGCAGGTCGACCTTCATCATGGACACCACGTGCATCATCTACTTCCACACGTTCTACTACACGGCACCTCCGTCGGCTGCCACCTCCAACCGTGATACAAGAAAGCAGGCACAACCACCACTATCGCCAAGAGTACACCTGCTGGGCCTACACAGAGCTCTTCTTCTTCCATGGCGTCAACTGGGCACACAAGTGATATTATTTGTCGTCGTTGTAAGGGAAGAGGACATTTTTGAGAGAATGCCAATCTCAGCGTGTGATGATTGCTACCGAGGATGGTGGGTATGAGTGCGCTAGTGACTATGATGAAGAGACTTTGGCTCTTATTACACATGAAGAACACGGTGGAGATGATTCTGATTTTGAGGCGCAATACATGGCTGCTGAAGATCTTGACAGGTATGAATGTTTAGTTGCTCAACGTGTTTTGAGTGTGCAGGTTACACAAGCTGAGCAAAATCAGAGGCATAACTTGTTCCATACAAAGGAGTTGTGAAGGAGCGTTCTATTAGCGTCATCATAGATGGAGGGAGCTGCAACAACTTGGCTAGCATGGATATGGTGGAGAAGCTTTCTCTCACCACAAGACCACATCCACATCCTTACTACATCCAATGGTTCAACAACAGCGGCAAGGTTAAGTTAACACGTACTGTTCGTGTGCATTTTAGTATCTCTACATATGCTGATTATGTTGATTGTGATGTGGTACCTATGCAAGCATGTTCCTTATTACTTGGTAGACCATGGCAATTTGATAAAAATTCTGTACACCATGGTAGAAACAATCAGTATACTCTTCTTCACAAGGATAAAAATATTACTTTGCTTCCTATGACTCTGATTCCATTTTGAAAGATGATATTAATAGAGCTAATAAAGCAAAACAGGAGAAAATAAGAGTGAAAATCAGATTGTGGCAAAAGAATTTGAGCAACAAATGAAGCCTAATAATAAACCATCTAATGTTGCTTCGAAATTAAACTGAAAAGTGCATGTTTATTTGCCACCAAATCTGATATTGATGAGCTAGATTCTAGCAAATCTGTTTGCTATGCTTTTGTGTGCAAAGAGGCATTATGTTCATTCGAGGACGTGCCTTCCTCTTTGCCCCTGTTGTCACTAACATTTTGCAGGAGTTCACGGCGTCTTCCCACAAGGCGTGCCACCGGATTACCACCTATTCGAGGATTGAGCATCAAATTGACTTAATTCGGTGCATCGCTACCCAACCGTGCACCATACGGTACCAATCCAGAGGAGGCGAAGGAGATTATCGTCAAGTCAGGAGCTGCTCGACAAAGGTTATATCGCGAATCTCTTAGTCCTTGTGATGTTCCTATTATACTAGTGCCTAAAAAGGATGGTGCGTCGGCGTATGTGTGTTGATTGTAGAGGCATTAATAATATTACTATTCGTTATCGTCATCCTATTCCTAGGCTAGATGATATGCTTGATGAATTAAGTGGCTCTACAATATTCTCCAAAGTTGATTTGCGTAGTGGATACCATCAAATTCGTATGAAATTGGGAGATGAATGGAAAACAGCATTTAAAACTAAGTTTGGATTATATGAGTGGTTAGTCATGCCTTTTGGGTTAACTAATGCACCTAGTACTTTCATGAGATTAATGAGCGAAGTTTTCGTGCTTTCATTGGACGATTTGTGGTAGTTTACTTTGATGATATACTGATTTATAGCAAATCTTTGGAAGAACATTTGGAACATTTACGTGCTGTTTTTAATGCTCTCGTGATGCACGTTTGTTTGGTAACCTTGGGAAGTGCACCTTTTGCACCGACCGAGTATCTTTTCTTGGCTATGTTGTTACTCCACAGGGAATTGAAGTTGATAAAGCCAAGATTGAAGCTATTGAGAGTTGGCGCAGCCCAAAGCGGTCACACAAGTGAGGAGTTTTCTTGGACTCGCTGGTTTCTATAGGCGTTTTGTGAGAGACTTTAGCACCATTGCTGCACCTCTCAATGAGCTTACAAAGAAGGATGTGCCTTTTGTTTGGGGTACCGCATACGGAAGAAGCCTTCACGGTATTGAAAGATAAGTTGACACATGCTCCTTTACTCCAACTTCCGACTTTAATAAGACTTTTGAGCTTGAATGTGATGCTAGTGGAATTGGATTAGGAGGTGTGTTATTACAAGATGGCAAACCTGTTGCATACTTTTTCGAAAAATTGAGTGGGCCTAGTCTGAACTATTCTACTTATGACAAAGAATTATATGCTCTTGTTAGGACTTTAGAGACATGGCAACATTATTTATGGCCCAAAGAATTTGTTATACATTCGATCATGAATCTTTGAAACATATTAAAAGTCAAGCTAAACTGAATCGTAGACATGCTAAATGGGTTGAATTCATTGAGACTTTCCTTATGTCATTAAACACAAGAAGGGTAAAGAAAATGTTATTCTTGATGCTTTGTCTCGTCGCTATACTATGCTTTCACAACTTGACTTCAAAATATTTGGTTTGGAGACCATCAAAGATCAATATGTGCATGATGCTGATTTTAAAGATGTAATGCAGAATTGTAAAGAAGGAAGAACATGGAACAAGTTCGTTATTAATGATGGTTTTGTGTTCGTGCTAACAAGCTATGCATTCCTGCTAGCTCTGTTAGTCTTTTTTGTTGTTGCAGGAGGCGCATGGAGGAGGATTAATGGGACACTTTGGCGTCAAGAAGGCGGAGGATATACTTGCTACACATTTCTTTTGGCCAAAGATGAGGCGGGATGTTGAGCGTTTTGTTGCTCGCTGCACTACATGTCAAAAAGCTAAGTCACGACTCAATCCTCATGGTTTATATATGCCTTTGCCTGTGCCTAGTGTTCTTTGGGAGGATATATCTATGGACTTTGTTTTAGGTTTACCTCGAACAAAGAAGGGAGGATAGCATATTTGTTGTCGTGGATAGATTCTAGAAAATGGCACACTTTATACCATGTCATAAAAGCGATGATCTTTGTTAATGTTGCTGATTTGTTCTTTCGTGAAATCATTCGCTTGCATGGTGTGCCAAATACTATTGTTTCAGATCGTGATACTAAATTTCTTAGCCACTTTTGGAGATGTTTATGGGCTAAGTTGGGGACTAAACTGCTTTTAGTACTACTTGTCACCCCAAACTGATGGACAAACTGAAGTAGTCAATAGAACTTTGTCTACTATGCTTCGGGCTGTTTTGAAGAATAATAAGAAAATGTGGGAAGAATGCTTGCCTCATATTGAATTTGCTTATAATCGTCCATTGCATTCTACTACTAAGATGTGCCCTTTTGAAATTGTGTATGGCTTCCTACCTCGTGTACCTATTGATTTGTTGCCTCTTCCATCTTGGAGAAGGTTAATTTTGATGCTAAAGAACGTGCTGAATTGATTTTAAAAGTGCATGAGATAACTAAGGAAAACATTGAGCGTATGAATGCTAAATATAAACTTCTGGAGATAAGGGTAGAAAACATGTTGTCTTTGCACTGGAGATCTTGTTTGGTTACATTTGTGTAAGGATAGGTTTCCTAATTTGCAAATCAAAGCTAATGCCACGTCTTGATGGTCCATTTAAGGTGTTAGAGAAAATAAATGATAATGCATATAAACTTGAGCTGCTGCAGATTTTGGGGTTAGTCCCACTTTTAACATTGCAGATTTGAAGCCTTATTTGGGTGAGGAATATGAGCTTCCGTCGAGGGCGACTTCATTTCAAGAAGGGAGGATGATGAGGACATCAATACCATTGTTACACCCACAGCCCCTCTTGCTACATATCTTGGACCAATTACTAGAGCTCGCATGACGCCAATTAAATTATCGGTACTTTCGTTTCTTGGTAATGATTCTAATGTTCATGAGAATATGATGCTGCCTAAATTGGATACATTTGTTTTGCTTACAAATGAAGGCCCTAGCTTGGAGAAGGATGGACATTGGAGCAAGAACAAGCATGGAGATAATGCCATGCGCAAGGAGAACAAACGGAGTTACAAGTGATGATTCAGGACTTTGAAGCCACCCTAATGAGTGCATGAGGCCTTGGACGAAATATACAAGATGCCACTTCATAATATTCGTCCATAGGCTATTCTAGGTGCTGCGTCACCTTATTATTGCGCCAGGCCCATGTAATTTCGAAATACTTAAGTATAGGCTGTTTTAGAGTCCGTATGTGTGGGGAAACAAGAGTTAGGGTTGATTTGGACCCCTCCACCAAGGGCCACGAAATTCCCCTCTTCCTCCATATATACAGCCCTTAGGGCACCGTTTAGACCTTAGGTTTTGTTTAGATTAAAAGTTCGCCATAGCTGCAACGCTGCGTTTCGTTTGTGTTCAACGACCGGACAAAGGCGTCACAGAACCCCACCTTGATCAATAAAGCTTTCATCTTATATTCGCAATATCCAGATTGCAATCTCAGTTTCTTGCTTGTTCTTCGTTTGCTCGCAGGAAACAGACCCTCGTGGTCAGGTTGATCGTGCTCCGGTGTGGTCAATAACCTCTCGGAGTTGGTTTAGCGATTGCTAAGGCGCGACGTCCTCGCACGTTCGTAGTCGGATCGTCAAAGTCGACTTCCTCCAAAGCGAAAACCACATCTCATTGAAAGACGGGACACCTTTGCCTCTATTACGAACACAAAGAGGTACATATGATCCACAATCAACAAAGGTAAGGGTACACGAGTGATGCGGAGCATCCAACGATCATCCCCATGTTCACTCGAGCCTACGCCATTGGACCTAAGGTGAACTCGCTCCTTTCTGAATCTTCCCTTTCCGCATGTGAGACATGGCTACTACCTGAGTCCGATATGATATGCATCATTAGGTATCGAGAGGAGCCTTCCGAAGACACACGTGAAGATGGACGAGCCACCAAGTCCACGGATGAAGAGGACCATGGGAGCGGGCAAGTTCACCTTCCAGGCCCCGGACATGCGGCCAGGACCCCGGACATCCGGCCCCTGGAGGCGCCAACACAGCAGCTGCAGCCCAGCAGCCAACACTCTCTGAGGCCCGGACATCCGGCCTCCATGCCCCGGACATCCGGCCCCCCAGCCCGGATATCCGGCACCTGGCCCGGAAACCCGGCGCCCCGCACCCGAATCGGCAGAACTGGCCATCCCAGCCCGGACATCCGGCCGGTTAGCCCGGACATCCGGCGCCTCGCGAAGGCCCGGACATCCGGCCCGACGCCCGGACGTCCGGCCTCCCCTGCCTGCGTGCAGTGTATCCGGGACGTGTCCCATGTACCCCTTCTCCCCCGAGACTATATATACTTCATCCCCTTCCTCTTTCTAGGGTTAGCTTAGGTTTAGCTCATGTTTGTGTGAGAGCCTTGCTCATCCACTTGGTTACTTCTCCTCGGAGCTCAGGACCTCTTTGGAGAAGATCCCCCAAGCGGATTCAAGACCCCCTTCTAGGGTGGACCCCATCAAGACCTCCTCTCGGAGAAGAACGGCTACTCGTGTATCCTTACCTTTGTTGATCTTGAATCTTGTGCCACCTTATGTGATCGGTGATCTAGCACTTGTGTGATTGATCTCTTGTTGGTTTAGTGATTTCTCTCTCGTTTCCTCCGTGTTTCCCTCTTGTTCTTCCGCGTGTTCTTCGTGATTCCCCGTAGGATCCGCTCGAACGTGAAAGATCATCCACGTAGGGTTCCGCCCTACATCATCTTGGTATCATGAGCCACGTTGATCACGTTTTTGGAGCCCCTACCCGTGTTTTCTAGCTTGATTTTGTTGATTTCGTCCTAAATCCGAAAATCCCCACCAAAAATAGCCCCAAATTTTTTGTGATTTGTTAGTTTTGATGATGTTTTGTTGATTTTGATCCGTGGATTTGCTTGGTTTCAAGTGGATCTAGCATTCCCCCAAGTTTCCCCACCTTCCATCCACGAAATCCATCAAATTTTGCCCCCGAAATCATCAATTTCCGCCCCCAATTCGAAAATTTCCGCCCCAAACGAGATCTGGATTCGTCGGGCCGGACATCCGGGCCTCAGGCCGGACATCTGGGCCATCCGGCCGGACATCTGGTCCCCAAGCCGGACATCCAGCCCTGGAGCACCAAATCCGCTCGGTTCTGGACATACACCCCCGGAAATCCGGCCCTATCCCCGGATATCCGGCCCCTGTAGATTTCAGCCTCCCCGTTTCACCGTTTTGTCCATAACTAATTCATCCGGAGTCCGTTTTTGACGTTCTTTAGCTCGTTTTAAAGCTATTGACATTCCCCATCCCATAAAAATACTACCACCACCATTTGACTCCATCAAATTTTCGGAACTTTGGCATCTTTGCCTAGGGCTTCCACCACATCCTCCGCATAACCACCACCAACTTCTGCAACCTAACCAATTTTGTTCCCCTTTGCATTTGAGGTTGTTTGAGTTGTGATTCGAGTCTCCTAAGGTGTTTAGGCTACTTAGGGACGGTTGCATCTTCATCAACCACCACCACCACCATAACTTCCGTATAGGCTTGACCACCATACACTTCCGCCAACCCAACTTAACCCAATTTTGTTTGTGTTGTGAGTTGTGTCTCCTAAGGTGTTTCGGCTACTTAGGGACCGTGCTTCCAACTCCGACACCGTGTATAGCCCATCATTCCACTTCCGCATTGCCAAGTGCAAACCACCACCGCATTCCCGCTACCACCATTTTGACATTTAACGTTTGAGATTTTGAGTTCGCGGTTTTTCCGTTTCCTAAGGTGTTTCGGCTACTTAGGGACGAGTCTCGCTCATCTTGGTATCTACATCAAGAACACCGCTACTCATCATCGCCGGACGGTAACCTCCATATCATCTTGGTATCGTGGTATCCCTCCATTGTATATTCCCTTGCCATTGCATGGTTAACCCCTAGCCTTACTTTTGCGTTACTTGCCTATCGAGACTAGCCATTTGAGTATTGCCTGCAACGTTACTTGTGCACATTAGTGATCATACTTCCCATAGCATATATACCATATCATCGTGGTGCATATATTGGTATCATATCTTGTGTCACAAGTTTGTTCCCGCATATACACGATTGCTATCTTGGTTTGTGCATTGTGCAAAGTGGCCATACAAAAAGAAAGAAAGAAAGAAAGCTTTTAAGCAAAAGAAAGAGAGCAAAGAGCTTGTAAGCAAGTGCCATAGCATCATACCATATTGCATATAAGATTGTCATATCCGATCATCTTGGATCATCTTGAGAGAAACACCGGGAACCATACATACATAGCATACTTGGGATAGAAGTTTATCCATTTTGCATCTTATAGGTTGTGCACAAGTGTCGTATCCGCCTATTGAGCAATCGTGCTAGCGTCTCTCTTGAGTTGTGCAACACGAGCGTTTTCCGTGGATTCCACATTTTCTGCTCATTCCTTGGTTGCACGACCCCATTTATCTATCCGTGTGTGTGTTTCAGTGTGCCATTCTTTGCTATTGGTCCATTTGTTTCACTTACGAATTTGTGAATCTCTTTCAACATTATTGACTCTTGCTAACATTTTGCATTAAATTTTTTTGCCACTATCCTCACCGAGCTCCTCCATAAGCTTTACTTGTGTAGGTGTGAGAACCGACAAGGATTGGTACCAATAGTGCTATTTCATTGTCCGCATTTGAGTGAACTTGATTCATTGTCAACATCGGTCAAGGTACATTGGTATAAGTTCTTCTCTTTCTCCCACTCATATTTGCTCGAGTCTTGTAATGGATAGGCAAGGCATTTCCTCTTCGGTCCTCGACAACAACGACGGCGTGAACAACTACATCACCAAAGCGTCTATCTTCGATCTACAACGACAAGTGCAAGGCACACAATCAAGATTGCGAGGCGCGATCGAGAACATCTCCATCGACATTCGTCACTCCGAAGCAAGGAGAAGGGACTACTTCGACAAGAAACTTGCCGCACATAAAGAGGAGCAAGATGCAAGGATGGAGGAGATTAGAGCCTTGATCAAGTCAACTTCCCCTTCGTCATCTTCAAGGCGGCGACATTCAAGCCACAAGTCTTCGGAGCGCAGAAACGACGCAAGTGCAAATCGTCCTCGTCCACATCTACATGGCGACCACCATCACTTTCGTGATCAACATCGTCATGAAGGGCAAGTCACCTCCAAGCATCATGGGCACGATGACGACGAACGCCAAGGAGCTCAAGCACGACAACGACATCATCATCATGAAGATGCTCCACAAGCGCAAATGCACAAGTCCCAACAAGCCCTACTTCACGCCAAGTCGAAGCTTCATAAGCACAAGAGAAGACCGCGAGACGACCACCACCAAGACGGTGCTACGGCTACATCAACCACTTCGGCATCTTCGCCAAGTGTTCTCAAGCCATCTTCGCCTTTGGACGTACGGCATCTTCGCCTACTTCCCACGTGTACGCCTTCATCGACTTCATCAAGTCCAAGGCGACCACCTCTGAGCGAGGCGACACTTCCATCTTTGAAGCCCCTCAAGGAAGATGGCCGAGCATGGGACATTCCCTTCGGTCATGGAGACGAGCTACGAGGTGCCACATCATATGGGTCTCCAACACCAAGACGGTCGAGAAAGGGCCATCCCCTTCGACCACGGCGACGAGCGCGAACCTCTTCAACAACATGAAGACGACACCCACATTGGACTCATACTACGAGTCAAGCTACGCGACCGCGCATGGAGACATTTGCACCTACATCTCTTCGGCACCCACATATGTCGAGATGCCCCAATTGCCATGTGAGGAGAGCCACCACCCCATGAGTGACATGAGTGACTCCACCATACATGACATTGAGAGCATTTCCTATGAGAGGATGAGTGTGACCACCACTAGCCCCACACATGAGAACATGCCACACATCCTATGTGAGGTTGAGCGCCATTTGAGTGACTCCACCCACCATACAGTGAGAGCATCCTTGAGGGAGTGAGTGAGCCACAACACTTAGTGAGTGAGGTAGTTGACACGGCACATGAGGCCACTATGATTTCTAACGACTTAACCTCTACTCCTAGTGTGTTTTTTTCTTTGGTGCTAGGTCTCCTACATGACGACATGCCTATCCTCGACGAGTCCATCCCTACATTGGAGACGACGATGGCCATGGTGGACGATGATACACCCCCCACATGGTTCCATCACGATGAAGATGACAACAAATGGATCATTGACACCTCACCTACAACACATGAGCGATGCTCCAAAGGTAACATAGGTGATGGTGCTTCTCTTGTCCCACTAGTGGACTCTCTTACCATTGATTGCTCCCATGATGTCGACACACCTATTACCATGCTTCATGCTAGTGAAACTTCTTCATGCCTTGACTTACCTATTTATGATGAATATGATGATGAGCATGTTGAGTTGCCTAGTTGTGATGCTATGTTCCATAGGATATCATGTGAAAATTCTATTGGTCACTTCATGTTTGACAATCCATTGAACTTGTCATATGCTGTGAGTGAGATCTCCCATATTGCATCATTTCAATCTCAACATAGTAACTATGCATGCCCCATTAAAATAAATCCCATTTGCACTTATGGCATAGATGACGAGATGATGGTCATTGGCTTTTGTTTTTCATGTGATGATATTGCAATGCTTCCTTTGCATGATTTGGGCAATTCATCTACTATACCTTGCCATGATCACATTGTTCCAAATATGCATTGTTTTCGATGTTGTCAATATTCTCCATGTGATGTTGCTACTCATGCTCATGAGGAGACCCCCATAGTTTCCTCATACATATTAGGAGATTTTTATTCATCCCATACTTTGCATGATTGTGTACACCATATGCATTCCATGAATAAGAATGCTCTAGATATTTCTCATGATGCATTACACAATTTGAGTCTCATTATGCTATACATAACAACAAACCTATCATGATGGATGACATATTTCTATATCGCGCATCTCATTTATTTGAGCATTGGATATTTTGTGCTAACCGACACATGCATGTGCGCATCATGATGGATGATGTGTACATATACCATGCACACACAATTTTTCCTTTGTCTTTGTTTTGTGTAGGTACTCATGTATACTCGTCAACTTCTCAATCCCAAGAGTTGACAAACGAGCTCTTGAGAGCAACGACGATTTGGGATCCCGTGGACTATCCTTACCACCGTTCCCTTTGCGCAAGGACTACGCGCATCTCTTTTACTTGTCTCTCACATGGCTTTGGGCTATATATCACTTGTTACCTTATGCCCATTCTATCGTGTTCACTTTGCATGTTATGCTTGCTCCTATGCCTTTGGCATGCAATTGTGACCCTTGCTTGCATCTACCCATGTTTCATCATTATGCCACTTCTATGCGTATTTGCATGCTTGGTGGAGATCCTTATTGCTATTTCCATGTTTATCATGTGCCCCATGCTATTGATGCTATTTTGCTCATATCTTGCCTTCATGCTTGTGACATGTCATGTGAAGTATTCATGCACACTATTTGCACCCATGACATGATTGCCTTGATTCCTTCTAGTATGTTGCATCTTCGCACTACTAGCTTGCTTCACTTGATTGATATGATTGCTTGCTATGTTGCATCACCCATGTTCCACTATTACTTGCTTTCTTGGGTTGATGACATATATGCTCATGCCTCTCACATGATATATCTTGATCATTGTCTCTTGTGTCCATTAATTCCCTCTCTCATATCCACTTGTATTGAGTGCAACCATACTATGCTTATTGATCTTGGAGACTTTGACATATTACTTGTGATGCATGCTTGTTTGATTGCGCCTATTGCATTTGGTTGTTCTTGCATCATATGCCTCCATACTATGAAACGCTCCCTTGTACTTTCTTATGATGAGCATGATGCATACACTTGTTGGGTATCTTACCACTCGAATGATAGGTTTTGCATTTCCGCTAACCTCATTTGTTTTTCCGAGTGTTTGTCATGTTCTTTCATTTTGGAGGTTTCACAAGGCGATGCCATTATGCGACAACTTGGTCATGCGAAGGCATACACGATGTGCAACACCATCATTTGCGAGAATCTACTAAAGGTGAACTCCTTCCCTTTGAGCCATCCTCAAGTTTGCATATTGGATGGGTCACTCTTTCATTGTTGTTTCCTTCTTATTGTCTACATGATACAACTATTGGATGGAGGACCGACATTGGAGATCGACTCTATGGACCTTCACATTGAGGAGCGCTTGGACTTATTGGATGATAGCTTACACATATTGAGCATCCATTACCATATTCATGCTATTGATGAACCGTCTCTCTATGACATCATTTTGCACAATGGTAGAATTTGTCGCTTTGTGCACCATGCTTTTGTTCCCATGAATGCTTTGCATCTCATTCTAGAACCTCTTGATAAGCTTCATGCGCTTTGTCACGACCAATCTTACCGCACGGACTCATTCTTACATGATGGACACTTTGTGTGCGCTAACCATTGTATTTCCGAGTGTCGCTTGTGTTTGCTCTTTTTGCATATATACCACTACGGAGACACCTTGGAGTACTTGGATTGCGCAATGTCTTCCCCTTCGTCCTACTACAAGTCCATCCACGATGACCGTTTCCATGGCGATGAGGATTTCGATCCGAGGTCGGATCTTTCCCAAGGGAGGGGAGATGATGCGGAGCATCCAACGATCATCCCCATGTTCACTCGAGCCTACGCCATTGGACCTAAGGTGAACTCGCTCCTTTCCGAATCTTCCCTTTCCGCATGTGAGACATGGCTACTACCTGAGTCCAGATGATATGCATCATTAGGTGTCAAGAGGAGCCTTCCGAAGACACACGTGAAGACGGACGAGCCGCCAAGTCCACGGATGAAGAGGACCACGGGAGCGGGCAAGTTCACCTTCCAGGCCCCGGACATCCGGCCAGGACCCCGGACATCCGGCCCCTGGAGGCGCCAACACAGCAGCCGCAGCCCAGCCAGCAACTCTACAGGGCCCGGACATCCGGCCTCCATGCCCCGGACATCCGGCCCCCCAGCCCGGATATCCGGCACCTGGCCCGGAAATCCGGCGCCCCGCACCCGAATCGGCAGAACTGGCCATCCCAGCCCGGACATCCGGCCGGTTAGCCCGGACATCCGGCGCCTCGCGAAGGCCCGGACGTCCGGCCTCCCCTGCCTGCGTGCAGTGTATCCGGGACGTGTCCCATGTACCCCTTCGCCCCCGAGACTATATATATTTCATCCCCTTCCTCTTTCTAGGGTTAGCTTAGGTTTAGCTCATGTTTGTGTGAGAGCCTTGCTCATCCACTTGGTTACTTCTCCTCGGAGCTCAGGACCTCTTCGGAGAAGATCCCCCAAGCGGATTCAAGACCCCCTTCTAGGGTGGAGCCCATCAAGACCTCCTCTCGGAGAAGAACGGCTACTCGTGTATCCTTACCTTTGTTGATCTTGAATCTTGTGCCACCTTATGTGATCGGTGATCTAGCACTTGTATGATTGATCTCTTGTTGGTTTAGTGATTTCTCTCTCGTTTCCTCCGTGTTTCCCTCTTGTTCTTCCGCGTGTTCTCCGTGATTCCCCGTAGGATCCGCTCCAACGTGAAAGATCATCCACGTAGGGTTCCGCCCTACATCAACGAGTAGCCGTTCTTCTCCGAGAGGAGGTCTTGATGGGGTCCACCCTAGAAGGGGGTCTTGAATCCGCTTGGGGGATCTTCTCCGAAGAGGTCCTGGGCTCCGAGGAGAAGTAACCAAGTGGATGAGCAAGGCTCTCACACAAACATGAGCTAAACCTAAGCTAACCCTAGAAAGAGGAAGGGGCTGGAGTATATATAGTCTAGGGGGCGAAGAGGTACATGGGCATCGGCCCTTTACTGTGCGCAGACAGGCGGAGCCGGATGTCCGGGCGTCGGGCCGGATGTCCGGGGCTTCAGGAGGCGTCAGATGTCCAGGATGGGGGCCGGATGTCCGGGCCTGATAGAGGCTAAGGTGTCCCGATGTTTCGATGAGATGGTGGCTATCGTTTCTGTGGAAGTCGACCTTGACGATCCGACTACGATCGTGCGAGACGTCGCGCCTTAGCAATCGCTAAACCAACTTCCGAGGGTTATTGACCACGCCGAGCACGATCAACGACCACGAGGGCCTGTTTCTGCGAGCAAACGAAGAACAAGCAAGAAACTGAGATTGCAATCTGGATATTGCGAATATAAGATGAAAGCTTTATTGATCAAGGTGGGGTTCTGTGGACGCCTTTGTGCAGTCGTTGAACACAAGCGAAACTGCGAAGTTGCAGCTATGGCGAACTTTTAATCTAAACAAAACCCAAGGTCTAAGCGGTGCCCTAAGGGCTGTATATATGGAGGAAGAGGGGGAATTTCGTGGCCCTTGGTGGAGGGGTCCAAACCAACCCTAACTCTTGTTTCCCACACATACGGACTCTAAAACAGCCTATACTTAAGTATTTCGAAATTACATGGGCCTGGCCCACTAATAAGGTGACGCAGCACCTAGAATAGCCTCGGGACGACATTTATGAAGTAGCATCTTGTATATTTCGTCCAAGGCTTCATGCACCCATTATGGTGGCTTCAAAGTCCTGAAATCATCACTTGTAACTCCGTTCTTGTTCCCCTTAGCATGGCATTATCTCCATGCTTGTTCTTGCTCCAATGTCCATCCTTCTCCAAGCTAGGGCCTTCATTTGTAAGCAAAACAAATGTATCCAATTTAGGCAGCATCATATTCTCATGAACATTAGAATCATTACCAAGAAACGAAAGTACCGATAATTTAATTGGCGTCATGTGAGCTCTAGTAATTGGTCCGGTATATGTAGCAGAGGGGCTGTGGGTGTAACAATGGTATTGATGTCCTCATCATCCTCCCTTCTTGAAATGAAGTCGTCCTCGACGGAAGCTCATATTCCTCACTCAAATAAGGCTTCAAATCTGCAATGTTAAAAGTGGGACTAACCCCAAAATCTGCAGGCAGCTCAAGTTTATATGCATTATCATTTATTTTCTCTAACACCTTAAATGGACCATCAAGACGTGGCATTAGCTTTGATTTGCGCAAATTAGGAAACCTATCCTCACGCATAAATGTAACCAAACAAGATCTCCGGTGCAAAGACAACATGTTTTCTACCCTTATCTCCAGCAAGTTTATATTTAGCATTCATACGCTCAATGTTTTCCTTAGTTATCTCATGCATTTTAAAATCAATTCAGCACGTTCTTTAGCATCAAAATTAACCTTCTCCGAAGATGGAAGAGGCAACAAATCAATAGGTGCACGAGGTAGGAAGCCATACACAATTTCAAAAGGGCACATCTTAGTAGTAGAATGCAATGAGCGATTATAAGCAAATTCAATATGAGGCAAGCATTCTTCCCACATTTTCTTATTATTCTTCAAAACAGCCCTAAGCATAGTAGACAATGTTCTATTGACTACTTCAGTTTATCCATCGGTTTGGGGTGACAAGTAGTACTAAAAAGCAGTTTAGTCCCCAACTTAGCCCATAAACATCTCCAAAAGTGGCTAAGAAATTTAGTATCACGATCTGAAACAATAGTATTTGGCACACCATGCAAGCGAATAATTTCACGAAAGAACAAATCAGCAACATTAACAGCATCATCGCTTTTATGACATGGTATAAAGTGTGCCATTTTGAGAATCTATCCACGACAACAAATATGCTATCCTCCCTTCTTTGTTCGAGGTAAACCTAAAACAAAGTCCATAGATATATCCTCCCAAGGAACACTAGGCACGAGCAAAGGCATATATAAACCATGATGATTGAGTCGTGACTTAGCTTTTTGACATGTAGTGCAGCGAGCTACAAAACGCTCAACATCCCGTCTTAACTTTGGCCAAAAGAAATGTGTAGCAAGTATATCCTCCGTCTTCTTCACGCCAAAGTGTCCCATTAATCCTCCTCCATCGCCTCCTGCAACAACAAAAGGCTAACAGAGCTAGCAGGAATGCATAGCTTGTTAGCACGGAACACAAAACCATCATTAATAACGAACTTGTTCCATGTTCTTCCCTCTTTACAATTCTGCATTACATCTTTAAAATCAGCATCATGCACATATTGATCTTTGATGGTCTCCAAACCAAATATTTTGAAGTCAAGTTGTGAAAGCATAGTATATCGACGAGACAAAGCATCAGCAATAACATTTTCTTTACCCTTCTTGTGTTTAATGACATAAGGAAAGTCTCAATGAATTCAACCCATTTAGCATGTCTACGATTCAGTTTAGCTTGACTTTTAATATGTTTCAAAGATTCATGATCGAATGTATAACAAATTCTTTGGGCCATAAATAATGTTGCCATGTCTCTAAAGTCCGAACAAGAGCATATAATTCTTTGTCATAAGTAGAATAGTTCAGACTAGGCCCACTCAATTTTTCAGAAAAGTATGCAACAGGTTTGCCATCTTGTAATAACACACCTCCTAATCCAACCACTAGCATCACATTCAAGCTCAAAAGTCTTATTAAAGTCAGGAAGTTGGAGTAAAGGAGCATGTGTCAACTTATCTTTCAATACCGTGAAGGCTTCTCCATGCGGTACCCCAAACAAAAGGCACATCCTTCTTTGTAAGCTCATTGAGAGGTGCAGCAATGGTGCTAAAGTCTCTCACAAAACGCCTATAGAAACCAGCGAGTCCAAGAAAACTCCTCACTTGTGTGACCGTTTTGGGCTGCGGCCAACTCTCAATAGCTTCAATCTTGGCTTTATCAACTTCAATTCCTGTGGAGTAACAACATAGCCAAGAAAAGATACTCGGTCGGTGCAAAAGGTGCACTTCCCAAGGTTACCAAACAAGCGTGCATCACGTAGAGCATTAAAACAGCACGTAAATGTTCCAAATGTTCTTCCAAAGATTTGCTATAAATCAGTATATCATCAAAGTAAACTACCACAAATCGTCCAATGAAAGCACGTAAAACTTCATTCATTAATCTCATGAAAGTACTAGGTGCATTAGTTAACCCAAAAGGCATGACTAACCACTCATATAATCCAAACTTAGTTTTCAATGCTGTTTTCCATTCATCTCCCAATTTCATACGAATTTGATGGTATCCACTACGCAAATCAACTTTGGAGAATATTGTAGAGCCACTTAATTCATCAAGCATATCATCTAGCCTAGGAATAGGATGACGATAACGAATAGTAATATTATTAATGCCTCTACAATCAACACACATACGCCGACGTACCATCCTTTTTAGGCACTAGTATAATAGGAACAGCACAAGGACTAAGAGATTGGCGTATATAACCTTTGTCGAGCAGCTCTGTGACTTGACGATAATCTCCTTCGTCTCCTCTGGATTGGTGCGGTATGGTGCGCGGTTGGGTAGCGATGCACCGGAATTAAGTCAATTTGATGCTCAATCCCTCGAATAGGTGGTAATCCGGTGGCACGTCTTGTGGGAAGACATCGTGAACTCTGCAAAATGTTAGTGACAGCAGGGGCAAAGAGGAAGGCACGTCCTCGAATGAAAATAATGCCTCTTTGCACACAAAAGCATAGCAAACAGATTTGCTAGAATCTAGCTCATCAATATCAGATTTGGTGGCAAATAAACATGCACTTTTCAGTTTAATTTCAGAAGCAACATTAGATGGTTTATTATTAGGCTTCATTTGTTGCTCAAATTCTTTTGCCACAATCTGATTTTCACTCTTATTTTCTCCTGTTTTGCTTTATTAGCTCTATTAATATCATCTTTCAAAATGGAATCAGGAGTCATAGGAAGCAAAGTAATATTTTTATCCTTGTGAACAAGAGTATACTGATTGTTTCTACCATGGTGTACAGAATTTTATCAAATTGCCATGGTCTACCAAGTAATAAGGAACATGCTTGCATAGGTACCACATCACAATCAACATAATCAGCATATGTAGAGATACTAAAATGCACACTAACGAAGACGTGTTACCTTAACCTTGCCGCTGTTGTTGAACCATTGGATGTAGTAAGGATGTGGATGTGGTCTTGTAGTGAGAGAAAGCTTCTCCATCATATCCATGCTAGCCAAGTTGTTGCAGCTCCCTCCATCAATGATGACGCGAATAGAACGTTCCTTCACAACTCCCTTTGTATGGAACAAGTTATGCCTCTGATTTTGCTCAGCTTGTGTAACCTGCACACTCAAAACACGTTGAGCAACTAAACATTCATACTGTCGGCATCTTGACAGCCATGTATTGCGTCTCAAGATCAGAATCATCTCCACCGTGTTCTTCATGTGTAATAAGAGCCAAAGTCTCTTCATCATAGTCACTAGCGGACTCATACCCACCATCCTCAAGAGCAATCATCACACGCTGAGATTGGCATTCTCTGTAAAATGTCCTCTTCCCTTACAACGACGACAAATAATATCACTTGTGTGCCCTGTTGACGCCATGGAAGAAGAAGAGCTCTGTAGGCCCAGCAGGTGTGCTCTTGGCAGATAGTGGTGGTTGTGCCTGCTTTCTTGTATCACGGTTGGAGGTGGCAGCCGACGGAGGTGCCGTGTAGTAGAACGTGTGGAAGTAGATGATGCACGTGGTGTCCATGATGAAGGTCGACTGCAGAAAAGTTAGTCCGCGCCAACGCTGCCGATCCTGCACTTCACGTTCAGCTTTACAAGCAAGATGGAATAATCGAGTGATATTATTATAATCCTTGTAGTCTAGAATGGTTTGAATCTCTATTTAATCCACCCGAAAACGTGCAAGCATAGCTTCATTCTCCTCAACAATACCACATCTAATCAAGCCAGTTTGTAATTCCGATAATATTCTTCTACCGAATTTTTCCTTGTCTTAAGCGCTGCAATTTTGAAGTAATTCACGTTGATAATATGGTGGAACCCAACGATACGCATAGCAGTTTTCAAAGCAGCCCAAGTAGCTGGAACAGGATATAATCTACAATGTTCAGACCACCAAACACATGCAAAGCTAGTGAAAGCACAAACAGCAGCAGAACACGTCTCTCCTCGGGATATTGTAAACATGTAAATCGTTGTTCAGTTTCTAATTCCCAAGTAAGATATATATCAGAACATATCTACCCTCAAATGGTGGAATATTCAATTTCAGTTTAGGGAGATGGTCATGATCTCGTACTGAAGGGGTGCCCGAACATCGCCATTATTTGCATGTGGGCGACCTGGTGGTTGTGGTGCTGGTGGTTGCACGTAGTTCGATGTTGATCAACCTCATCCTCGTAAGCTCTCACATAATCATCCTCCCCGCCGCAGCAGCAGGAGCCTGAAGTATCAACAGCAGCACCAGCAGCTTGGCCAGTGAAGAGAGACACGGGAAGCTCGGCGGAGGGCTGTTTAGCGATGTGGAGGTAGTCCGTGTTGTTGTAGTAGAGGTGCGTTAGGTGCAGGCGGTGGTGGTGGTGGTAGGCAGCGAGCAATTCATTAAACTTGCTATCGAGCCGTTTGACGCCTTCTCAATGCCATCTATCTTCTCCATGGCCTCTTCAAATCTATTTAGCACATCGTCCACCTGCCCACTCATCATTTGTTGAAACTTATCATGTAGCGCTTTGTTTGTCATGTTCTCCCGGTCAGTCTAAATCGGCTTGTGATCCTGCCATGGTTAGCAGCAATAGAAACACACAAGAATATGATTGACAGACTACTAGGAAGTGGTGGTGGTGGTGTGGTGGGCGGTCACAAATCCGTCAAGCAAATCTCAAATTCTTACCAGTTCTTACCCAGCGGCGGTGATCGGCAACCAATGTAGTCAAAACTCTCAAAGCTTGGATAGAGCGATTACGGGGAGAGTCAAGCATACGATGTATATGTATGTGGAGCTGGGAAGGCTTAGAATATGGTAGCAAAAAGGGTCAGCAATAATCAATTCAGAGATGCAAAGTTGAATAAGCGCTCAACGACAGTCTTGTCAGGTTGGTCCTAGGCTAGACCGTGCTAGAGACGCGAGCCTAGAACACTAACAAAATCACGGCGCTGCACGGAAACAACGGAAAAGCACACTCTGGAATTTTTTTTCGCTCTTTTTTTTTTTTTGCTGCTTTTTTTTTTTGCGCTGCTCTTTTTTTTTATTTTGCGAAAAATCACTATAATGGCGAGTGTCTCAAAACTCTTCCTGGTCAAATCGACGGGATGGGCACGAAATTTTTTCGACCAAAAATTTTTTTTTTTGACTGCCCGGACCCAAAAACTGGAAACGGGTCAAAAAAAACTTTCTATAACGGCGAGTGTCTCAATCCACTTAGAAACACCTAAAAATAGGGTAGCCAGAAAATTTTTTGACAAGTACGTTTTTGGAAAATTTTTTGACAAGTACGTTTTTTTTTTTTTTTTCCGAAACCTACTCCGGCAAGGAAACACGAATCGGAAACTAGATGGATCTCGAAAACAAACCTAATATGAGAAAACTCGGATTGGTGATGGATATATGGTGGTGGTATATGACAGCGGTGGTGGTATATGGTAGCGGTGGTGGTATATGGATACGGATTGGTGGTGGTATATGGATACGGATTCAGAGCGGTGGCGGAAAAGCAATGGTGGTAGATGGCAAGGCGATGATGATGGTGCGGCAGCGGCGTGACAACTGATGACCAGAACTCGAAACTCTAAAAGACTAGACTCTAAGACCAGCAACTTGACACGACGATGCAACCGCAAATTCAACAAAGCAAAAACCCTAAAAAGATTATGCAAAGGCTCAGATTGGTTCGGATATGATGAACTAACCCTAATTTTTTTGTGGCTTTTTCGTGGACAATAGGTATGAAGAACAGACTCGATCTAAACTACGAAAACTGGAAAATCTCACCGAGCAACACGGAAATCTGATACCACTTGATAGAGGCTAAGGTGTCCCGATGTTTCGATGAGATGGTGGCTATCGTTTCGTGGAAGTCGACCTTGACGATCCGACTACGATCGTGCGAGACGTCGCGCTTAGCAATCGCTAAACCAACTTCCGAGGGTTATTGACCACGCCGAACACGATCAACGACCACGAGGCCTGTTTCCTGCGAGCAAGCGAAGAACAAGCAAGAAACTGAGATTGCAATCTGGATATTGCGAATATAAGATGAAAGCTTTATTGATCAAGGTGGGGTTCTGTGGCGCCTTTGTCAGTCGTTGAACACAAACGAAATGCAGCGAAGTTGCAGCTATGGCGAACTTTTAATCTAAACAAAACCCAAGGTCTAAACGGTGCCCTAAGGGCTGTATATATGGAGGAAGAGGGGAATTTCGTGGCCCTTGGTGGAGGGTCCGAAATCAACCCTAACTCTTGTTTCCCCACACATACGGACTCTAAAACAGACTATACTTAAGTATTTCGAAATTACATGGGCCTGGCCCACTAATAAGGTGACGCAGCACCTAGAATAGCCTCGGGGACGACATTTATGAAGTAGCGTCTTGTATATTTCGTCCAAGGCTTCATGCACCCATTATGGTGGCTTCAAAGTCCTGAAATCATCACTTGTAACTCCGTTCTTGTTCCCCTTAGCATGGCATTATCTCCATGCTTGTTCTTGCTCCAATGTCCATCCTTCTCCAAGCTAGGGCCTTCATTTGTAAGCAAAACAAATGTATCCAATTTAGGCAGCATCATATTCTCATGAACATTAGAATCATTACCAAGAAACGAAAGTACCTGATAATTTAATTGGCGTGCGCGAGCTCTAGTAATTGGTCCAGTATATGTAGCAGTAGGGGCTGTGGGTGTAACAATGGTATTGATGTCCTCATCAGGCTATCTCAGTACGGTGCGAATTCATCATCACCACCGCTCATCTACATCGACTAGTCACCATCGCATGGACGGTAACTTCGACGACATCTTTGTCATACCTTGCAATTGCATTGATAACCCACATAGCCTCATTTTGCGTAGCTTACCCATCGAGACTAGCCATTGAGTATTGCCGGAACGTGACTTGTGCACATTTAGTGATCATACTCCATAGCATACATACCATACCATAGTGGTGCATATCTTGGGATCCACTTGTGTGTCACAAGGTTGTCATAGCATACACAATTGCTATCTTGGTTCGCGAAGTTTTGCATGAGAAAAGAGCTCAAAAGTGAAAGAGCCACCCAAGCTTTTAAGCAAAAAGGAAAGATAAGCAAAGAGCTTATGAGCAAGAACCATAGCATCATACTACATTAAGATTGTCATATTGGATCATCTTGGATCATAGCACCGAAATACCATACATATAGCATAATTGGGATAGAGATAGTTGCATTTTTGCCAAGTAGGTTGTGCACAAGTTTGCGTATCCGCCTATTGTGCAATCGTGCTAGCGTCTCTCTAGTGTTGTGCAACGAGAGCATCTTGGTGAATTCCACATTTTGGCTCATCTTTGGTTGCATAACCCCATATTATCTATTTGCGTGTGTGTTTCCGTGTACCATATCTTGCTATTGGTCTACTTGTTGCATTTGCAAATTTGTGATCATTTTCCAACATTATTGACGCCACTTACAATTGCATCAAATTTTGTGCCACCATCCTCACCAAGCTCCACCATAAGCTTTTATTTGTGTAGGTGTGAGAACCGACAAGGATTGGTACCAATAGTGCTATTTCATTGTCCGCATTTGAGTGAACTTGATTCATCTTCAACATCGGTCAAAGGTACATTGGTATAAGTTCTTTTCCGTCCTACCACTCACATTTTGCTTGGAATGATGGATAGGCCAAGTACCTCTACCAACCCACTCTTCATCGAGCAAGATGACGACATGTCATCATACGTCACCAAGAGCCACCTCTTTGGTGCACAACGAGCGTTGCACCAAGAACAACAAGCAATGAGCGACCGCATCGACAACCTCGCCACCGACTTGCGACTCTCCGAACAACGTACAAGGGACTACTTCGACAACAAGTTCGACGCGCACAAGCAAGAGAATGATGCAAGAATGGACGAGATACGCGCTTTGATGAGAAACCGACATCATTCTACTTCTTCATCATCAAGACGGAGCCGCTCGAGTCGACTCTCCGACGACACCTTCTACGACTCAAGTACACCTACTTCGAACAGTCATCGTCGTGCCGCTCGGTAAGACCGTCATGCATCTCGCAACCCGCTACAGGACAAGCATTCACAAGAGCAAGTTGATGATCAAGTTCCTCGTCCTCAATCAAACCAAGAGGCTTTTGCTCAAGCTCAAGAACGACAACGTCTTCGTCGCCAACAAGAGGAAGAACGAGCGCGTCGTCACCAAAACGAACAAGACGCCAAGGCTCAACGTCTTCAACAACAACAACGTGAGGCGCAAGCTCTTGAGGCGCAACGTGCCCTTCAAGAATCAAGTAGAGCCTTCGCCAACCGCAATCGCGAACGGCGCAATCAAGAGGAAGCCCTTCGAGAAGAAATCCAAGAGAGGAACTACCAACCTCATGTACAACGTCAAGTTCCTCAAGCCCCTCCACAAGTTCGTCAAGCTCAACCTCAACCTCAAGTTCAACAAGATGATGAGGACATCAATACCATTGTTACACCCACAGCCCCTACTACTACATATACTGGACCAATTACTAGAGCTCGCGCACGCCAATTAAATTATCAGGTACTTTCGTTTCTTGGTAATAATTCTAATGTTCATGAGAATATGATGCTGCCTAAATTGGATACATTTGTTTTGCTTACAAATGAAGGCCCTAGCTTGGAGAAGGATGGACATTGGAGCCAGAACAAGCATGGAGATAATGCCATGCGCAAGGGGAACAAGAACGGAGTTACAAGTGATGATTTCAGGACTTTGAAGCCACCATAATGGGTGCATGAAGCCTTGGACGAAATATACAAGATGCTACTTCATAAATGTCGTCCGAGGCTATTCTAGGTGCTCGTCACCTTATTAGTGGGCCAGGCCCTTGTAATTTCGAAATACACAATAGGCTATTTTTAGAGTCCGTATGTGTGGGGAAACAAGAGATAGGGTTGATTTGGACCCCTCCACCAAGGGCCACGAAATTCCCCCTCTTCCTCCATATATACAGCCCTTAGGGCACCGTTTAGACCTTGGGTTTTGTTTAGATTAAAAGTTCGCCATAGCTGCAACTTCGCGTGCATTTCGTTTGTGTTCAACGACTGCACAAAGGCGTCACAGAACCCCACCTTGATCAATAAAGCTTTCATCTTATATTCGCAATATCCAGATTGCAATCTCAGTTTCTTGCTTGTTCTTCGTTTGCTCGCAGGAAGCAGACCCTCGTGGTCGTTGATCGTGCTCCAAGTGGTCAATAACCTCTCGGAGTTGGTTTAGCGATTGCTAGCTTATGACGTGTTTGGAAGTCCTAGGCCAAACGAGTATTTCACGGAAAGCCGACAAGGAATTCCGTTAATAACCGACCGTTTTGATTCTTTAGAACAACTCGATCGTCAAAGTCGACTTCCTCCAAAAAGCGAAAACCAGCATCTCATCGAAAGACGGGACACCTTAGCCTCTATCAAGTGGTATCAGATTTTCAGGTTGCTCGGTGAGATTTTACAGTTTTTCGTAGATTAGATCGAGTCTGTTCTTCATACCTAAAGTCCACGAAAAAGCCAAAAAAAATTAGGGTTAGTTCATCATATCCGAACCAATCTGAGCCTTTGCATAATCTTTTTAGGGTTTTTGCTTTGTTGAATTTGCGGTTGCATCGTCCGTGTCAAGTTGCTGGTCTTAGAGTCTAGTCTTTTAGAGTTTGAGTTCGGTCATAAGTTGTCACGCGCCGCCGCACCATCATCCGTATCCATATACCACCACCAATCCGTATCCAAATACCACCACCAATCCGTATCCATATACCACCACCGCTACCATATACCACCACCGCTGCCATATACCACCAAAGATATATCCACCACCATATATCCACCATCAATCCGAGTTCCTTGTATATTAGGTTTGTTTTGAGATCCATCTAGTTTCAGATTCGTGTTTCCTTGCGGAGTAGGTTTGGAAAAAAAAGAGTCTGAAACCACCTCCGCTTAGGCCCAAAATTTTCCAAAACGTACTTGTCAAAAAATTTTCTCGCTATCCTATTTTAGGTGTTTCTAAGCGTATTGAGACGATCGCCATTATAGAAAGTTTTTTGACCCGTTTCCAGTTTTTGAGTGCAGGCAATCGAAAAAAAAAATTTTTTGGTCGAAAAATTTCGTGCCCATCCTGTCAGTTTGACCTGGGAAGAGTTTTGAGACACTCGCCATTATAGTGATTTTTCGCAAAAAAAAAAGCAGCGCAAAAAAAAAGCGAAAAAAAAATTCCAGAGTGTGCTTTTCCCTTGTTTTCGTGCAGCGCCGTGATTTTGTTAGTGTTCTAGGCTCGCGTCTCTAGCACGGTCTAGCCTAGGACCAGACAAGATCTCGTCGTTGAGCGTTTATTCAACTTTGCATCTCTGAATTGATTATTGCTGACCCTTTTGCTACCATATTATAAGCCTTCCCAGCTCCACATACATCTACATCGTATGCGTTTGACTCTCCACGTAATCGCTCTATCCAAGCTTTGAGAGTTTTGACTACATCGGTTGCCGATCACCTTTCTTCTTTGGGTAAGAACTGGTAAGAATTTGAGATTTGCTTGACGGATTTGTGATTGTCCACCACACCACCACCACCACTTCCTAGTAGTCTGTGAATCATATTCTTGTGTGTTTCTATTGCTGCTAACCATGGCAGGATCACAAGCCATGCGAGACTGACCGGGAGAACATGACAAACAAAGCGCTACATGATAAGTTTCAACAAATGATGAGTGGGCAGGTGGAAGATGTGCTAAATAGATTTGAAGAGGCCATGGAGAAGATAGATGGCATTGAGAAGGCGTTGAAACAAAGCTCGATAACAAGTTTAATGAATTGCTCAATGCGTCTACCACCACCACCACCGCGGCACCTAACGCACCTCTACTACAACAACAAGGACTACCTCCACATCGTGAAACAGCCCTCCGCCGAGCTTCCGTGTCCCTCTTCACTGGCCAAGCTCTTTGGTGCTCTTTGTTGATACTACGTGGCTCCTGCTGCTGCGGCGGGGAGGATGATTATGTGAGAGCTTATGAGGATGAGGTTGATCAACATCGAACTACGTGCAACCACCAGCACCACAACCACCGTGTCGTCCACATGCAAATAATGGCAATGTTGGGCTCCCCTTCAGTACGAGATCATGACCATCTCCCTAAACTGAAATTGAATATTCCACCATTTGAGGGTAGATATGTTCCTGATATATATCTTACTTGGGAGTTAGAAACCGAACAACGATTTACATGTTTACAATATCACGAGGAGAGACGTGTTCTGCTGCTGTTTGTGCTTTCACTAGCTTTGCATGTGTTTGGTGGTCGAACATTGTAGATTATATCCTGTTCCAGCTACTTGGGCTGCTTTGAAAACTGCTATGCGTACTCGTTGGGTTCCACCATATTATCAGCGTGAATTACTTCAAAATTGCAGCGCTTAAGACAAGGAAAAATTCGATAGAAGAATATTATCAGGAATTACAAACTGGCTTGATTAGATGTGGTATTGTTGAGGAGAATGAAGCTATGCTTGCACGTTTTCGGGTGGATTAAATAGAGAGATTCAGACCATTCTAGACTACAAGGATTATAATAATATCACTCGATTATTCCATCTTGCTTGTAAAGCTGAGCGTGAAGTGCAGGATCGATGTGCCTTGGCGGCGGACTAACTTTTCTGCAGGTCGACCTTCATCATGGACACCACGTGCATCATCTACTTCCACACGTTCTACTACACGGCACCTCGCCGGCTGCCACCTCCAACCGTGATACAAGAAAGCAGGCACAACCACCACTATCGCCAAGAGTACACTGCTTTGGGCCTACAGAGCTCTTCTTCTTCCATGGCGTCAACAGGCACACAAGTGATATTATTTGTCGTCGTTGTAAGGGAAGAGGACATTTTGAGAGAATGCCAATCTCAGCGTGTGATGATTGCTACCGAGGATGGTGGGTATGAGTCGCTAGTGACTATGATGAAGAGACTTTGGCTCTTATTACACATGAAGAACACGGTGGAGATGATTCGATCTTGAGACGCAATACATGGCTCTTGAAGATCTTGACAGGTATGAATGTTTAGTTGCTCAACGTGTTTTGAGTGTGCAGGTTACACAAGCTGAGCAAAATCAGAGGCATAACTTGTTCCATACAAAGGGAGTTGTGAAGGAACGTTCTATTCGCGTCATCATAGATGGAGGGAGCTGCAACAACTTGGCTAGCATGGATATGGTGGAGAAGCTTTCTCTCACCACAAGACCACATCCACATCCTTACTACATCCAATGGTTCAACAACAGCGGCAAGGTTAAAGTAACACGTACTATTCGTGTGCATTTTAGTATCTCTACATATGCTGATTATGTTGATTGTGATGTGGTACCTATGCAAGCATGTTCCTTATTACTTGGTAGACCATGGCAATTTGATAAAAATTCTGTACACCATGGTAGAAACAATCAGTATACTCTTGTTCACAAGGATAAAATATTACTTTGCTTCCTATGACTCTGATTCCATTTTGAAAGATGATATTAATAGAGCTAATAAAGCAAAACAGGAGAAAATAAGAGTGAAAATCAGATTGTGGCAAAAGAATTTGAGCAACAAATGAAGCCTAATAATAAACCATCTAATGTTGCTTCGAAATTAAACTGAAAAGTGCATGTTTATTTGCCACCAAATCTGATATTGATGAGCTAGATTCTAGCAAATCTGTTTGCTATGCTTTTGTGTGCAAAGAGGCATTATTTTCATTCGAGGACGTGCCTTCCTCTTTGCCCCTCGCTGTCACTAACATTTTGCAGGAGTTCACGACGTCTTCCCACAAGGCGTGCCACCGGATTACCACCTATTCGAGGGATTGAGCATCAAATTGACTTAATTCCGGTGCATCGCTACCCAACCGTGCACCATACCGTACCAATCCAGAGGAGACGAAGGAGATTATCGTCAAGCACAGGAGCTGCTCGACAAAGGTTATATCGCGAATCTCTTAGTCCTTGTGCTGTTCCTATTATACTAGTGCCTAAAAAGGATGGTACGTCGTGTATGTGTGTTGATTGTAGAGGCATTAATAATATTACTATTCGTTATCGTCATCCTATTCCTAGGCTAGATGATATGCTTGATGAATTAAGTGGCTCTACAATATTCTCCAAAGTTGATTTGCGTAGTGGATACCATCAAATTCGTATGAAATTGGGAGATGAATGGAAAACAGCATTTAAAACTAAGTTTGGATTATATGAGTGGTTAGTCATGCCTTTTGGGTTAACTAATGCACCTAGTACTTTCATGAGATTAATGAACGAAGTTTTACGTGCTTTCATTGGACGATTTGTGGTAGTTTACTTTGATGATATACTGATTTATAGCAAATCTTTGGAAGAACATTTGGAACATTTACGTGCTGTTTTTAATGCTCTACGTGATGCACGTTTGTTTGGTAACCTTGGGAAGTGCACCTTTTGCACCGACCGAGTATCTTTTCTTGGCTATGTTGTTACTCCACAGGGAATTGAAGTTGATAAAGCCAAGATTGAAGCTATTGAGAGTTGGCCGCAGCCCAAAACGGTCACACAAGTGAGGAGTTTTCTTGGACTCGCTGGTTTCTATAGGCGTTTTGTGAGAGACTTTAGCACCATTGCTGCACCTCTCAATGAGCTTACAAAGAAGGATGTGCCTTTTGTTTGGGGTACCGCACGGAAGAAGCCTTCACGGTATTGAAAGATAAGTTGACACATGCTCCTTTACTCCAACTTCGACTTTAATAAGACTTTTGAGCTTGAATGTGATGCTAGTGGAATTGGATTAGGAGGTGTGTTATTACAAGATGGCAAACCTGTTGCATACTTTTACGAGAAATTGAGTGGGCCTAGTCTGAACTATTCTACTTATGACAAAGAATTATATGCTCTTGTTAGGACTTTAGAGACATGGCAACATTATTTATGGCCCAAAGAATTTGTTATACATTCGATCATGAATCTTTGAAACATATTAAAAGTCAAGCTAAACTGAATCGTAGACATGCTAAATGGGTTGAATTCATTGAGACTTTCCTTATGTCATTAAACACAAGAAGGGTAAAGAAAATGTTATTCTTGATGCTTTGTCTCGTCGATATACTATGCTTTCACAACTTGACTTCAAAATATTTGGTTTGGAGACCATCAAAGATCAATATGTGCATGATGCTGATTTTAAAGATGTAATGCAGAATTGTAAAGAGGGAAGAACATGGAACAAGTTCGTTATTAATGATGGTTTTGTGTTCGTGCTAACAAGCTATGCATTCCTGCTAGCTCTGTTCGTCTTTTGTTGTTGCAGGAGGCGCATGGAGGAGGATTAATGGGACACTTTGGCGTAAAGAAGGCGGAGGATATACTTGCTACACATTTCTTTTGGCCAAAGATGAGACGGATGTTGAGCGTTTTGTAGCTCGCTGCACTACATGTCAAAAAGCTAAGTCACGACTCAATCCTCATGGTTTATATATGCCTTTGCTCGTGCCTAGTGTTCCTTGGGAGGATATATCTATGGACTTTGTTTTAGGTTTACCTCGAACAAAGAAGGGAGGATAGCATATTTGTTGTCGTGGATAGATTCTCGAAAATGGCACACTTTATACCATGTCATAAAAGCGATGATCTTTGTTAATGTTGCTGATTTGTTCTTTCGTGAAATTATTCGCTTGCATGGTGTGCCAAATACTATTGTTTCAGATCGTGATACTAAATTTCTTAGCCACTTTTGGAGATGTTTATGGGCTAAGTTGGGGACTAAACTGCTTTTTAGTACTACTTGTCACCCCAAACCGATGGACAAACTGAAGTAGTCAATAGAACATTGTCTACTATGCTTAGGGCTGTTTTGAAGAATAATAAAAAATGTGGGAAGAATGCTTGCCTCATATTGAATTTGCTTATAATCGTTCATTGCATTCTACTACTAAGATGTGCCCTTTTGAAATTGTGTATGGCTTCCTACCTCGTGCACCTATTGATTTGTTGCCTCTTCCATCTTCGGAGAAGGTTAATTTTGATGCTAAAGAACGTGCTGAATTGATTTTAAAATGCATGAGATAACTAAGGAAAACATTGAGCGTATGAATGCTAAATATAAACTTGCTGGAGATAAGGGTAGAAAACATGTTGTGTTTGCACTGGAGATCTTGTTTGGTTACATTTGCGTAAGGATAGGTTTCCTAATTTGCATAAATCAAAGCTAATGCCACGTCTTGATGGTCCATTTAAGGTGTTAGAGAAAATAAATGATAATGCATATAAACTTGAGCTGCCTGCAGATTATGGGGTTAGTCCCACTTTTAACATTGCAGATTTGAAGCTTTATTTGGGTGAGGAAGATGAGCTTCCGTCGAGGGCGACTTCATTTCAAGAAGGGAGGATGATGAGGACATCAATACCATTGTTACACCCACAGCCCCTACTACTACATATCTTGGACCAATTACTAGAGCTACATGCACGCAATTAAATTATCGTGTACTTTCGTTTCTTGGTAATGATTCTAATGTTCATGAGAATATGATGCTGCCTAAATTGGATACATTTGTTTTGCTTACAAATGAAGGCCCTAGCTTGGAGAAGGATGGACATTGGAGCAAGAACAAGCATGGAGATAATGCCATGCAAGGGGAACAAAACGGAGTTACAAGTGATGATTTCAGGACTTTGAAGCCACCATAATGGGTGCATGAAGCCTTGGACGAAATATACAAGATGCTACTTCATAAATGTCGTCCCGAGGCTATTCTAGGTGCTGCGTCACCTTATTAGTGGGCCAGGCCCTTGTAATTTCGAAATACACAAGTATAGGCTATTTTAGAGTCCGTATGTGTGGGGAAACAAGAGATAGGGTTGATTTCGGACCCCTCCACCAAGGGCCACGAAATTCCCCCCTCTTCCTCCATATATACAGCCCTTAGGGCACCGTTTAGACCTTGGGTTTTGTTTAGATTAAAAGTTCGCCATAGCTGCAACTTCGCGCGTGCCGTTTGTGTTCAACGACTGGACAAAGGCGCCACAGAACCCCACCTTGATCAATAAAGCTTTCATCTTATATTCGCAATATCCAGATTGCAATCTCAGTTTCTTGCTTGTTCTTCGTTTGCTCGCAGGAAACAGACCCTCGTGGTCAGGTTGATCGTGCTCCGGCGTGGTCAATAACCTCTCGGAGTTGGTTTAGCGATTGCTAGCTTATGACGTGTTTGGAAGTCCTAGGCCAAACGAGTATTTCACGGAAAGCCGACAAGGAATTCCGTTAATAACCGACCGTTTTGATTCTTTAGAACAACTCGATCGTCAAAGTCGACTTCCTCCAAAAAGCGAAAACCAGCATCTCATCGAAAGACGGGACACCTTAGCCTCTATCACAAGAGCAAGTTGATCATGGTCTTCCTCCACGCCAAGAGCAACATGAAGACGATTACAATCCACGTCTAGGACGTCATCATCAACATCCCCAACAACACAATGAAGAGCAACGCTACGGCAAGCTAAAATTCACCATGCCCAAGTTCAATGGAAGCAATTACCCCGAAGATTACCTCTCATGGGCATTGAAGGTTGACAAAATCTTCCAGTTGCACAACTACGATGAAGCGAAGAAAATCGCTATGGCATCACTTGAGTTCCAAGACTATGTGCTCATATGGTGGGAACAAATCATTGAACGACGACAAGCAAGAGGTGAACCTCCAATCACCACTTGGGCTCAAATGAAGGATGTCATGCGAGCACGTTTTGTGCCAACCTACTACAACCGCGACCTCTTCAAGAAACTCCAACTACTCAAGCAAGGAACAAAGAGTGTTGAAGAATATTACAAGGAAATGGAGATAGCCATGATTCGAGCCAATGTCAAGGAAGATGATGAGCAAACTATGGCACGTTTCTTGAATGGACTCAATCATCCCATCAAGAAGATCGCCGACTTCCAACCATACTCAACCCTCATTGAGCTCGTGCATCAAGCTACAAAGGCGGAACGCCAAGTGGAAGATGACTTCAAGTACGCCAAGTACTCATCCAAGACCTACGGCTCCTCCAACAACCAAGCTTCAACGACTCCTCCAACATCTACATCAACCAAACTTTCTTCAAGAAACGACGACAAGTCAAGTTACAAGAAGACTTCGGCAAGTTCAAGTCGTCCTCCTCCTACTACAAGCAACCTGATCCTCAACGACGATGGCACATATGACTCCATGAGTGAAGAGGAGATGGAAGCTCTTGAGCAAGTGGCCATGCACCGGCGAGTGAATGAAGATGAAGATGATCAAGTCTTTTGTGATGAGGATTCGAGCCCCGCTCTCGTTGTCTCCAAGGTCTTGACTCTTCAACATCAACAAGAAGAAGACCAACGATGCCACATCTTCCACACAAAAGCCGGCATCAATGGACGCTCCATCAAGGTCATCATCGATGGAGGTAGTTGCCACAACTTGGCAAGTGAAGAACTATGCTCCAAGCTCCAATTGGTAAAGAAGAAGCACCCTGATGTAGGGCGGAACCCTATGGGGACGATCTTTCACGTTTGGAGTGGATCCTACGGGGAAACACGAAGAATGAGCGGAAGAACACGAGGGAAATCACGGGGAAAAAACATAAGAGAATCACTCAAACCAACAAGATCAATCACACATGTGCTAGATCGATGAACACAAAGGGAGATACATGATTCAAGGTCAACAAAGGACGATACAAACGGTAGTCGTTCTTCTCCGTGAGGAGGTCTTGATGGGGGCCACCCAAGAGGGGGTCTTGAATCCAAGGTGGATCTTCTCCGAAGAGGGGCCGCGGTCTCTCTCGTGGAGTAGATCCGGTATGGATGAGCGAAGCTCTATCTAACAATGAGCTAAATCAACGCTAACCCTAACTAGGAGGAGGTGGAGGAGTATATATAGTCATGGGCCGCGAAGGGGTAAGTGGAGGATACATGGACTCGGTCCAATACACTGTGCGCAGACAGGCGTCGGACGTCCGGAGGGTTCCGGTCGTCCGGAGGCTCGGGAAGGTCCGGACGTCCGGAGATCTTCGGACATCCGTAGATTCGGCTCGGGTGCGCTTCGGTCGGACGTCCGGAGGGGGCCGGTCGTCCGGAGGCTCGCGGGGTCCCAGACGTCCGGAGTTCTTCGGATGTCCGCAGATTCGGTTCGGTGGTCGCTGGCACGGTCGTACGGAGCCTGGGAGTCGTCGGACGTCCGGTCCTGGTCGGACGTCCGCCGCCAGCTAGCCAGGCAGCTTCTTCTCTTGGTCCGTGTACTTGGTGTCCTCGCCGTCTTTCCATGGTCTTCCTCTTTGTTCCTGGTCATGCATAGCACATATATTTGAGGTAGTAACCATGTCTCACATGTGGGAAGTGAAGGTTCGGAGAGGAGCGAGTTCACCTTGTGTCCAATGGCGTTTGTTCGAGGTCTTGTCATATGTCCACTTGGGGCTTGGAGAGTAGTGGGAGTGTACATGGGGATGAACGTGGGATGCTCCGCATCATCTCCCCCCCCCCTTGGGAAAGATCCGACCTCGGATCGTGATCCTCATCACCATGGAAACGGTTCTCGTAGACGGACTTGTAGTTGGACGAAGTTGAAGACATGGCGCAATCCAAGTAGTCCAAGGTGTCGCCGGAGTGATAGACATGCAAAAAGAGCAAACACAAGCAACACTCGAAAATACAATGGTTAACGCACACAAAGTGTCCATCATGTAAGAATGAGTCCGTCCAAAGGAATTGTTGATGACAAGGCATGAAATTCTTATCCAAATGATGTAAAATGACATGTAAAGCATTCATGAGAGAAAATTCATGCATTGGGCACACAAAGGTGTCGTGAATGTGATCAATGCAACCACGGTGCAAAATAATGTCATAGTGAGACGGTTTATCAATAGCATGAATATGGCAATGGATGCTCAATATGATTATGTTATCATGCAATTGATGGTAGGCAATATGATCACGATGTATGAATATGCCATCAAGAAAGATCACAACAAATTTGCTAAGAAAATGCACATGCTCATATATCATGGATGACATGGGAATAGGTGCAACAAGACAAGCATAATGTGAGTCAATCCATGCATGGGGTGCAAATTTGTCATGGGTGGTGTTGTACCATAGCTCGATGTCGTGGCACTCCTCAACTTGAAGGTCCATAGGGTCCATCTCCAATGTCGGTCCTCCATCCAATATATGTATCATGTAGACAAGAAGAAGGAAACAACAATGAAAGAATGACCCATCCAATATGTGTATTTGAGGATGGCTCAAAGGGAAGGAGGTCACCTTTAGGAGGTTCTCAAGGATGATGGAGTTGCGCATCTTGTATGCCTTCACATAAGCAAGTTGTCTCGTGATGTTACCGCCTTGTGAATCCTTCAAAATGAAAGAACATGACAAACACTCAGAAAAACAAATGAGGTTAGCGGAAGTGCAAAACCTAACATTCGTGTGGTAAGATACCCAACAAGTGTATGCATAATGCTCATCATAAGAAAGAACAAGGGAGCATTTCATAGTATGGAGGCATATGATGCGAGAACAACCAAATACAATAGGCTCAATCAAACAAGCATGCATCACAAGTAAAGTGTCAAAGTCTCCAAGATCAATAAGCATAGATGCAACAATTGGAGGCAATCGACAATGAACAAGATATATCATGTGAGAGGCATGAACATATATGTCATCAACCCAAGAAAGCGAGTAATAGTGGAACATGGGTGATGCAACATAGCAAGCAATCATAGCGATCAAGTCAAGCAAGCTAGTAGTGAGAAGATGCAACGTACTAGAAGGAATCATGGCAAGCATGTCATTGGTGCAAATAGTGGGCATGAATAATTCACATGTCATAGCACAAGCATGAAAGCAAAATGTGAGGCAAATAGCATCAATGTATTGGCGAGAGACCATATGTAAATACCAATGGGACATCATGACTCCCCAACACAACAAGCATCGATAGCATGGGGCACATGATAAACATGGCAATAGCAACAAGGATCTCCACCAAGCATGCAAATACACATAGGGTCAATCATGGGTAGATGCGAGCAAGGGTCACAATTGCATGGCAAAGGCATAGAAGCAAGCATAGCATGCAAAGTGAACACGGTAAAATGAGCATAAGGTGACAAGTGGTAAATAGCCCATAGCCGTGTGAGAGCCAAGTAGAAGAGGTGCGCGTAGTCCTTGCGCGAAGGGAACAGTGGGAATGATAATCCTCGGGATCCCAAATCATCGTTGCTCTCAAGAGCTCGTTTCGTCAACTCTTGGGATTGAGAAGTTGACGAGTATACATGAGTACCTACACAAAACAAAGACAAAGGAAAAATTGTGTGTGCGTGGTAGATGTACACATCATCCATCATGATGCGCACATGCATGTGTCGGTTAGCACAAAATATCCAATGCTCAAATAAATGAGATGCGTCATATAGAAACATGTCATCCATCATGATAGGTTTGTTATGTATAGCATAATGGAGACTCAAATTGTGTAATGCATAATGGGAAATATCTAGAGCATTGGTATTCATAGAATGCATATGGTGAAAGCAATCATGGAAATCATGCAAAGGATGGGATGAATCAAAATCTCCAAACATGTATGAGGAAACTATGGGGGTCTCCTCATGAGCAAGAGTAGAAACATCACGTGGAGAATATTGACAACATCCAAAACAATGCATATTTGGAACAATGTGATCATGGCATGACATAGTAGATGAATTGCGCAAATCATGTAAACGAAGCATGGCAATATCATCACAAGAGAAACAAAAGCCAATGACCATCATCTCGTCAGCTATGCCATAAGTTGATAGAGGCGAGGGTGTCCCGATCTTTCGGTGAGATGATAACTCTCGATTTGGTGGAGTCGACTTTGACGATCCGACTACAAACGTGCACGACGTTGCGCCTTAGCAATCGCTAAACCAATCTCCTTAGGTTACTGACGATGCCGGAAGCACGATCAGCCTGACCACGAAGGTCTATTCCTGCAAGCAATCGAAGAACGAGCAAGAATATGATAAAGCAATCTGAATATTGCGAATATATATGAAGTATTGATAATGGTGGGGATCCGTAAGCGGTCTTGGTGCAGTCGTTGGACACAAACGAAGTACGAAGTTGCAATGGCTAACTTTAACTAAACAAATCCCAGGAAAAAGCTACTAGATGGATCTACTTATATAGGAGCAAGGGTGGCGGCCAAGGAGGTGGGAGGACGTCCCAAGGCAGCCTAAAACTAACCCTAGGTCGTACAAGGCCAATGGGCCCAAGCGGAGGTGACGTAACACCTTTGGACTTGTAGTTTGACTCGGATTCTGCTGCAGCATCAGATTGTTTCGTCCATAACTCAACGCTCGGACGGATTTTAAGGTGATTCAATTGGGTTGGAAAATGAACGAAATCTATTTTCCAACAAAAAGGAATCAACCAATTTGGAGTCCGGATGAAAAGTTATTGATGTTTTGAGTCAGGTATGTCTGCATGTAGTCCGAATCTGAGTCCGAACGTGAGAGACTTGGACTCTATCTTCTCTTGGGCCAAAAGTGACGTGAGAGAACTTTTTGAACAGCAGGTAAACATCTCTTTCTCCCTTATCTTCATATGTGGATTGTACAAATGTCCCATACACCTGCAATTAGACATGGCACAAAAGTTTGTGAAGTATTTTTGTCTGGGTGACATAAATAAATTATTGCATAGTTTGCATTAGAAATCACCTCACAAATATACATGTATGCAATATTTTGGTCGTATCCAAGGTAATCATGTCCTCATCATCCTCCTTCTTGAAAACAAAGCCGTCCTCGGCGTTGCTTAATCTGAAATATGGCTAACAAAAGAGACAAGGTGTACATGTTGTATATGTATATGTCATCCATTTTTTCTTCCCTTGATTTTTGCACATATGACACATGAATAGATGAGTAATTTGCATAGTTCATAAAATCTAAAGCCAAAACATTATCACAAGAAGTAGAAGGCATGAAAATATTGCAACTCAGTTTGCACATATAAGTGAAGCTCTTATTCATTTCAAAAGATTGACAATGTTCATCATTAAACCATCCCAACATTGGTGAATAAACCTTACTTGCATCAAATTTACATGCTACAACATGCTTAAATAAGCAAACATGCAATACGTCATTTGACACAGAATCATCACTAAGATTAGAGGTCATATCAAAATGATTAAACATTGGTTCTTTTGCATCAATAGTTAATTCATTGGGTGCACTCAAAATTGTTGGTATTTCAGTTGTTTGATCACATGACGCATTCATGAGAGTAAATGATTCTCTAAAATAGGTGATGCGCTCAAATCAACAGGTAACTCAACACATGATGTATTCAAGTTAACTAGACATGCATCATTCTCATGTGAAGTTATATCATCAATACCTTCTGATTACCTTGTTGCAAAGATGTAGCTGATGTAGGTACGGATGATGGCAATGTACCATACTCTTGAGATGATGTCGTGCTCACAATCTGAGGTGTGGCTGCTCTAGTAGGTGCACGGTGGAGGAACCAAGCGGTGGTGGTGAGCATGAACTAGAATAGTAGGTGTTGTAGTCATCCAATGCATCCTCCTCAGAATCTGTCTCTCAAAGGTACAAGCACGAACATACATACCAGTAATGCAACGAGGAATATACTGAAATCGTGCCTGAATATCATGGTTCAAACCACCAAAAAATCTATTCATTGTATCATTCTCAGATTCTTCTATGTCACAATGATGCATATAAGATTTGAACTCTTGGTAGTAAGCATGAACAGTGTTACTGCCTTGTTTTAATTGTTCCAATTTGCGAAGCAATTCACGACGATAGTAAGGAGGAAAAAATTGTTGTCTCATTACAGCTTTCAAAACTTTCCAAGTTGTGGGTTGGTTATCAATGTTTTTCTTACAATGTACACTCCACCAAACAGAAGCAAAACCAGTAAATGCTCTAGTGGTAGCTCGTACTCTCTCAAGTTCAGAAAAATCATGGTGACTAAAAACTTCTTCTAATACTCCCAATCTAGATAAATAGCAGGATTAAATCTACCCTCAAATGATGGTAAAGACATAACCTGACCATATGCTTGTGTGTGTTGTCCCAACTCTCGTGATGGTGAAGATGTGTCCGTCGTCCAAGAACTTCTATCTCCGGAACCTGTCATGATTAGTAGAAACAAGAAACAAAATTCGAGAATAATGTTCCTATGAACTACTAGGATGTGGTTGTAAAGTGCTCACAGTAAAGCAAATATCAATATCTTTCAAGTTCTTACCATGCAGCAGGTGGTGACAGACAACCAGCGGTGTCAAGTAACTCTGAAGATTGTGTATAGCGATTGCCAGGGGAACGTACGTATACACGGTGTAGAAATATGTAGAGCTGGGTTGGCTATATATGGTAGCAAATTTTTTTTTAGCAATAATCAATTCAAAGATACAATGTTGAATAAACGCTCAACGACGGTACTGTGCTGGTCCTAGGCTAGACCGGACTAGAGACGCGAGCCTAGAATACTAATGAGGTCACGGCGTAGCACAACTTGCATCAATGAAGGATACTAAGTAGCTCTGGACAGCAAGATATAAGTGAAGATCACAATGGCAGCGAAGATAATGATGAAAAACAACTGCCAAGCAGGATATACAACAACTCTCTCTCCAATTTTCCTCTTGAAAAGTTTGAGCCCATTTTCTGATAACTTTTTTCAAAGAATGCTACTAACTCAAGCTTTCCAATGCAAAAAGAATCACTCAATTCCGAGTTGATATGAGGAGTCAAAAAATTCTAAAACTGGTTTGAAAAACTGGAATAAGATGTGTTCCCGAACTTCGGAGGGCAAAAAGACCTATTTAGAAGCCGATTTTGAGGTGCCAAATATTGAACTAGCTTCTGCAACTATTTAGATGCGGCTCGTCTCTAGCTTTAATTTGAGTACTCGCGGAGCCAAAACGGACTTCGTATGAGGAAGTTATGCCTGTTTTACTGAACAGTGCACAAAACAGATTCCAATCCGAATTCAGCTACGAGATTGAGTCTAGATAGATCTGAACTTTGTTTTTCTTTTCTTCTCTCTTTTTTTTCACACTTTTTTTCCTTTTTCTTTCTCTTTTTTTCTCTGACTTTTTTTTCTTTTTTTTCTCTCTTTTTTTTCTCTCTCCCTCTTTCCAAACAAACTAGATAAGATGCAGATTGGATCAAGTGAAGATGTGAACGATCTCAACTATGATTATGACAATGAATGGTGGGTAGCACGTGGTGGAAATTGATGGATGGATGGTGGTCAACGGAAGGGATAACGATGCAGCGGTGGCGTGACTAATGTAAACAGAACTCGAAACTCTAAACGAACTAGACACTAAGACCAGCAACTCGACACGACGATGCAACCGATAATTCAATAATGCAAACAATGAAAAGAAAACTGCAAAGGGTCAGACTGGCTTGGACAAAGGATGAATAGATCTAACTTTTTTGTGGCTTTTTCTTGGACAATAGGTAAGAAAATAAATCTAATCTAGGGATAATTGGAAATTCTCACCGAGCAACCTGAAAACTGATACCACTTGATAGAGGCGAGGGTGTCCCGATCTTTCGGTGAGATGATAACTCTCGATTTGGTGGAGGCGACTTTGACGATCCGACTACAAGCGCACGACGTTGCGCCTTAGCAATCGCTAAACCAATCTCCTTAGGTTCTTGACGATGCGGAAGCAGGATCAGCCGACCACGAAGGTCTATTCCTGCAAGCAATCAAAGAACGAGCAAGAATATGATAAAGCAATCTGAATATTGCGAATATATATGAAGTATTGATAATGGTGGGGATCCGTAAGCGGTCTTGGTCTGGTCGTTGGACACAAGCGAAGTACACGAAGTTGCAATGGCTAACTTTAACTAAACAAATCCCAGGAAAAAGCTACTAGATGGATCTACTTATATAGGAGCAAGGGTGGCGGCCAAGGAGGTGGGAGGGCGTCCCAAGGCAGCCTAAAACTAACCCTAGGTCGTACAAGGCCAATGGGCCCAAGCGGAGGTGACGTAACACCTTTGGACTTGTAGTTTGACTCGGATTCTGCTGCAGCATCAGATTGTTTCGTCCATAACTCAACGCTCCAGACGGATTTTAAGGTGATTCCAATTGGGTTGGAAAATGCACGAAATCTATTTTCCAACAAAAAAAGAATCAACCAATTTGGAGTCCGTATGAAAAAGTTATTGACGTTTTGAGTCAGGTATGTCTACATGTAGTCCGAATCTGAGTCCGAACGTGAGAGACTTGGACTCTATCTTCTCTTGGGCCAAAAGTGACGTGAGAGAACTTTTTGAACAGCAGGTAAACATCTCTTTCTCCCTTATCTTCATATGTGGATTGTACAAATGTCCCATACACCTGCAATTAGACATGGCACAAAAGTTTGTGAAGTATTTTTGTCCTGGGTGACATAAATAAATTATTGCATAGTTTGCATTAGAAATCACCTCACAAATATACATGTATGCAATATTTTTGGTCGTATCCAAGGTAATCATGTCCTCATCATAAGTGCAAATGGGATTGATTTTAATGGGGTATGCATAGTTACTATGTTGAGATTGAAATGATGCAATATGGGAGATCTCACTTGATGCGGAGCATCCTTCGATCATCCCCATGGACCTTCCGTCGCCTCACCAAGCTCCAAAAGGACCCATGACGAGAGCACGAGCTCGAGCTCTCGAGAGCGAGGTGACTTCTCTCCTTAGTGAAATATCATATGACCCTCTCGAGACATGGCTACTACCTCAATCTGGAATGTTGTGCATGCTTAGGTACCAAGGAACCAACCTAGGAGAAGCTGCAGCCCAAGATGGACACCAAGAGCAAGAGAAGGAGCTGCAGAGTCCAGAGGGAGCGGTACTACCGCTCGAGCCAAGCGGTACTACCGCTGAGCCGAAGCCAAGCGGTACTACCGCTCTCCATCCGACCTACTTCCGCAAAACCCGACACACTCCAGGAATCGAACGACGTCGGAGCGGTACTACCGCTCAAGATAAGCGGTACTACCGCTGAAAGCGGTACTACCGCCCACAAAGCGGTACTACCGCTGAAAGCGTACTACCGCCATGAAGCAACGAGTACTACCGCCCGCTGTGTGTGCAGCGTGTCGGGCCGAGGCCCATGTACTCGTTCGCCCCAACTTACCCCTTGGAGGTCCTAGACTATAAATAGACCTTCCCTCATCCTTTCTAGGGTTAGCTTTGGATTTGCTCATATTTGGTGTGAGAGCCTTTGCTCATCCACTTGGCTACTTCTCCTTGAGATCAGGACCTCTACGGAGAAGATCCCCAAGCGGATTCAAGACCCCTATTAGGGTGGACCCCATCAAGACCTCCTCATGGAGAAGAACGGCTACCCTTGTATCCTACCCTTTGTTGTCCTTGAATCGTGTGCCACTCTATGTGTTTGATAATCTAGCACTTGTGTGATCGTTTTCTTGTCGGTTGAGTGATCTCTCTCGTTCTCCTCGTGTTTTCCCTCGTGTTCTTCCGCCCGTTCTTCGTGTTAAATCGTAGGGATTCTCTCCAAGCGTGAAAGATCGTCCACATAGGGTTTAGCCTACATCATCATGGTATCATGAGCCACGTTGATCACGTTATTGGAGCCCCTACCCTCTTTTTCTAGCTTGATTTTGTTGTTTTGTCCTAATTCGAAAATTCCCCAAAAATAGCCCCAAATTTTTTGTGATTTGCTAGTGTGATCAAATTTTGTTGATTTTGATCCGTGGATTTGCTTGGTTTCAGTCGATCTAGCATCTCCCCAAGTTTCACCTCTTTCCATCCACAAAATCCATCGAATTTTGACCCGAAATCGCCCATTTCCGCCCCAAAATCGCGCCACGATTGAGCAATCGAGAAAATCCGGCGCGAAGCGGTACTACCGCCCTCCTAGCGGTACTACCGCTGTGAGCGGTACTACCGCCCTCCTAGCGGTACTACCGCTGAGCACGGCACTTCCGCCAGCCCCCGTTCAGCCTAAAAATCGAAAAATCGCGACACGAGCGGTACTACCGCCCGTTCCAAGTTGATGAGGACATCAATACCATTGTTACACCCACAGCCCCTGCTGCTATACATACTGGACCAATTACTAGAGCTCGCGCACGCCAATTGAATTATCAGGTACTTTCATTTCTTGGTAACGATTCCAATGTTCATGAGAATATGATGCTGCCTAAATTGGATACATTTGTTTTGCTTACAAATGAAGGGCCTACCATGGACAAGAAAGATGAACCTTGGAGCAAGTTCAAGCATGGAGATGTTGGCATGCTAAGGGGAACAAGAACGGAGTTACAAGTGATGATTCCAGGACTTTGAAGCCACCCTAATGAGTGCATGAGGCCTTGGACGAAATATACAAGATGCCACTTCATAATATTCGTTTATAGGCTATTCTAGGTGCTGCGTCACCTTATTATTGGGCCAGGCCCATGTAATTTCGAAATACTTAAGTATAGGCTGTTTTTAGAGTCCGTATGTGTGGGGAAACAAGAGTTAGGGTTGATTTCGGACCCCTCCACCAAGGGCCACGAAATTCCCCCCCTCTTCCTCCATATATACAGCCCTTAGGGCACCGTTTAGACCTTGGGTTTTGTTTAGATTAAAAGTTCGCCATAGCTGCAACTTCGCGTACTTCGTTTGTGTTCAACGACCGGACAAAGCGCCACAGAACCCCACCTTGATCAATAAAGCTTTCATCTTATATTCGCAATATCCAGATTGCAATCTCAGTTTCTTGCTTGTTCTTCGATTGCTCGCAGGAAGCAGACCCTCGTGGTCGTTGATCGTGCTCGGCGTGGTCAATAACCTCTCGGAGTTGGTTTAGCGATTGCTAAGGCGCGACGTCCTCAAGACGTTCAGTAGTCGGATCGTCAAAGTCGACTTCCTCCAAAGCGAAAACCACATCTCATCGAAAGACGGGACACCTTTGCCTCTATCAAGTGGTATCAGATTTCCAGGTTGCTCGGTGAGATTTTCCAGTTTTTCGTAGTTTAGATCGAGTCTGTTCTTCATACCTATTGTCCACGAAAAAGCCACAAAAAAAATTAGGGTTAGTTCATCATATCCGAACCAATCTGAGCCTTTGCATAATCTTTTTAGGGTTTTTGCTTTGTTGAATTTGCGGTTGCATCGTCGTGTCAAGTTGCTGGTCTTAGAGTCTAGTCTTTAGAGTTTCGAGTTCTGGTCATAAGTTGTCACGCCGCCGCCGCACCATCATCATCGCCTTGCCATCTACCACCATTGCTTATCCGCCACCGCTCTGAATCCGTATCCATATACCACCACCAATCCGTATCCATATACCACCACCAATCCATATCCATATACCACCACCGCTACCATATATCACCACCGCTGCCATATACCACCACCATATATCCACCACCAATCCGAGTTCTTCTCATATTAGGTTTGTTTTCGAGATCCATCTAGTTTCCGATTCGTGTTTCCTTGCCGGAGTAGGTTTCGAAAAAAAAAAAAAAAGAGTCTGGAAACCACCCTCCGTTTAGGCCCAAAATTTTCCAAAAACGTACTTGTCAAAAAAATTTCTGGCTATCCTATTTTAGGTGTTTCTAAGTAGATTGAGACGATCGCCGTTATAGAAAGTTTTTTGACCCGTTTCAGTTTTGGGTCCGGCGGTCAAAAAAAAAAAAATTTTGGTCGAAAAAATTTCGTGCCCATCTGTCGGTTTGACACAGGAAGAGTTTTGAGACACTCGCCATTATAGTGATTTTTCAAAAAAAAAAAAAAGCAGCAAAAAAAAAAAAAAAAAAAGCGCAAAAAAAAAAAAAAGCGAAAAAAAATTATTCAGAGTGTGCTTTTCCGTTGTTTCCGTGCAGCGCCGTGATTTTGTTAGTGTTCTAGGCTCGCGTCTCTAGCACGGTCTAGCCTAGGACCAAAGACAAGATCTGCGTCGTTGAGCGTTTATTCAACTTTGCATCTCTGAATTGATTATTGCTGACCCTTTTTGCTACCATATTATAAGCCTTCCCAGCTCCACATACATCTACATCATGCGTTTGACTCTCCCTAGTAATCGCTCTATCCAAGCTTTGAGAGTTTTGACTACATCGGTTGCCGATCACCGCTTTCTTCTTGGGTAAGAACTGGTAAGAATTTGAGATTTGCTTGACGGATTTGTGATCGTCCACCACACCACCACCACCACTTCCTAGTAGTCTGTCAATCATATTCTTGTGTGTTTCTATTGCTGCTAACCATGGCAGGATCACATGTCGATTTAGACCGACCGGGAGAACATGACAAACAAAGCGCTACATGATAAGTTTCAACAAATGATGAGTGGGCAGGTGGACGATGTGCTAAATAGATTTGAAGAGGCCATGGAGAAGATAGATGGCATTGAGAAGGCGTTGAAACAAAGCTCGATAACAAGTTTAATGAATTGCTCGCGCGTCTACCACCACCACCACCGGCTGCACCTAACGCACCTCTACTACAACAACATGGACTACCTCCACATCGTGAAACAGCCCTCCGCCGAGCTTCCGTGTCCCTCTTCACCTGGCCAAGCTCTTGGTGTGCTGCTGTTGATATACGTGGCTCCTGCTGCTGCGGTGGGGAGGATGATTATGTGAGAGCTTACGAGGATGAGGTTGATCAACATCGAACTACGTGCAACCACCAGCACCACAACCACCGGTCGTCCACATGCAAATAATGGCAATGTTAGGGCTCCCCTTCAGTGCGAGATCATGACCATCTCCCTAAACTGAAATTGAATATTCCACCATTTGAGGGTAGATATGTTCCTGATATATATCTTACTTGGGAATTAGAAACTGAACAACGATTTACATGTTTACAATATCACGAGGAGAGGCGTGTTCCTGCTGCTGTTTGTGCTTTCACTAGCTTTGCATGTGTTTGGTGGTCGAACATTGTAGATTATATCCTGTTCCAGCTACTTGGGCTGCTTTGAAAACTGCTATGCGTACTCGTTGGGTTCCACCATATTATCAACGTGAATTACTTCAAAATTGCAGCGCTTAAGACAAGGAAAAATTCGGTGAAGAATATTATCGGGAATTACAAACTGGCTTGATTAGATGTGGTATTGTTGAGGAGAATGAAGCTATGCTTGCACGTTTTTCGGGTGGATTAAATAGAGATTCAGACCATTCTAGACTACAAGGATTATAATAATATCACTCGATTATTCCATCTTGCTTGTAAAGCTGAGCGTGAAGTGCAGGATCGATGGGCCTTGGCGCGGACTAACTTTTCTGCAGGTCGACCTTCATCATGGACACCACGTGCATCATCTACTTCCACGCTCTACTACACGGCACCTCCGTCGGCTGCCACCTCCAACCGTGATACAAGAAAGCAGGCACAACCACCACTATCGCCAAGAGTACACCTGCTGGGCCTACAGAGCTCTTCTTCTTCCATGGCGTCAACAGGCACACAAGTGATATTATTTGTCGTCGTTGTAAGGGAAGAGGACATTTTATGAGAGAATGCACATCTCAGCGTGTGATGATTGCTCACGAGGATGGTGGGTATGAGTCGCTAGTGACTATGATGAAGAGACTTTGGCTCTTATTACACATGAAGAACACGGTGGAGATGATTCGATCTGAGACGCAATACATGGCTTTGAAGATCTTGTGGTATGAATGTTTAGTTGCTCAACGTGTTTTGAGTGTGCAGGTTACACAAGCTGAGCAAAATCAGAGGCATAACTTGTTCCATACAAAGGGAGTTGTGAAGGAGCGTTCTATTCAGCGTCATCATAGATGGAGGGAGCTGCAACAACTTGGCTAGCATGGATATGGTGGAGAAGCTTTCTCTCACCACAAGACCACATCCACATCCTTACTACATCCAATGGTTCAACAACAGCGGCAAGGTTAAGGTAACACGTACTGTTCGTGTGCATTTTAGTATCTCTACATATGCTGATTATGTTGATTGTGATGTGGTACCTATGCAAGCTTGTTCCTTATTACTTGGTAGACCATGGCAATTTGATAAAAATTCTGTACACCATGGTAGAAACAATCAGTATACTCTTGTTCACAAGGATAAACATATTACTTTGCTTCCTATGACTCCTGATTCCATTTTGAAAGATGATATTAATAGAGCTAGTAAAGCAAAACAGGAGAAAAATAAGAGTGAAAATCAGATTGTGGCAAAAGAATTTGAGCAACAAATGAAGCCTAATAATAAACCATCTAATGTTGCTTCTGAAATTAAACTGAAAAGTGCATGTTTATTTGCCACCAAATCTGATATTGATGAGCTAGATTCTAGCAAATCTGTTTGCTATGCTTTTGTGTGCAAAGAGGCATTATTTTCATTCGAGGGCGTGCCTTCCTCTTTGCCCCTGCTGTCACTAACATTTTGCAGAGTTCACGACGTCTTCCCACAAGGCGTGCCACCGGATTACCACCTATTCGAGGGATTGAGCATCAAATTGACTTAATTCGGTGCATCGCTACCAACCGCGCACCATACCGTACCAATCCGGAGGAGACGAAGGAGATTATCGTCAAGTACAGGGAGCTGCTCGACAAAGGTTATATCGCGAATCTCTTAGTCCTTGTGCTGTTCCTATTATACTAGTGCCTAAAAAGGATGGTACGTCGGCGTATGTGTGTTGATTGTAGAGGCATTAATAATATTACTATTCGTTATCGTCATCCTATTCCTAGGCTAGATGATATGCTTGATGAATTGAGTGGCTCTACAATATTCTCCAAAGTTGATTTGCGTAGTGGATACCATCAAATTCGTATGAAATTGGGAGATGAATGGAAAACAGCATTTAAAACTAAGTTTGGATTATATGAGTGGTTAGTCATGCCTTTTGGGTTAACTAATGCACCTAGTACTTTCATGAGATTAATGAGCGAAGTTTTACGTGCTTTCATTGGACGATTTGTGGTAGTTTACTTTGATGATATACTGATTTATAGCAAATCTTTGGAAGAACATTTGGAACATTTACGTGCTGTTTTAATGCTCTCGTGATGCACGTTTGTTTGGTAACCTTGGGAAGTGCACCTTTTGCACCGACCGAGTATCTTTTCTTGGCTATGTTGTTACTCCACAGGAATTGAAGTTGATAAAGCCAAGATTGAAGCTATTGAGAGTTGGCCGCAGCCCAAAGCGGTCACACAAGTGAGGAGTTTTCTTGGACTCGCTGGTTTCTATAGGCGTTTTGTGAGAGACTTTAGCACCATTGCTGCACCTCTCAATGAGCTTACAAAGAAGGATGTGCCTTTTATTTGGGGTACCGCACGGGAAGAAGCCTTCACGGTATTGAAAGATAAGTTGACACATGCTCCTTTACTCCAACTTCGACTTTAATAAGACTTTTGAGCTTGAATGTGATGCTAGTGGAATTGGATTAGGAGGTGTGTTATTACAAGATGGCAAACCTGTTGCATACTTTTCGAAAAATTGAGTGGGCCTAGTCTGAACTATTCTACTTATGACAAAGAATTATATGCTCTTGTTAGGACTTTAGAGACATGGCAACATTATTTATGGCCCAAAGAATTTGTTATACATTCGATCATGAATCTTTGAAACATATTAAAAGTCAAGCTAAACTGAATCGTAGACATGCTAAATGGGTTGAATTCATTGAGACTTTCCTTATGTCATTAAACACAAGAAGGGTAAAGAAAATGTTATTTTGATGCTTTGTCTCGTCGCTATACTATGCTTTCACAACTTGACTTCAAAATATTTGGTTTGGAGACCATCAAAGATCAATATGTGCATGATGCTGATTTTAAAGATGTAATGCATAATTGTAAAGAAGGAAGAACATGGAACAAGTTCGTTATTAATGATGGTTTTGTGTTCCGTGCTAACAAGCTATGCATTCCTGCTAGCTCTGTTTCGTCTTTTGTTGTTGCAGGAGGGCATGGAGGAGGCTTAATGGGACACTTTGGCGTCAAGAAGGCGGAGGATATACTTGCTACACATTTCTTTTGGCCAAAGATGAGACGGATGTTGAGCGTTTTGTTGCTCGCTGCACTACATGTCAAAAAGCTAAGTCACGACTCAATCCTCATGGTTTATATATGCCTTTGCACTGTGCCTAGTGTTCCTTGGGAGGATATATCTATGGACTTTGTTTTAGGTTTACCTCGAACAAAGAAGGGAGGATAGCATATTTGTTGTCGTGGATAGATTCTCGAAAATGGCACACTTTATACCATGTCATAAAAGCGATGATCTTTGTTAATGTTGCTGATTTGTTCTTTCGTGAAATTATTCGCTTGCATGGTGTACCAAATACTATTGTTTCAGATCGTGATACTAAATTTCTTAGCCACTTTTGGAGATGTTTATGGGCTAAGTTGGGGACTAAACTGCTTTTTAGTACTACTTGTCACCCCAAACTGATGGACAAACTGAAGTAGTCAATAGAACATTGTCTACTATGCTTAGGGCTGTTTTGAAGAATAATAAGAAAATGTGGGAAGAATGCTTGCCTCATATTGAATTTGCTTATAATCGTTCATTGCATTCTACTACTAAGATGTGCCCTTTTGAAATTGTGTATGGCTTCCTACCTCGTGCACCTATTGATTTGTTGCCTCTTCCATCTTGGAGAAGGTTAATTTTGATGCTAAAGAACGTGCTGAATTGATTTTAAAAATGCATGAGTTAACTAAGGAAAACATTGAGCGTATGAATGCTAAATATAAACTTGCTGGAGATAAGGGTAGAAAACATGTTGTCTTTGCACCGGAGATCTTGTTTGGTTACATTTGCGTAAGGATAGGTTTCCTAATTTGCGCAAATCAAAGCTAATGCCACGTCTTGATGGTCCATTTAAGGTGTTAGAGAAAATAAATGATAATGCATATAAACTTGAGCTGCTGCAGATTTTGGGGTTAGTCCCACTTTTAACATTGCAGATTTGAAGCCTTATTTGGGTGAGGAAGATGAGCTTCCGTCGAGGACGACTTCATTTCAAGAAGGGAGGATGATGAGGACATCAATACCATTGTTACACCCACAGCCCCTGCTGCTATACATCTTGGACCAATTACTAGAGCTCGCATGACGCCAATTGAATTATCGGTACTTTCGTTTCTTGGTAACGATTCCAATGTTCATGAGAATATGATGCTGCCTAAATTGGATACATTTGTTTTGCTTACAAATGAAGGGCCTACCATGGACAAGAAAGATGAACCTTGGAGCAAGTTCAAGCATGGAGATGTTGGCATGCAAAGGGAACAAACGGAGTTACAAGTGATGATTCAGGACTTTGAAGCCACCCTAATGAGTGCATGAGGCCTTGGACGAAATATACAAGATGCCACTTCATAATATTCGTTTATAGGCTATTCTAGGTGCTCGTCACCTTATTATTGGGCCAGGCCCATGTAATTTCGAAATACTTAAGTATAGGCTGTTTTAGAGTCCGTATGTGTGGGGAAACAAGAGTTAGGGTTGATTTGGACCCCTCCACCAAGGGCCACGAAATTCCCCCTCTTCCTCCATATATACAGCCCTTAGGGCACCGTTTAGACCTTGGGTTTTGTTTAGATTAAAAGTTCGCCATAGCTGCAAACCCGCGTGCCGTTTGTGTTCAACGACCGGACAAAGCGTCACAGAACCCCACCTTGATCAATAAAGCTTTCATCTTATATTCGCAATATCCAGATTGCAATCTCAGTTTCTTGCTTGTTCTTCGATTGCTCGCAGGAAGCAGACCCTCGTGGTCAGGTTGATCGTGCTCGGCGTGGTCAATAACCTCTCGGAGTTGGTTTAGCGATTGCTAAAGCGCGGCGTCCTCTCGACGTTCGTAGTCGGATCGTCAAAGTCGACTTCCTCCAAAGCGAAAACCACATCTCATCGAAAGGCGGGACACCTTTGCCTCTATCACAAGCGGTACTACACGCTTCGAGATACTACCGCCCTCCCGGCCGAGTACTACCGCCCTGGCCAGTTTCAGCCTTCCGACTTTCACCATTTTCATCATATCTTTTCACTCCGAACTCCGATTTGAGTGTTCTTTGGCTCGTTTTGAAGCTATCGACGTGCCCGAAGTCCTCACCTTGGTTTCACCACCTTTTGACACCATCAAATTTTCCGAACATCGGCATCTTTGCCTAGGGCTTAAACCACATAATCCGTTATACCACCTCCACTTTCCGCTACCACATTTTCGCTTTTGGTCTTTGAGAATTTGAGTTGTGGTTCCCGTGTCCTATTGTGTTTCGGCTATATAGGTACGGTTCGACGTCAACATCACCACCACTCATCTTCGCCAAGGACTCATCATTGTCAAGGACGGTAACCTCGACGACATCTTTGTCATCTCTTGCAATTGCATTGATAACCACATAGCCTTACTTTTGCGTTGCTTACCCATCGAGACTAGCCATCGAGTATTGCCGGCAACGTGACTTGTGCACCTTAGTGATCATACTCCATAGCATACATAGCATACCATAGTGGTGCATATCTCGAGATCAACTTGTGTGTCACAATGTTGTCATAGCATACACAATTGCTATCTTGGTTCATGAAGTTTGCATAAGAAAAGAGCTCAAAAGTGAAAGAGCCACCCAAGCTTTTAAGCAAAGAGGAAAGATAAGCAAAGAGCTTATAAGCAAGAACCATAGCATCATACAACATTAAGATTGTCATATCCGATCATCTTGGATCATAGCACCGAAATATCATACATATAGCATACTTGGGATAGAGATCGTTGCATTTTTGCCTCATAGGTTGTGCACAAGTTCGCGTATCCGCCTTTTGTGCAATCGTGCTAGCGTCTCTCTAGTATTGTGCAACAAGAGCATTCTCGTGGTTTCCACATTTTGGCTCACTTTTGGTTTGCACAATCCCACTTATCTATTTGCGTGTGTGTTTCCGTGTACCACTACTTGCTTGGTCTACTTGTTACATTTGCGAATTTGCGAATCTTTTTCAACTTTATTGAGTCTCACTTACAATTGCATCAAATTTTGTGCCACCATCCTAACCGAGCTCCACCATAAGCTTTTATTTGTGTAGGTGTGAGAACCGACAAGAATCGGTACCAAGAGTGCTATTTCATTGTCCGCATTTGAGTGAACTTGATTCATTTTCAACATCGGTCAAAGGTACATTGGTATAAGTTCTTTTCCGTTCTACCACTCACATCTTGTTTGGAATGATGGATAGGCCAAGTTCTTCTACCAACCCACTCTTCATCGAGCAAGACGGCGACATGTCCTCATACGTCACAAAGAGCCACCTCTTTGGCACTGAAGCGTTGCACCAAGAACAACAAGCAATGAGCGACCGCATCGACAACCTCGCCACCGACTTGCGACTCTCCGAGCAACGTACAAGAGACTACTTCTGATAGAGGCAAAGGTGTCCCGTCTTTCGATGAGATGTGGTTTTCGCTTTGGAGGTAGTCGACTTTGACGATCCGACTACGAACGTGCGAGGACGTCGCGCCTTAGCAATCGCTAAACCAACTCCGAGAGGTTATTGACCACGCCGGAGCACGATCAACCTGACCACGAGGGTCTGTTTCCTGCGAGCAAACGAAGAACAAGCAAGAAACTGAGATTGCAATCTGGATATTGCGAATATAGGATGAAAGCTTTATTGATCAAGGTGGGGTTCTGTGACGCCTTTGTCTGGTCGTGGAACACAAACGAAGTACGCGAAGTTGCAGCTATGGCGAACTTTTAATCTAAACAAAACCCAAGGAAAAAGCTACTAGATGGATCTACTTATATAGGAGCAAGGGGTGGCGGCCAAGTAGGTGGGAGGACGTCCCAAGGCAGCCTAAAACTAACCCTTGGTCGTACAAGGCCAATGGGCCCAAGCGGAGGTGACGTAACACCTTTGGACTTGTAGTTTGACTCGGATCCTGCTGCAGCATCAGATTGTTTCGTCTATAACTCGACGCTCCGGACGGATTTTAAGGTGATTCCAATTGGGTTGGAAAATGCACGAAATCTATTTTCCAAAAAAAAAAGAATCAACCAATTTGGAGTCCGTATGAAAAAGTTATAGACGTTTTGAGTCAGGTATGTCTGTGCAGTCCGAATCTGAGTCCAGAACGTGAGAGACTTGGACTCTATCTTCTCTTGGGCCAAAAGTGACGTGAGAGAACTTTTTGAACAGCAGGTAAACATCTCTTTCTCCCTTGTCTTCATATGTGGATTGTACAAATGTCCCATACACCTGCAATTAGACATGGCACAAAAGTTTGTGAAGTATTTTTGTCCTGGATAACATAAATATATTATTGAATAGTTTGCACTAGAAATCACCTGAGAAATATGCATGTATGCAATATTTTTGGTCTCATCCAAGGTAGTCATGTCCTCATCAACTTCGACAACAAGTTCGAGGCTCACAAGGAAGAGAATGATGCAAGAATGGACGAGATCCGCGCGTTGATGAGAAAACGGCATCATCCCACTTCTTCATCATCAAGACGGAGCCGCTCGAGTCGACATTCCGACGACACATTCTACGACTCAAGTACACCGTCATCGAACACTCTTCGACGAGCCGCGCGCCAAGACCGTCATGCATCTCGCAACCCGCTACATGACAAGCATTCACAAGAGCAAGTTGATGATCAAGTTCCTCGTCCTCAATCAAACCAAGAGGCTTTTGCTCAAGCCCAAGAACGACAACGTCTTCGTCGCCAACAAGAGGAAGAAAGAGCTCGTCGTCACCAAGACGAACAAGACGCCAAGGCTCAACGTCTTCAACAACAACAACGTGAAGCGCAAGCTCTTGAGTATAACGTGCCCTTCAAGAATCAAGTCGAGCCTTCGCCAACCGCAATCGCGAACGGCGCAATCAAGAGGAAGCCCTTCGAGAAGAAATCCAAGAGAGGAACTACCAACCTCATGTACAACATCAAGTTCCTCAAGCTCCTCCACAAGCTCGTCAAGCTCCACCTCAACATCAAGTTCAACAAGAGCAAGTTGATCATGGTCTTCCTCCGCGCCAAGAGCAACATGAAGGCGAGTACATTCCACGTCAAGGGCGTCATCATCAACATCGCCAACAACACAATGAAGAGCAACGCTACGGCAAGCTAAAATTCACCATGCCAAAGTTCAATGGAAGCAATGACCCCGAAGACTACCTCTCATGGGCATTGAAGGTTAACAAAATCTTCCGCTTGCACAACTACGATGAAGCGAAGAAAATCGCTATGGCATCACTTGAGTTCCAAGATTATGTGCTCATATGGTGGGAACAAATCATTGAGCGACGACAAGCAAGAGGTGAACCCCAATCACCACTTGGGCTCAAATGAAGGATGTCATGCGAGCACGCTTTGTGCCAACCTACTACAACCGCGACCTCTTCAAGAAACTCCAACTACTCAAGCAAGGAACAAAGAGCGTTGAAGAATACTACAAGGAGATGGAGATAGCCATGATTCGAGCCAATGTCAAGGAAGATGATGAGCAAACTATGGCACGTTTCTTGAATGGACTCAATCATCCCATCAAGAAGATCGCCGACTTCCAACCATACTCAACCCTCATTGAGCTCGTACATCAAGCTACAAAGGCGGGCGCCAAGTACAAGACGACTTCAAACGCCAAGTACTCATCCAAGACCTCGGCTTCTCCAACAACCAAGCTTCAACGACTCCTCCAACATCTACACCAACCAAGCTTCCTTCAAGAAACGACGACAAGTCAAGTTACAAGAAGACATCGACAAGTTCAAGTCGTCCTCCTACTACTACAAGCAACCTCAAGCCGCGTGCTTCATCCTCTACTCCGACCGATGAGACCATCAAGACAAGCTCCTTCAAGTGTTTCACTTGCGGCGGCCGAGGCCACAAGTCATCTGAATGCACCAACAAGCGCACCATGATCCTCAACGACGATGGCACATATGACTCTATGAGTGAAGAGGAAATGGAAGCCCTTGAGCAAGTGGCCATGCACCGGCAAGTGAATGAAGATGAAGATGATCAAGTCTTTTGTGATGAGGATTCGAGCCCCGCTCTCGTTGTCTCCAAGGTCTTGACTCTTCAACATCAACAAGAAGAAGACCAACGATGCCACATCTTCCACACAAAAGCCGGCATCAATGGACGGTCCATCAAGGTCATCATCGATGGAGGTAGTTGCCACAACTTGGCAAGTGAAGAACTATGCTCCAAGCTACAATTGGTCAAGAGGAAGCACCCACACCCCTACAAGGTTCAATGGCTAAGTGACTCGGCACTATCTGAGTCGAGCATACGGTCCAAGTCTCCTTCAAAATTGGTGCTTATGAAGACACTTTGGAGTGTGATGTGGTCCCAATGACCGCTTGCCACCTCCTTCTTGGTCGACCATGGCAATTCGACCGTGGTGTCATACACAATGGGCGAACCAATCACTATAGCTTCAAGATGAAAGGGAAGGAGTATGTGCTACGACCTATGTCTCCTAGTCAAGTGATAGCCGACAAGCAAGCCACACATCATAGAGAAAAGAGTGAGAAAGTGATCCACCCAAAAGTGAGTGAGAGCCACAAGCCAAATTTGAGAGACTCTTCGCCTAGAGAGAAAAACCTCATTCTATTTGCCACCAAAAGTGAGATGAGAGAAGTGTGTGAGCACCCATCGAGTGTGATGCACTTTGTCCTTGTGTGCAAGGATGGAGAACCAAAAACTAACACCATTCACGAGCTACCTTTGGTGTTTCAATCTCTTTGCAGGAATTTCAAGATGTTTTCCCGATGAGCTACCTCGGGTCTACCTCCTCTTGAGGCATTGAGCATCGAATCGACCTCATCCCCGGGCGCCGCTACCAAACAAAGCTCCATACCGAGTCAATCCGGAAGAAACCAAGGAGATTCAACGGCAAGTACAACAACTCATCGACAACGGTCATGTACGTGAAAGCCTAAGCCCTTGTGCCGTTCGGTTATTCTTGTGCCTAAGCCCGATGGAAGTTTCCGCTTGTGTTCGATTGTAGACCTATCAATGCTATTACCGTTCGATATAGGCATCCCATTCCTCGCTTAGATGACATGCTTGATGAACTTAGTGGAGCCAAGTTTTTCTCAAAAATTGATCTTAAAAGTGGCTATTATCAAATACGCATACAAGAGGGTGATGAATGGAAAACTGCTTTCAAAACCAAATTTGGTTTATATGAGTGGTTAGTGATGCCTATGGGTCTTTCGAAGCTCCGGTACTTTTGTGCGTCTTATGCATCATGTGCTTCGTCCTTATATTGGAGTCTTTGTTGTGGTTTACTTTGATGACATTCTTGTGTTTAGCAAAACCATGAAAGAGCACATCAATCATGTAAAATCTGTGTTGCAAACTCTTCGCAAGGAAAGCCTTTATGCAAACTTGAAAAAATGCACTTTTGGAGTCGACAAAGTGGTTTTCTTGGGTTTTGTTGTTTCCTCAAAGGGTGTCCATGTTGATGAATCTAAAATTGAAGCAATCAAAACTTGGCCCTAACCCACCAATTTGCAACAAGTGCGAAGTTTTCTTGGTCTTGCGGGTTTCTATCGTCGCTTTGTGAAAGATTTTAGCACAATTGCCGCTCCTTTGCATGCTTTGAGCAAGAAGAATACTCCCTTTGTTTGGGGAACTTTGCAATCAACCGCTTTTGATGAGCTCAAGTCTTTGCTTACTCATGCTCGATTCTTGCTTTGCCCAATTTTGACAAAACTTTTGAGGTTCATTGTGATGCAAGTGGTACCGAATTGGCGGAGTTTTGATGCAAGAAAACGAGCCATTGCTTATTTTAGTGAAAAACTCTCCGGTGCTCAACTTAATTATCCCATATATGACAAAGAATTGTATGCTTTAGTGCGTGTGCTACATGTTTGGGAACATTACCTTAGACCGCATGAGTTTGTCATCCATACCGATCATGAAACGCTTAAGTACCTCAAAGGTCAAACTAAATTGAACAAGCGCCATGCCAAATGGAGTGAATTCATTGAATCTTTTCCTTATGTGATCAAGTACATTAAGGGTAAAGAAAATGTAGTTGCCGACGCGCTTTCACGCATAAACATGCTTGTCACTCAACTTGAGTTGAATGTTATTGGTTTTGAGCATATAAAAGACTTGTATGAGCATGATCCATCTTTTGCTTCTCCTTATGCTAAGTGTTTGACGCATACGTCTTGGGAACAATATTACATCAAGGATGGTTACCTTATGAGAGCTAACAAACTTTGCATTCCCGAGTCTTCTCTTCGTTTGCTCCTTTTGCAAGAGGCTCATGGAGGCGGCCTCATGGGACACTTTGGACGCGACAAGACATTCGCCGACTCTCCAACAACTACTTTTGGCCCAAGATGTTCATGACGTCTCACGCTTCACCAACCGATGCTACACATGTCGCAAAGCTAAGTCTAAAGCTCAATCTCATGGTCTTTACATGCCTCTTCCTATTCCATATCAACCATGGGAAGACATTAGTATGGATTTTGTACTTGGTTTGCCTAGGACTCAAAATGGCAAGGATTCCGTCTTTGTTGTTGTGGATAGATTTTCTAAAATGGCACATTTCATTCCTTGCAACAAGATAGACGATGCTTCACATGTTGCAAATCTCTTTTGTAGGAAATCTTGCGACTCCATGGCGTACCAAAGACAATCGTCTCCGATCGCGACGTCAAGTTCTTGAGTTACTTTTGGAAGACCCTATGTGCCAAGCTCGAATCAAGCTCTTGTTCTCCTCGGCATACCATCCTCAAACCGACGGCCAAACGGAGGTGACGAACCGCACACTATCCACTCTACTTCGTGTCTTGATCAAGAAGAACATCAAGGAGTGGGAAGCATGTCTACCCATCGCCGAAGTACGCCTACAATCGTGCAAGACATTCAACTACCGGCAAGTCCCCTTCGAGGTCGTCACGGTTTCAACCCGTTGTCCCCATTGGACATTCTACCACTTCCTCTCCAAGAGCGCACCAACATGGATGCAAGTGAGCGAGCAAGGTACATCAAGAAGATGCACGAAGAAACAAGGCACACCATCGAGCGCCAAGTACAACGCCAAGCAAACAAGCTCAACGCCAACAAGCAACCCATCGTCTTCAACATTGGTGATCTAGTATGGCTACACCTTCGCAAGGACCGCTTCCCCAAAGAACGCAAGTCCAAACTTCTCCCTCGAGCCGATGGACCTTTCAAGGTACTAGCACGCTACAACGACAACGCTTACAAGATCGACATACCTCGAGACAAGTACAACGTGAGCGACATCTTCAACGTCAAGGACCTCGCACCTTTCCATGGAGATGAAGCTTTTGATCCGAGGTCGGATCTCTCCCAAGGGAGGGGAGATGATGCGGAGCATCCTTCGATCATCCCCATGGACCTTCCGTCGCCTCACCAAGCTCCAAAAGGACCCATGACGAGAGCACGAGCTCGAGCTCTCGAGACCGAGGTGACTTCTCTCCTTAGTGAAATATCATATGACCCTCTCGAGACATGGCTACTACCTCAATCTGGAATGTTGTGCATGCTTAGGTACCAAGGAACCAACCTAGGAGAAGCTGCAGCCCAAGATGGACACCAAGAGCAAGAGAAGGAGCTGCAGAGTCCAGAGGGAGCGGTACTACCGCTCGAGCCAAGCGGTACTACCGCTGAGCCGAGCCAAGCGGTACTACCGCTCTCCATCCGGCCTACTTCCGCAAAACCCGACACACTCCAGGAATCGAACGGCGTCGGAGCGGTACTACCGCTCAAGATAAGCGGTACTACCGCTGAAAGCGGTACTACCGCCCACAAAGCGGTACTACCGCTGAAAGCGGTACTACCGCCATGAAGCAACGGTACTACCGCCCTGCCTGTGTGCAGCGTATCGGGCCGAGGCCCATGTACTCGTTTCGCCCCCAACTTACCCCTTGGAGGTCCTAGACTATAAATAGACCTTCCCCTCATCCTTTCTAGGGTTAGCTTTGGATTTGCTCATATTTCGGTGTGAGAGCCTTTGCTCATCTACTTGGCTACTTCTCCTTCGAGATCAGGACCTCTACGGAGAAGATCCCCCAAGCGGATTCAAGACCCCCTATTAGGGTGGACCCCATCAAGACCTCCTCGCGGAGAAGAACGGCTACCCTTGTATCCTACCCTTTGTTGTCCTTGAATCGTGTGCCACTCTATGTGTTTGATAATCTAGCACTTGTGTGATCGTTTTCTTGTCGGTTGAGTGATCTCTCTCTCGTTCTCCTCGTGTTTTCCCTCGTGTTCTTCCGCCCGTTCTTCGTGTTCGTCGTAGGGATTCTCTCCAAGCGTGAAAGATCGTCCACATAGGGTTTCGCCCTACATCATCATGGTATCATGAGCCACGTTGATCACGTTATTGGAGCCCCTACCCCTCTTTTTCTAGCTTGATTTTGTTGTTTTTGTCCTAATTCCGAAAATTCCCCACAAAAATAGCCCCAAAATTTTTTGTGATTTGTTAGTGTGATCAAATTTTGTTGATTTTGATGGTAAGAGAGTCCACTAGTGGGACAAGAGAAGCACCATCACCTATGTTACCTTTGGAGCGTCGCTCATGTGTTGTAGGTGAGGTGTTGAAGATCCACTCGTTGTCAACTTCATCTTGATGGAACCATGTGGGGGGTGCATCATCGTCCACCATGGCCATCGGTTTTCCCTTTGGAGGGATGGACTCGTCGAGGGTAGGCGTGTCGTCATGTAGGAGACCTAGCACCAAAGAAGAAAACACACTAGGAATAGAGGTTAAGTCGTTAGAAATCATGGTGGCCTCACATGCCGTGTCAACTACCTCACTCACTAAGTGTTGTGGCTCACTCACTCCCTCTTGGAAGCTCTCACTCATATGGTTGGTGGAGTCACTCAAATTGTGCTCAACCTCACATAGGACGTGTGGCATGCTCTCAAGTGTGGGACTAGTGGTGGTCACACTCATCCTCTCATAGGAAATGCACTCAATGTCATATAGGGTGGAGTCACTCATGGGTTGGTGGCTCTCCTCACATGGCAATTGGGTCATCTCATGATATGTGGGTGTCGGAGAGATGTTGGTGCAAATGTCTCCATGCGCGGTCGCGTAGCTTGGCTCGGAGTATGAGTCCAATATGGGCGTCGTCTTCATGTTGTAGAAGAGATTCACGCTCGTCGCCGTGGTCGAAGGGGATGGCCCTTGCTCGACCTTCTTGTCACCGTCTTGTTGTTGGAGGCCCATATGATGTGGCACCTCGTAGCTCGTCTCCATGACCGAAGGGAATGTCCCATGCTCGGCCATCTTTCTTGAGGGGCTTCCGAAGATGGAAGTGACGCCCTCGCTCATAGGTGGTTGCCTTGGACTTGATGAAGTCGTAGTAGGTGTACTCACGGGAAGTAGGCAAAGATGCCGTACGTCCAAAGGCGAAGATGCCTTGAGAACACTTGGCGAAGATGCCGAAGTGGGTGATGTGGCCGTAGCGCCGTCTTTGTGGTGGTCGTCTCGTGGTCTTCTTTTGTGCTCTTGAAGCTTGGACTTGGCGTGAAGTAGGGCATGTTGGGACTTGTGCACTTGCGCTTGTGGAGCATCTTCATGATGATGGTGTCGTTGTCGTGCTTGAGCTCGTAGTAGATGTCGTTCGTCATCCTCGTGCACATGGTGCTTCGAGGTCATTTGCCCTTCATGACGATGTTGATCACGAACGTGATGGTGGTCGCCATGTAGATGTGGACGAGGACGATTTGCGCTTGCATCGCTTGGGCGCTCCGAAGAGTTGTGGCTTGAACGTCGCCGCCTTGAAGATTACGAAGGGGAAGAAGACTTGAGCAAGGTCCGAATCTCCTCCATCCTTGCATCTTGCTCCTCTTTATGTGCGGCAAGCTTCTTGTCGATGTAGTCCCTTCTACTTGCTTCAGAGTGACGAATGTCGATGGAGATGTTCTCGATGCGCTCTCGCAATCTTGATTGTGCGCCTTGCACTTGTCGTTGTAGATCGAAAATAGACGCTTTGGTGATGTAGTTGTTCACGCCGTCGTTGTTGTCGAAGACCGGAGATGAAATGCCTTGCCTATCCATCACAAAACTCGGGCTAATATGAGTGGGAGAAAGAGAAGAACTTATACCAAATGTACCTTGACCGATGTTGAAATTGGATCAATGATCACTCAATGTGTAACAAGGAAATAGCACAATTGGTACCAATTCTTGTCGGTTTCTCACACCTGCACAAATAAGGCTTATGGTGGAGCTCGGTGAGGATAGTGGCACAAAAATTTGATGTAAAATGTTAGCAAGAGTCAATAATGTTGAAAGAGATTCACAAATTTGCAAGTGAAACAAGTAGACCAATAGCAAAGAATGGCACACGGAAACACACACACGGATAGATAAATGGGGCCGTGCAACCAAGGAATGAGCTCAAAATGTGGAATCCACCAAAACGCTCGTGTTGCACAACTCAAGAGAGACGCTAGCATGATTGCTCAATAGGCGGATACGACACTTGTGCACAACCTATAAGATGCAAAATGGATAAACTTTCTATCCCAAGTATGCTATGTATGTATGGTTCCCGGTGTTTCTCAAGATGATCCAAGATGATCGGATATGACAATCTTATATGCAATGTGGTATGATGCTATGGCACTTGCTTACAAGCTTCTTTGCTCTTTCTCTTTTTGCTTAAAAGCTTTATTTCTTTATTTTTTTTTGTATGACCACTTTTGCACAATGCACAAACCAAGATAGCTATTGTGTATATGCGAGAACGATATTGTGACACAATGGATGATATGATACCAATATGATATGGTATGTATGCAATGGATGGTGTAGATCAATGATCACTAATGTGCACAAGTAACGTTGCCGGCAATACTCAAATGGCTAGTCTCGATAGGCAAGTAACGCAAAATGGGCTAGGGGTTATCAATGCAATTTGCAATGGGAATATACAATGGTGTCGTCGAGGTTACCGTCGTTTGCGATGATGAGTGGCGGTATTCTTGATGTAGATACCAAGATGATGAGACTCGTCCCTAAGTAGCCGAAACACCTTAGGCAACGGAAAAACCGCGAACTCAAAATCTCAAATGACAAATGTTAAATGGTGGTAGCGGAAAGCGGTGGTGGTTGCAGAAGCTCAAAGGGGTTGCGTAAATGCAATGGTGTTTTTGGAGTACGCAATGCGGAAGTGGAGGGTAAGGTGGTGAACTATACATGGTGTCGGAGTTGGAAGCACGGTCCCTAAGTAGCCGAAACACCTTAGGAGACACAACTCACAACACAAACAAAATTGGGTTAAGTTGAGGTGGAAGTGTATGTTGGTCAAGCCTATGCGGAAGTGGCGGTGGTGGTTGATGAAGAAGAAGCCTCCCCTAAGTAGCTGAAACACCTTAGGAGACTCGAATCACAACTCAAACAACCATGAGAAACAAAATTGGTTAGGTTGCGGAAGACGGTGGTGGAGTAGCGGATGATGTGGTGGAAGCCCTAGGCAAAGATACCAAAGTTCCAAAAATTTGATGGAGTCAAATGATTTTGGTGGTATTTTTGTTGGAAGGGGGATGTCAAGAGCTTTTCAACGAGCTAAAGAACGTCAAAATCGGAGTTCGGATGAATTAGTTATGGACAAAACAAAAATCAGCCGAAGTCTGAAACTACAGGTTACGGACGTCCGGAAAGGTCGGATGTCCGGGGCGTCGGACGTCCGGAAAGGTCGGAAATCCGTAAATTCGGTGCGGGTTAGGGGTTCCGGTCGTCCGGAAAAGGTCGGACGTCCGGTCGTTCCTGGGGCTCCGGACGTCCGTAAAAACGTCGGTCGTCCGGTGGGTCGGGGTCAACGCGAGATGCGAGTTTCGTGACGTGATTTTGGGCGGAATTTTGGGATTTTGGGGTCAAAATTAGCGGGATTTCATGGATGAAAGACGGGGAAACTTGGGGAAATTCTAGATCCACTCGAAACCAAGCAAATCCATGGATCAAAATCAACAAAACATCATCACACTAACAAATCACAAAAAAAATTGGGGCTATTTTTGGTGGGGATTTTCGAAATTGGGGAAGAACACAACAAAATCAAGCTAGAAAACACGGGGTAGGGGCTCCAAAACGTGATCAACGTGGCTCATGATACCAAGAAGATGTAGGGCGGAACCCTATGGGGACGATCTTTCACGTTTGGAGTGGATCCTACGGGGAAACACGAAGAACGAGCGGAAGAACACGAGGGAAATCACGGGGAAAAAACACAAGAGAATCACTCAAACCAACAAGATCAATCACACATGTGCTAGATCGATGAACACAAAGGGAGATACATGATTCAAGGTCAACAAAGGACGATACAAACGGTAGCCGTTCTTCTCCGTGAGGAGGTCTTGATGGGGGCCACCCAAGAGGGGGTCTTGAATCCAAGGTGGATCTTCTCCGAAGAGGGGCCGCGGTCTCTCTCGTGGAGTAGATCCGGTATGGATGAGCGAAGCTCTATCTAACAATGAGCTAAATCAACGCTAACCCTAACTAGGAGGAGGTGGACGAGTATATATAGTCATGGGCCGCGAAGGGGTAAGTGGAGGATACATGGACTCGGTCCAATACACTGTGCGCAGACCGGCGTCGGACGTCCGGAGGGTTCCGGTCGTCCGGAGGCTCGGGAAGGTCCGGACGTCCGGAGCTCTTCGGACATCCGTAGATTCGGCTCGGGTGCGCTTCGGTCGGACGTCCGGAGGGGGCCGGTCGTCCGGAGGCTCGCGGGGTCCCGGACGTCCGGAGTTCTTCGGATGTCCGCGGATTCGGTTCGGTGGTCGCTGGCACGGTCGTCCGGAGCCTGGGAGTCGTCGGACGTCCGGTCCTGGTCGGACGTCCGGCCGCTGTAGGTTCGGGCAGCTTCTTCTCTTGGTCCGTGTACTTGGTGTCCTCGCCGTCTTGTCCATGGTCTTCCTCCTTGTTCCTGGTCATGCATAGCACATATATTTGAGGTTGATAGAGGCGGGGGTGTCCCGATCTTTCGAGGAGATGATAACTATCGATTTGGTGAAGATGACGTTGACGATCCGACTACAAACGTGCACGACGTTGCGCCTTAGCAATCGCTAAACCAATCTCCTGAGGTTACTGACGATGCTGGAAGCACGATCAGCCTGACCATGAAGGTCTATTCCTGCAAGCAATCGAAAAACAAGCAAGAATATGATAAAGCAATCTGAATATTGCGAGTATATATGAAGTATTGATAAAGGTGGGGATCCGTAAGCGGTCTTGGTCTGGTCGTTGGACACAAACGAAGTACACGAAGTTGCAATGGCTAACTTTTAACTAAACAAATCCCAAGGAAAAAGCTACTAGATGGATCTACTTATATAGGAGCAAGGGGTGGCGGCCAAGGAGGTGGGAGGACGTCCCAAGTCAGCCTAACACTAACCCTAGGTCGTACAAGGCCAATGGGCCCAAGTGGAGGTGACGTAACACAATTGGACTTGTAGTTTGACTCGGATTCTGCTGCAGCATCAGATTATTTCGTCCATAACTCAACGCTCCGGACGGATTTTAAGGTGATTCCAATTGGATTGGAAAATGCACGAAATCTATTTTCCAACAAAAAAAGAATCAACCAATTTGGAGTCCGTATGAAAAAGTTATTGACGTTTTGAGTCAGGTATGTCTGCAGTGCAGTCCGAATCTGAGTCCGAACGTGAGAGACTTGGACTCTATCTTCTCTTGGGCCAAAAGTGACGTGAGAGAACTTTTGAACAGCAGGTAAACATCTCTTTCTCCTTATCTTCATATGTGGATTGTACAAATGTCCCATACACCTGCAATTAGACATGGCACAAAAGTTTGTGAAGTATTTTGTCTTGGATGACATAAATAAATTATTGCATAGTTTGCATTAGAAATCACCTCACAAATATACATGTATGCAATATTTTGGTCGTATCTAAGGTAATCATGTCCTCATCATCCTCCCTTCTTGAAAACAAAGCCGTCCTCGGCGTTGCTTAGTCTGAAATATGGCTAATAAAAGAGACAAGGTGTACATGTTGTATATGTATATGTCATCCATTTTTACTTCCCTTGATTTTTGCACATATGACACATGAATAGATGAGTAACTTGCATAGTTCATAAAATCTAAAGCCAAAACATTATCACAAGAAGTAGAAGGCATGAAAATATTACAACTCAGTTTGCACATATAAGTGAAGCTCTTATTCATTTCAAAAGATTGACAATGTTCATCATTAAACCATCCCAACATTGGTGAATAAACCTTACTTGCATCAAGTTTACATGCTACAACATGCTTAAATAAGCAAACATGCAATAAGTCATTCGACACAGAATCATCACCAAGATTAGAGGTCATATCAAAATGATTAAACATTGATTCTTTTGCATATAGTTAATTCAATGGGTGCACTCAAAATTGTTGGTATTTCAGTTGTTTGATCACATGACGCATTCATGATAGTATCAAGATTCTCTAAAATAGGTGATGTGCTCAAATCACCAGTTAACTCAACACATGATGCATTCAAGTTAACTAGGGATGCATCATTCTCATGTGAAGTTATATCATTAATACCTTTACTGTTACCTTGTCGCAAAGACGTAGCTGATGTAGGTACGGGCCTTGATAATGCACCATACACTTGAGATGATGTCGCGCTCATAATCTGGCGTGGGGCTGCTCTAGTAGGTGCAACGGTGGAGGAACCAACTGACGATGGTGAGCATGAACTGGAATAGTAGTTGTTGTAGTCACCCAATGCATCCTCCTGTAGCTGTCTCTCAAAGGTACAAGCGCGAACATACATACCAATAATGGAACGAGGAATATAGTGAAATCTTGCACGGATATCATGGTTCAAACCACCAAAAAATCTATTCATTGTATCATCCTCAGATTCTTCTATGTCACAATGATGCATATAAAATTTGAACTCTTTGTAGTAGGCATGAACACTGTTACTGCCTTGTTTTAATTGTTCAAATTTGCGAAGCAATTCACGACGATAGTAAGGAGGAAAAAATTGTTGTCTCATTACAGCTTTCAAAACTTTCCAAGTTGTGGGTTGGTTATCAATGTTTTTCTTACAATGTACACTCCACCAAACTGAAGCAAAACCAGTAAATGCTCTAGTGGTAGCTCGTACTCTCTCAAGTTCAGAAAAATCATGGTGACTAAAAACTTCTTCTAATTCAAGCTCCCAAGCTAGATAAATAGCAGGATTAAATCTACCCTCAAATGATGGTAAAGACATACCCTGACCATATGCTTGTGTGTGTTGTCCCAACTCTCGTGATAATGAAGATGTGTCCGTCGTCCAAGAACTTCTATCTCCGGAACCTGTCATGATTAGTAGAAACAAGAAACAAAATTCGAGAATAATGCTCCTATGAACTACTAGGATGTGGTGGTAAAACGCTCACAGTATAGCAAATATCAATATCTTACAAGTTCTTACCATGCAGCAGGTGGTGACAGGCAACCAGCGGTGTCAAGTAACTCTGAAGATTGTGTAAAGCGATTGCCAGGGGAACATACGTATACACGGTGTAGAAATATGTGGAGCTGGGTTGGCTATATATGGTAGCAATTTTTTTTAGCAATAATCAATTCAAAGATGCAATGTTGAATAAACGCTCAACGACGGTACTGTGATGGTCCTAGGCTAGATCAGACTAGAGACGCGAGCCTAGAACACTAATGAGGTCACGGCGTAGCACAACTAGCATCAATGAAGGATAATAAGTAGCTCTGGACAGCAAGATATAAGTGAAGATCACTGGCAAGTAAAGATAATGATGAAGAACAACTGCCAAGCAGGATATACAACAACTCTCTCTCCAATTTTCCTCTTGAAAAGTTTGAGCCAATTTTATGATAACTTCTTTAAAAGAATGCTACTAACTCAAGCTTTCCAATTCAAAAAGAAACACTCAATTCCGAGTTGATATGAGGAGTCAAAAAATTCTAAAACTGGTTTGGAAAACTGGAATAAGCTGTGTTCACGAACTTCAGAGGGCAAAAAGACCTATTTAGAAGCCGATTTTGAGGTGCCAAATATTGAACCAGCTTCTGCAACTATTTAGATGCGGCTCGTCTCTAGCTTTAATTTGAGTATTCGCGGAGCCAAAACGGACTTCGTATGAGGAAGTTATGCCTGTTTTACTGAACAATGCACAAAACAGATTCCAATCCGAATTCAGCTACGAGATTGAGTCTAGATAGATCTGAACTTTGTTTTTTTTTCTTCTCTCTTTTTTTTTCTCACACTTATTTTTTCTTTTTCTTTCTCTCTTTTTTTTCTCTGACTTTTTTCTTTTACTTTTTTTTCTCTCTCTTTTTCTCTATCCCTCTTTCCAAACAAACTAGATAAGATGCAAATTGGATCAAGTGAAGATGTGAACGATCTCAACTATGGTTATGACAATGAACGGTGGGTAGCACGTGGTGGAAATTGATGGATGGATGGTGGTCAACGGAAGGGATAACGATGCAGCGGCGGCGTGACTAATGTGAACAGAACTCAAACTCTAAACGAACTAGACACTAAGACCAGCAACTCGACACGACGATGCAACCGATAATTCAATAATGCAAACAATGAAAAGAAAACTGCAAAGGCTCGGACTGGCTTGGACAAAGGATGAATAGATCTAACTTTTTTGTGGCTTTTCTTGGACAATAGTTAAGAAAATAAATCTAATCTAGGGATAATTGGAAATTCTCACCGAGCAACCTGAAAACTGATACCACTTGATAGAGGCGGGGGTGTCCCGATCTTTCGATGAGATGATAACTATCGATTTGGTGAAGATGACGTTGACGATCCGACTACAAACGTGCACGACGTTGCGCCTTAGCAATCGCTAAACCAATCTCCGAGGTTACGACGATCTTTGGAAGCACGATCACCGACCATGAAGGTCTATTCCTGCAAGCAATCGAAAAACAAGCAAGAATATGATAAAGCAATCTGAATATTGCGTAGTATATATGAAGTATTGATAAAGGTGGGGATCCGTAGCGGTCTTGGTCTGGTCGTTGGACACAAACGAAGTACGAAGTTGCAATGGCTAACTTTAACTAAACAAATCCCAAGGAAAAAGCTACTAGATGGATCTACTTATATAGGAGCAAGGGTGGCGGCCAAGGAGGTGGGAGGACGTCCCAAGGCAGCCTAACACTAACCCTAGGTCGTACAAGGCCAATGGGCCCAAGTGGAGGTGACGTAACACAATTGGACTTGTAGTTTGACTCGGATTCTGCTGCAGCATCAGATTATTTCGTCCATAACTCAACGCTCCGGACGGATTTTAAGGTGATTCAATTGGATTGGAAAATGCACGAAATCTATTTTCCAACAAAAAAGAATCAACCAATTTGGAGTCCGTATGAAAAAGTTATTGACGTTTTGAGTCGTATGTCTGCATGCAGTCCGAATCTGAGTCCGAACGTGAGAGACTTGGACTCTATCTTCTCTTGGGCCAAAAGTGACGTGAGAGAACTTTTTGAACAGCAGGTAAACATCTCTTTCTCCCTTATCTTCATATGTGGATTGTACAAATGTCCCATACACCTGCAATTAGACATGGCACAAAAGTTTGTGAAGTATTTTTGTCTTGGATGACATAAATAAATTATTGCATAGTTTGCATTAGAAATCACCTCACAAATATACATGTATGCAATATTTTTGGTCGTATCCAAGGTAATCATGTCCTCATCAGAGGTAGTAACCATGTCTCACATGTGGGAAGTGAAGGTTCGGAGAGGAGCGAGTTCACCTTGTGTCCAATGGCGTTTGTTCGAGGTCTCGTAATATGTCCACTTGGGGCTTGGAGAGTAGTGGGAGTGTACATGGGGATGAACGTGGGATGCTCCGCATCACACCCGCATCCCTACAAGGTTCAATGGCTAAGTGACTCCGGCACTATACGAGTTGAGCATACGGTCCTAGTCTCTTTCAAAATTGGTGCATACGAAGACACTTTGGAGTGTGATGTGGTCCCAATGACCGTTTGTCACCTACTTCTTGGTCGACCATGGCAATTCGACCGTGGTGTCATACACAATGGGCGTACCAATCACTATAGCTTCAAGATGAAAGGGAAAGAATATGTGCTACGACCTATGTCTCCTAGTCAAGTGATAGCCGACAAACAAGCCACCAATCCTAGAGACAAGAGCGAGAAAGTGGTCCAACCAAAAGTGAGTGAGAGCCACAAGCCAAACTTGAGCGCCTCTTCGCCTAGAGAGAAAAACCTCATCCTATTTGCCACCAAAAGTGAGATGAGAGAAGTGTGTGAGAACCCATCAAGTGTGATGCACTTTGTCCTTGTGTGCAAGGATGGAGAACCAAAAACTAACACCATTCACGAGCTACCTTTGGTGTTTCAATCTCTTTTGCAGGAATTTCAAGATGTTTTCCCCGATGAGCTACCTCCGGGTCTACCTCCTCTTCGAGGCATTGAGCATAGAATCGACCTCATCCCCGGAGCGCCTCTACCAAACAAAGCTCCATACCGAGTCAATCCCGAAGAAACCAAGGAGATTCAACGGCAAGTACAACAACTCATCGACAACGGCCATGTACGTGAAAGCCTAAGCCCTTGTGCCGTTCCCGTTTTTCTCGTGCCTAAGCCTGATGGAAGTTTCCGTTTGTGTTCCGATTGTAGACCTATCAATGCTATTACCGTTCGATATAGGCATCCCATTCCTCGCTTAGATGACATGCTTGATGAACTTAGTGGAGCCAACTTTTTCTCAAAAATTGACCTTAAAAGTGGCTATTATCAAATCCGCATACAAGAGGGTGATGAATGGAAAACTGCTTTCAAAACCAAATTTGGTTTACATGAGTGGTTAGTGATGCCTATGGGTCTTTCGGAAGCTCCCGGTACTTTTGTGCGTCTTCTGAATCATGTGCTTCGCCCTTATATTGGAGTCTTTGTTGTGGTTTACTTCGACGATATTCTTGTGTTTAGCAAAACCATGAAAGAGCACGTCAATCATGTAAAATCTGTGTTGCAAACTCTTCGCAAGGAAAGCCTTTATGCAAACTTGAAAAAATGCACTTTTGGCGTTGACAAAGTGGTTTTCTTGGGTTTTGTTGTATCCTCAAAGGGTGTCCATGTTGATGAATCTAAAATTGAAGCAATTAAAACCTGGCCCCAACCCACCAATTTGCAACAAGTGCGAAGTTTTCTTGGTCTTGCGGGTTTTTATCGCCGCTTTGTGAAAGATTTTAGCACAATTGCCGCTCCTTTGCATGCCTTGAGTAAGAAGAATACTCCCTTTGTTTGGGGAACTTTGCAATCAACCGCTTTTGATGAGCTTAAGTCTTTGCTTACTCATGCTCCGATTCTTGCTTTGCCCAATTTTGACAAAACTTTTGAGGTTCATTGTGATGCAAGTGGTACCGGAATTGGTGGAGTTTTGATGCAAGAAAAACAAGCCATTGCTTATTTTAGTGAAAAACTATCCGGTGCTCAACTTAATTATCCCATCTATGATAAAGAATTATATGCTTTAGTACGTGTGCTACATGTTTGGGAACATTATCTTAGATCTCATGAGTTTGTCATCCATACCGATCATGAAACGCTTAAATACCTCAACGGTCAAACTAAATTAAACAAGCGTCATGCAAAATGGAGTGAATTTATTGAATCTTTTCCTTATGTGATCAAATACATTAAGGGTAAAGAAAATGTAGTTGCCGACGCGCTTTCACGCAAATGCATGATTGTCACTCAACTTGAGTTGAATGTTATTGGTTTTGAGCATATAAAAGACTTGTATGAGCATGATCCATCTTTTGCTTCTCCTTATGCCAAGTGTTTGACACATACTTCTTGGGAAAAATATTACATCAAGGATGGTTATCTTATGAGAGTTAACAAACTATGCATTCCCGAGTCTTCTCTTCGTTTGCTCCTTTTGCAAGAGGCTCATGGAGGCGGACTCATGGGACACTTTGCACGTGACAAGACATTCGCCACGCTCTCCAAGAACTACTTTTGGCCCAAGATGTTTCGTGATGTCTCGCGCTTCACCAACCGTTGCTCTACATGTCGCAAAGCTAAGTCAAAAGCTCAATCCCATGGTCTTTACATGCCTCTTCCTATTCCTTATCAACCTTGGGAAGACATTAGGATGGACTTTGTACTTGGGTTGCCTAGAACTCAAAATGGAAAGGATTCCGTGTTTGTTGTTGTGGATAGATTTTCTAAGATGGCACATTTCATTCCTTGCAACAAGATAGACGATGCTTCACATGTTGCAAATATCTTTTGTAGGGAAATCTTGCGACTCCATGGAGTACCAAAGACAATCGTCTCCGATCGTGACGTCAAGTTCTTGAGTTACTTTTGGAAGACCCTATGCGCCAAGCTCGGAATCAAGTTATTGTTCTCATCCGCATACCACCCTCAAACCGACGGCCAAACGGAGGTGACGAACCGCACACTATCCACTCTACTTCGAGTCTTGATCAAGAAGAACATCAAGGAGTGGGAAGCATGTCTACCCATCGCCGAATACGCCTACAACCGTGCAAGACATTCGACTACCGGCAAGTCCCCCTTCGAGGTCGTCTACGGCTTCAACCCGTTGTCACCATTGGACATTCTACCTCTTCCTCTACAAGAGCGCACCACCATGGATGCGAATGCACGGGCAAGCTACATCAAGAAGATGCATGAGGATACAAGACATGCCATCGAGCGACAAGTCCAACGACTAACGACCAAGATCAACGTCAACAAGAAACCCATGGTCTTCAACATTGGTGATCTAGTATGGCTACACCTTCGCAAGGACCGCTTCCCCAAAGAACGCAAGTCCAAGCTTCTACCTCGAGCCGATGGACCTTTCAAGGTGATAGCATGCTACAACGACAACGCCTACAAGCTCGACATACCTCGAGACAAGTACAATGTGAGCGACATCTTCAATGTCAAGGACCTTGCGCCATACCATGGAGATGAAGATCTTGATCCGAGGTCGGATCCTTCCCAAGGGGGAGATGATGCGGAGCATCCCTCGCTCATCCCCATGGACGTGTCTACACCTTCCTCAACACCATTTGGGCCCATGACAAGAGCTAGAGCCAAGGCTATCGAAGATAAGGTGAACTCGCTCCTTTCCGAACTTCCTCTCTCTACTCACGAGACTTGCCTACTACCTCATATGGACACTTTGTGTGTGATTAGGTACCTGGAGGAAAGCCATGGTGCATCTAAATCCATCGGACAAGGAGAAGAAGAAGAGCTACCGGAGAAAATTCCAGCCACCGGACGACCGGTAGGGACCGGACGTCCGGCACCTGAAGCCCCAGCCAGCGGACGTCCGGCCCGGACCGGACGACCGGCCACACCCTCACAGCGAGCGGACGTCTAGCCGCCAGCGGACGACTGGCCGCCAGCGGACGACCGGTCCCTGAAGACCCGAGCCGGATCTACGGAAGACCGGTGCCACCGGACGACCGGCGACCGGACGACCGACCACAAGCGGACGTCCGGTGCCCCTGGACCCGAACCAAATCAGCGGAAGACCGAAGAAACCGGACGTCCGGCGCCCCTTCACCAAACTGATCCAGCGGACGTCCGGCGCCACCGGACGACCGGTCCCTCCTCAGCCTCCGGACGTCCAGGCCCCAGCAGACGTCCGGTACCTGTCTGCGCACAGTTTCGGGCCGAAGCCCATGTACCCCTTCACTTCGCACCCTTTTTCACTAAGACTATAAATAGAACCCCTCCTCTTCCAAGAGAGGGTAGCTTAGGTTTAGCTCATGTTTGTGTGAGAGCCTTGCTCATCCACTTGGCTACTTCTCCTCGGAGTTCAGGACCTCTTCGGAGAAGATCCCGCAAGCGGATTCAAGACCACCTCCTAGGGTGGACCCCATCAAGACCTCCTCTCGGAGAAGAACGGCTCCTCGTGTATCCTTACCTTTGTTGATCTTGAATCTTGTGCCACCTTATGTGATCGGTGATCTAGCATTTGTGTGACCGATTCCTTGTTGGTTGAGTGTTCTCCCTCGTTCCTCCACGTGTTTCCCTCTTGTTCTTCCGCGTGTTCTTCGTAATCCACCGTAGGATCCGCTCCAACGTGAAAGATCATCCACGTAGGGTTCCGCCCTACATCAGGAGGTCTTGATGGGGTCCACCCTAGAAGGGGGTCTTGAATCCGCTTGGGGGATCTTCTCCGTAGAGGTCCTGAGCTCCAAGGAGAAGTAAACAAGTGGATGAGCAAGGCTCTCACACAAACATGAGCTAAACCAAAGCTAACCCTAGAAAGTTGGGGAAGAAGGAGTATATATAGTCTAAGGGGCGAAGGGGTACAAGGGTTGCAGCCCAAACGAAGTCAACACACAGGCGTCAGACGTCCGGAAGGCGTCGGACGTCCGGAGGCTCGGGACGGTCCGGACGTCCGGACGGGCTCGGGCATCCGTAGAATCAGTTCTGTCGTGGGCGCGTCGGACGTCCGGAGAGGGTCGGCCGTCCGGAGCTTCGTGACGGTCCGGACGTCCGGAAGTTGTCGGTCGTCCGTAGGTTCGGTTCGGGCGTGCGTCGGTCGGACGTCCGGAGGCTTCGGTCGTCCGTAGTTTTGGTTCGGGTGGCAAAGTGCCGGACGTCCGGAGAGTCCGGTCGTCCGGGTCCTTGGACTCGTCGGACATCCGGAAGGCGTCGGACGTCCGGTGCCTGTGCCTTCAGCAGCATCTCTTCTTCTTCTTCAATATGCTTGGAGTCCTCGCCGTCTTGGCTCACCTCCATGTACCTGATTACACATAGAGTCTCCGAATGAGGTAGTAGCCATGTCTCGTGAGTAGGAAGAGGGAGTTCGGAGAGGAGCGAATTCACCTTATCTTCGATAGCCTTAGCTCGGTGATGCGGAGCATCCTACGGTCATCACCATGTCAAGAGTCCGTTTGGCAAGTGACACCTGCGACCTCTACTTATCATACATAAAGGTGAATCTTCTCCTTTACACGTGCTCACTTGACCCCTTCGAGGATGGTATACTACTTGACACTCCACTCGTGTGCATGCATAGGTATGGCCGGAGCTTCACGGACGACGAGGAGGAGTGCAAGCGCCAAGGAACACCTACACAATCCGCGAGGGAAGCTCGAAGAGAAGACGGAAAAGACGGAGCTGCGGAGTCCCCGGCGGCGGACGACCGGACGCCTCCGGACGTCCGACACTCTCCAGCGGCCGGATGTCCGACTACCACCGGACGTCCGGAACTTCGTCGCCCGAACCAAATCTACGGACGACCGGAGCTGACCGGACAACCGGGCGACAAGCCCCCGAGCCGAATCTACGAACGACCGACAGCCTCCGGACGTCCGGACCCTCCTGAAGCCCCGGACGACCGACCCTCTACGGACAACCGACACACCAGCGACAGAGAAGAATCGACGGACGTCCGAACGCGTCCGGACGACCGGAACGTCCCGAGCCTCCGGACATCCGACGTCTTCCGGACGTCCGACGCCTGATGCGGGCTGGAGCCCTTGTACCCCTTCCTCTTGACCTCCTTTTGCATTAAGACTATAAATAGGACACCCCCACCTCCTTGTACGGGCAGCAATGGTTTAGCTCATATTTTGTGTGAGAGCATTGCTCATCCACTTGGTTACTTCTCCTCGGAGCTCACATCCTCTTCGGAGAAGATCCCCAAGCGGATTCAAGACCCCTTCAAGGGAAGACCATCAAGACCTCCTCTTGGAGATGAACCTTACCTTGTATCTTTCCTTTTGTTGTTCATGTACCTTGTGGATCTCGTGTGTTTGATTGTCTAGTGGATGTGTGATCGGACTTGTTCTTGAGTGTTTCCCCTTGTGATTTCTCTCCGTTCTTCCCCGTGTTCATCGTGTTCTTCGAGGGATCCCACTCCAAACATGAAAGATCGTCCACGTAGGGTTCCGCACTACATCATCTTGGTATCAGAGCCACGTTGATCACGTTTTTGGAGCCCCTACCCCTCTTTCTCTAGCTTGATTTTGTTGTGTTCTTGCCTAAATCCGAATATCCCCACCAAAAATAGCCCCAATTTTTTTTGTGATTTGTTGGTTTAATGATGTTTTGTTGATTTTGATCCATGGATTTGCTTGGTTTCGAGTGGATCTAGCATTTCCCCAAGTTTCCCCATCTTTCATCCACAAAATCTCTTCAATTTTGACCCCAAAATCCCAAAATTCCGCCCAAAATCGCGTCCCGGATCTCAATTTTCGAGTTGACCCCGACCTACCGGACGACCGGACTTTTACAGTCATCCGGAGCCCCTGGAACGACCGGACGTCCGACCTTTTCCGGACGACCGGAACCCCTAACCCGAACTGAATTTACGGATGTCCGACCATTTCCGGACGTCCGTAACCTGTAGTTTCAGACTTCGGCTGATTCTTGTTTCGGCCGTAACTAATTCATCCGAACTCCGATTTTGACGTTCTTTAGCTCGTTTTGAAGCTCTTGACATCCCCCTTCCCACAAAAATACCACCAACACAATTTGACTCCATCAAATTTTTGAAAATTTGGCAAGTTTGCCTAGGCCCTCCACCATATCATCCGTGATAGCCACCTCCGACTTCATAACATAACCAATTTTGTTCCTCATGGTTGTTTGAGTTGTGATTCGAGTCTCCTAAGGTGTTTCGGCTACTTAGGGACGGTTGCTTCTTCATCAACCACCACCGCCACTTCCGCATAGGCTTGCCCACCATATCATCCGTGATAGCCACCACCGACTCCCGCAACCTAACCCAATTTTGTTTGAGCTTATTTGAGTTGTGGTTTGTGTCTCCTAAGGTGTTTCGGCTACTTAGGGATGGCAACTACAACATTGACTCGCATAACCCATCATTCCACTTCCGCATTGCCGAGTGCAACCACCACCGCTTTCCGCTACCACCATTTAACTTGTGCCTTTGGAGATTTTGAGTTGTGGTTTTTCCGTTTCCTAAGGTGTTTCGGCTACTTAGGGACGAGACTCCATCATCTTGGTATCTACATCAAGAACACCGCCACTCATCATCGCAAAGGACGGTAACCTCGACGACACCATTGTATATTCCCCTTGCAATTGCATTGTTAACCCCTAGCCCATTTTGCATCACTTGCCTATCGAGACTAGCCATTTGAGTATTGCCGGGCCACGTTACTTGTGCACATTAGTGATCTACACCATCCATTGCATACACACCATATCATATTGGTATCATATCTTGTGTCACAAGTTTGTTCCCGCATATACACAATTGCTATCTTGGTTTGTGCATTGTGCAAAGTGGCCATAGAAAAAAAAAGAGAATAAGCTTTTAAGCAAAGAAAAAGAGTGAGCAAAGAGCTTGTAAGCAATAGCCATAGCATCAAATATATCATATGATATCATACTTGATCATCTTGGATCATTGTGTGAGAAACACCGGGAACCATACATACATAGCATACTTGGGATAGAGAGTTTATCCATTTTGCATCTTATAGGTTGTGCACAAGTGTCGTATCCGCCTATTGAGCAATCGTGCTAGCGTCTCTCTTGAGTTGTGCAACACGAGCATTTTGGTGGATTCCACATTTTGAGCTCATTCCTTGGTTGCATGGCCCCATTTATCTATCCGTGTGTGTGTGTGTTTCCGTGTGCCACATATTGCTATTGGTCTACTTGTTTCTCTCGCGAATTTGTGGATCTCTTTCAACATTATTGACTCTTGCTAACATTTTGCATCAAATTTTTGTGCCACTATCCTCACCGAGCTCTACCATAAGCTTTACTTGATAGGTGTGAGTGAACAAGTCCGGTACCAATTCCACTATTCTTTCATCTCACATTGAGTGAAACGGGATACATCCTCAACTTTGGGAAAAGGTAACTTGGTATTGTTTATCTCATTTCCTACTCACCTCTACTCGAGTCTTGTGATGGATAGGCAAGGCATTTCACCTCCGGTCTACAACAACAACGACGAGTTCGATGCCACGAACAACAACTCCGACGCCAAGATGCAAGCTCAAATGGAGGAGATCAAAGCCCTCATCAAGTCCTACAAGCGATCTTCCTCATCTTCGATAAGACGCTCAAGAGCAGATGCTTCCGAGCTACCATCTCCGGCAAGATCACACCGGCATCGACACCATCACCACCAAGAACGTGAAGGTCATGAGCTCAACATCAACTACCGCTCAACGACTTCACCATCTCCCTTGGCATCTTCGCCAAGCGACTTCAAGGCATCTTCGCCTACGGACATACGGCATCTTCGCCAACAAGCACCCCAAGACTACGCTCAAGAGAAGCTCCCCAAGCTCAAGTCCGCGACTTCCACGAGCTACTACGACCTCGACACCGACCACAAGATTCCTTTCTATGGAACTCAAGAACCCGAGGAGTACCTCGAGTGGGAGCGTTTGATGGACGACTACCTCAAGCTACATCAAGTTCGTCCCGAAGATCAAGCGAAGTGCGCCACAAGAAACTTCCACGACTACGCCTCGTCTTGGTGGCTTCACACACCTTCGGAGTACTATGACATGAGTTGGCCCAAGACGAAGAGAGCTTTGCGGCGAGAGTTTGTGCCTCCAACCTACACGGAACAACTTCTTCGCCAATTGGAGAACACCATCCAAGGATCCAAGTCCATCGACGCGTACTTCAAGGAGATGAAGATTGCCTTGCGACGAGCCGGTGTGGACGACCCCATTTCGATGAAGTTCCACTTCATGATGGGATTGAACAACGACATCTCCAAGACTATCTTCCTCGAGAACTACAAGTCCATCGACGACTACTACATTGGTGCTCTCAAGGCGGAACAAGAACTCATGAAGGCCAAGGCTTCTCCACCCCAAGCACACTTCGCGGCGACCAAGCTCTACAACAAGCATGAGGCTAGTACCACCATGATGTCCAAGCCCGACAAGCTCCAAGACGATGCTCCCAAGTGCGACTTCACCGCCATCCCTCTTTGTGGCATTGATGATGCCGAGTCTACCTTGACTCTTTTTCAAGATGGTACGGCGACAAGTACGACTACGGAGACCTTCAAGGACCAAGCTTTGGAGGCAAGCGACAAGGTGGCGAGTAAGGATGATGCTTCCATCTTAGGAGGCGAGAGAGATGATGTGCCATCTTCGGCCTTCATCCACGACGACGATGACAAGATGATCGAGCATGGGATTTTCCCTTCGGTCATGGAGGAGAGTGATGATGTGCCATCTTCGGCCTTCATCCACGGCGACCACGACGAGATGGTTGATTACTTCACCTCGACCACGACGACGTATGATGACATGAGTGACACGTGCCACCATATTGAGAGTGAGAGTGCCTTCACCACTAGCCCTATATATGATGTGTTGCCACAAATCCCATGTGAGGAGAGCCACAACCCGCACCACTTGAGTGAGATGAGTGACTCCACCATATGTGAGTTTAAGTGCACCTATTTTGAGGGAGTGAGTGAACCACCACATAGAGAGAGTGAGATAGTTGATAGGTCTCGTGAGGTCATTTGCATTTCTAACAACTTGACCTCTACCTCTATTGTGTCTTCTCATTTGGTGCTAGGTCCCATTTATGATGACGCGCCGATCCTCGACGACTTCGTCCTCCCTTTGGACAAGACGATGGCCATGGTGGACTATGATGCACCCCCCACATGGTTCCATCAAGATGAAGATGACCACCATTTGGTCTTCCCCACCTCACCTACACCACTTGAGTGGAATGACAAAGGTAACAAAGGTGACGGTGATGCTCTCGTCCCACTAGTGGACTATTTTGACATTGATTGCTTGCATGATGTTGATCACCCTATTGACATGCTTAATGCTAGTATGATTTCCCCATGTGATGATTTGCCCATTTATGATGAATATGATGATTCTCATGTGGAGTCTATTAGTTGTGATGCCATGTTACATAGGATTTCTTGTGACAATTCTTTAGGTCACATCATGTTTGCTAATCCGCTTGACTTGTCATATGCTATGCATGAGATCAACCATATGTCTTATTTGCAATATCTTCATAGTGACTATGCATATGCCATTAAAATGAACCCAATTTGCACATATGGCATAGATGACAAGCCCATGGTTATTGGCATTTGTTTTTCTTGTGATGATATATGCTTCCTTTGCATCATTTATCTCATATGCCATGCCATGACCACCTAGCTTCGGATATGCATTGTTTTGGATGTTGTCCATTTTCTCCATGTGATGTTTCCGATATTGCTCATGAGGAGACCCCCATAGTTTCCTCATACATTTTAGGAGATTTTGATTCATCCTATACATTGCATGATCCCAATACTTGTGTGCACCATATGCTCCCCATGAATAAACATGATATTGATGTGCCATATACTTGCATTCTCAATTTGTGTCCCCATCGTGTCATACATAACAACTATTATTTCATGATGGATGACATGTTCTTATACCATGCATCAAATTTCTTTGAGCGATCCTTATCTTGTGCTAACACTCACTTGCACATACACATCATGATGGATGATGTGTACATTTACCACACACACAATTTCTTTCGTTTGTGTCTCTTTTGTGTAGGTACCCATAAATACTTGTCAACTTCGCAATCCCACGAGTTGACAAAACGAGCTCTAGAGAGCAATGATGACTTGGGATCCCATGGATTGTCTTTCCCACCGCTCACTTCGCGCAAACACTTCGCGCATCTCTTTTACATGGCCCTCACATGGTTATGGGTTGTTGTTCATTACATATCATATGCCCATCTTGCCATGTTCACTTTGCATGATATGCTCATTCCTATACCTTTGACATACATTTGTGACCCATGCTTTGCATTACACATGATGATTGATTCCCGTACTTGTATGTGTATTTGCAAGCTTGGTGGAGATATTGCTTGTTATTGCCATGTTTCTTTTGTGCACCATTCCTATGATGATACTTTCATCTTGCTTTGTGTTCGTGCTTGCGATATGTCATGTGCACTTCCTATGCCTATTATTTGCTCACATGACATGATTGCCATGATTTATTCTAGTGTGATGCATCTTTGCTCCACTAGTTTGCACGACTTGATTACTATGTTTGCTTGCCTTGTTGCATCACCTATGATTCGTACTTGCTCATTTCATGCGAGTGATGACAACCATCTACATGCTTTGTGATGAGGACATCAATACCATTGTTACACCCACAGCCCCTGCTGCTATACATACTGGACCAATTACTAGAGCTCGCGCACGCCAATTGAATTATCAGGTACTTTCGTTTCTTGGTAACGATTCCAATGTTCATGAGAATATGATGCTGCCTAAATTGGATACATTTGTTTTGCTTACAAATGAAGGGCCTACCATGGACAAGAAATGATAGAGGCAAAGGTGTCCCGTCTTTCGATGAGATGTGGTTTTCGCTTTGGAGGAAGTCGACTTTGACGATCCGACTATGAACGTGCGAGGACGTCGCGCCTTAGCAATCGCTAAACCAACTCCGAGAGGTTATTGACCACACCGGAGCACGATCAACCTGACCACGAGGGTCTGTTTCCTGCGAGCAAACGAAGAACAAGCAAGAAACTGAGATTGCAATCTGGATATTGCGAATATAAGATGAAAGCTTTATTGATCAAGGTGGGGTTCTGTGGCGCCTTTGTGCGGTCGTGGAACACAAGCGAAACTGCGAAGTTGCAGCTATGGCGAACTTTTAATCTAAACAAAACCCAAGGTCTAAAGCGGTGCCCTAAGGGCTGTATATATGGAGGAAGAGGGGGAATTTCGTGGCCCTTGGTGGAGGGGTCCAAATCAACCCTAACTCTTGTTTCCCACACATACGGACTCTAAAACAGCCTATACTTAAGTATTTCGAAATTACATGGGCCTGGCCCAATAATAAGGTGACGCAAAGCACCTAGAATAGCCTATGGACGAATATTATGAAGTGGCATCTTGTATATTTCGTCCAAGGCCTCATGCACTCATTAGGGTGGCTTCAAAGTCCTGGAATCATCACTTGTAACTCCGTTCTTGTTCTCCTTATGCATGGCATTATCTCCATGCTTGTTCTTGCTCCAATGTCCATCCTTCTCCAAGCTAGGGCCTTCATTTGTAAGCAAAACAAATGTATCCAATTTAGGCAGCATCATATTCTCATGAACATTAGAATCATTACCAAGAAACGAAAGTACGATAATTTAATTGGCATGAGAGCTCTAGTAATTGGTCCAAGATATGTAGCAGTAGGGGCTGTGGGTGTAACAATGGTATTGATGTCCTCATCATCCTCCCTTCTTGAAATGAAGTCGTCCTCGACGGAAGCTCATATTCCTCACCCAAATAAGGCTTCAAATCTGCAATGTTAAAAGTGGGACTAACCCCAAAATCTGCGGGCAGCTCAAGTTTATATGCATTATCATTTATTTTCTCTAACACCTTAAATGGACCATCAGACGTGGCATTAGCTTTGATTTATGCAAATTAGAAACCTATCCTTACGCAAATATAACCAAACAAGATCTCCGGTGCAAAGACAACATGTTTTCTACCCTTATCTCCAGCAAGTTTATATTTAGCATTCATACGCTCAATGTTTTCCTTAGTTATCTCATGCACTTTTAAAATCAATTCAGCACGTTCTTTAGCATCAAAATTAACCTTCTCCGAAGATGGAAGAGGCAACAAATCAATAGGTGCACGAGGTAGGAAGCCATACACAATTTCAAAAGGGCACATCTTAGTAGTAGAATGCAATGAGCGATTATAAGCAAATTCAATATGAGGCAATCATTCTTCCCACATTTTCTTATTATTCTTCAAAACAGCCCTAAGCATAGTAGACAATGTTCTATTGGCTACTTCAGTTTATCCATCAGTTTGGGGGTGACAAGTAGTACTAAAAGCAGTTTAGTCCCCAACTTAGCCCATAAACATCTCCAAAAGTGGCTAAGAAATTTAGTATCACGATCTGAAACAATAGTATTTGGCACACCATGCAAGCGAATAATTTCACGAAAGAACAAATCAGCAACATTAACAAACATCATCGCTTTTATGACATGGTATAAAGTGTGCCATTTTCGAGAATCTATCCACGACAACAAATATGCTATCCTCCCTTCTTTGTTCGAGGTAAACCTAAAACAAAGTCCATAGATATATCCTCCCAAGGAACACTAGGCACAGAGCAAAGGCATATATGAACCATGAGGATTGAGTCGTGACTTAGCTTTTTGACATGTAGTGCAGCGAGCAACAAAACGCTCAACATCCGTCTCATCTTTGGCCAAAAGAAATGTGTAGCAAGTATATCCTCCGTCTTCTTGACGCCAAAGTGTCCCATTAATCCTCCTCCATGCGCCTCTGCAACAACAAAGACTAACAGAGCTAGCAGGAATGCATAGCTTGTTAGCACGGAACACAAAACCATCATTAATAACGAACTTGTTCCATGTTCTTCCTTCTTTACAATTCTGCATTACATCTTTAAAATCAGCATCATGCACATATTGATCTTTGATGGTCTCCAAACCAAATATTTTGAAGTCAAGTTGTGAAAGCATAGTATAGCGACGAGACAAAGCATCAGCAATAACATTTTCTTTACCCTTCTTGTGTTTAATGACATAAGGGAAGTCTCAATGAATTCAACCCATTTAGCATGTCTACGATTCAGTTTAGCTTGACTTTTAATATGTTTCAAAGATTCATGATCAGAATGTATAACAAATTCTTTGGGCCATAAATAATGTTGCCATGTCTCTAAAGTCCGAACAAGAGCATATAATTCTTTGTCATAAGTAGAATAGTTCAGACTAGGCCCACTCAATTTTTCAGAAAAGTATGCAACAGGTTTGCCATCTTGTAATAACACACCTCCTAATCCAATTCCAGTTGAGCCAAATTATAAAGATTTAGCCAGGATGGAATATAATAATTTGGTCTAAATAAACCATCCGATGCAAACCTTTAGGTGAAAAAAAAAGGCTGATTAAGGGAAAACCGGGAAAACGATTAAAATTCTTTTCCTCTTTCGAAAAATATTGTAAAAAGGAATAAGCAATTTGCCAACCTCAATAGGGACCATTCCGCCTTTGTGGATATAACCCAAAAATTTATAAAGGTTAAAAGGGAAACCCAAAAAATGCCTTTCAAAAACGAACAATTTTAATCCTATAATTCTGTTTTGGCAAATAAACAATTCCTTTTCACAACATTAATGGTTATTTTCTTATTTGTTCTCCAATTTTGCCATCTTTTCACTTTCCCGTTATTTTTAATTAAATAAACTTTCAAATGAGTCAAACAAATAAATTTTTTGTGAACAAATTGTGTGTTTCCATGGTAAGATTTTTCAATTCAGCTCCAAAAGGAAATCTTGCTAATACACTCCAATCAAAAAGAATTGAAGATACTAAATACAAGCCAAAGTTATTAACTTTGGTGGTAAACCTGATAATGTATTGGTCTGGTTGGAAACTCCCCAACCTGCCCTTTTTCCCCCCACTATCAAACCTCCCAACCCTTTTTTAAAAATTATTTCTTTCTTTGGCCCCAAAAAAACGTTAAAAAAATGTCAAGAATTCCAAAAATGGCCCAAACAGCTCCATCTATTTGTAATAAAGCCCCAAAGCTGACCATCACCCAAAAAACATCAATTGGATTCCGGATTTCTCTAAGATTCTCCTAAACGATAAAATACATTCTTGTCTGCCAGGAAGCCGCCATGTTCCTGGCAGATTTGTTTTCCGTTCGTATTGGTTTGAGTGGGACAGGTTGGGTTAGATCGGAATTTCAATGCAGCCAACCCAAAAAGTTTCCCCGAAACCCTTGTTAAGTTCCTAAAATAAATGTGAAATTTATTTATAAGAGTTAATTCTAATTTATTATCCCAAACGATATTCATTTCCTCAATACCCAATCTAAACCGTTGTCCGAAAATTTTCCCAATTTTTCCTTCTTGGAATCTAATTTTATTCAAAACCGGGCCCAATTTAACCAAAGTAGATTTCAAAAAGGCCCGAACAAATCACAATGTTCCCCAACACCAAAGCAAAAAAAAAAACCAAAACCCCTTTAAAAAAAAATCTTGTTCAGTTTTCTCCAAAGGAAATTGGGGAAACCCTATAAATGGTGGAATTTCAATTTTATTTAGGAGTGGATGATTCGACCGGGGCCCAAAAATTTGTTTGGGGCACGGGTTGGTTTTGGTTCCAGTTTTAGTTGGGAAAAGGGGGCCCCCCCCCCCCGGGGGCCCCCGGGGTTTTGGGGGGTTTAAACAAATTTTTTAAAAAAAAAGGTTTCCCCAAAGGGGGGTTTTCCCCCCTTTTTTTAAAATTAAAAAAAATTTTTTTTTTTCCGGAAGGTTTCCCCCTTTTTTCCCCAAAACCGGGAAATTTTTTTCCCAACAATTTTTAACCCCCCTTTTTCCTTTAAAATTTCCCCTTTTTTTTTTTTCCCAAATTAAAAAGGGAAAAAACCCAAAAAAAGGGTTTTAAAGGAATTCAAAGGTTTTTTTTTTAAAAAAAAAAATTTTTTTGGGGAAAAAGGGAAAAAACCCTTCCCAAAAAAATTTAAAATTTTTCCCTTTTTCCCTTTTAAAAAAGGAAAGGAAAACCCGGGGGGTTTTTTTTTGGGGATTCATATTAAAAATTTTAAAAAACCCCCCCCCGGGTTGGGCCCCCTTTAAAAACCCAGGAAACCAACCCCCTTTTTTCCCCCCCCCCCCGGGGGGGAAAAAAAAATTTTGGCCCAAGGGGGGAAAAATTTTGGGGGTTTTTGGGGGGAATTTTTTGGGGGGGGAAGGTTGGGTGGTGGGGAAAATTTTTTATTCCTTTAAAAACGGGGAAATTCTTCCCCCAAAATTTTTAAACCGGGGTTTTAATTTTTTTTAATTGAGGGGGGAAAAAAAAAAGGGGGTTTTTGGGTTTGGAAAAAAAACCAAAAATTTTTTTAAAAAAAAATTGGGGGGAAATTTAAAAAGCTTTTCAAAAACCAATTCCACCCTTTTAAAACCAAAAACCCAAAAACCCCAAAAAATTAAAAAGGGGGGGGGGTTTTTTTTTTTTTTTTTTGGTACCAAAAAAAATTTTTAATTTGGAACCAAAATTTAAAAAAGCCCTTTGGGAAAATTTTTGGGGCCAAAGGAAAAATTTAAACCCCCCCGGGCCCCTTTTTTTTTTTAATTTTTTTAAAAAAAAAGGGAAAAAAATTTTAAAAAAAACAAAAAAAAAAAAACCAAAAATTTTTTTTTTAAATAAAAAAAATTTTTTAAAACCAAATTTTTGGGGAAAATTTTAAAACCCTTTTGGGGGCCAAAGGGAAAAATTTTTTCCAAGGAGGGTTTTTTTTCCCCCTTGTAAAAAAACCGAACCAAAAAACCCCAAAAGGAAAAATTTTAAATTTGGGGTTGGGGGGTTTTAAATTTGAAGCATGGGGGCCCCCCCGGATTTTAAAAAAAGGGGGGGGGGGAAAAAAAAAGGCCAAAATTTTTTTTAACCTTTTTTTTAAAAAAAAAGGATTACGCAAAAGGGTTTTTTAAAAAGGAAAAAAAAAATTTTTTAAACCCATTTTTTAAAAAAACCTTTTTTTGGGGCCTTTAAATTTTAAAAAATTTTTATTTTTAAAAAAAAATTTTAAAAAAAAATTAAAACCCAAAAAAAATTTGGTTTTTTGGTTTAAAAACCTTTGGGTTTAAAACCCCTTTTAAAAAATTTTTTTTTCCCAAATTCCCCTTTTGGGTTTAATTTATAAAAATTTTTTTTTTGGAAAATTTTTTTTTTTTTTTCCCCTTTAAAGGCCTTTTTTAATTAAAAAATTTTAAAAGCATCTTTTTTTAAATTTTAAATCCCAAAAAAAAAAAAGAAAAAGGTTTAGGGGGCCCAAAAAGGGGGATTTTAAAGATGTAATGCAGAATTGTAAAGAGGGAAGAACATGGAACAAGTTCGTTATTAATGATGGTTTTGTGTTCGTGCTAACAAGCTATGCATTCTCGCTAGCTCTGTTCGCCTTTTGTTGTTGCAGGAGGCGATGGAGGAGGATTAATGGGACACTTTGGCGTGAAGAAGACGGAGGATATACTTGCTACACATTTCTTTTGGCCAAAGATGAGACGGATGTTGAGCGCTTTGTTGCTCGCTGCACTACATGTCAAAAAGCTAAGTCACGACTCAATCCTCATGGTTTATATATGCCTTTGCCTGTGCCTAGTGTTCCTTGGGAGGATATATCTATGGACTTTGTTTTAGGTTTACCTCGAACAAAGAAGGGAGGATAGCATATTTGTTGTCGTGGATAGATTCTCTAAAATGGCACACTTTATACCATGTCATAAAAGCGATGATGCTGTTAATGTTGCTGATTTGTTCTTTCGTGAAATTATTCGCTTGCATGGTGTGCCAAATACTATTGTTTCAGATCGTGATACTAAATTTCTTAGCCACTTTTGGAGATGTTTATGGGCTAAGTTGGGGACTAAACTGCTTTTTAGTACTACTTGTCACCCCCAAACCGATGGATAAACTGAAGTAGTCAATAGAACATTGTCTACTATGCTTAGGGCTGTTTTGAAGAATAATAAGAAAATGTGGGAAGAATGCTTGCCTCATATTGAATTTGCTTATAATCGCTCATTGCATTCTACTACTAAGATGTGCCCTTTGAAATTGTGTATGGCTTCCTACCTCGTGCACCTATTGATTTGTTGCCTCTTCCATCTTCGGAGAAGGTTAATTTTGATGCTAAAGAACGTGCTGAATTGATTTTAAAAGTGCATGAGATAACTAAGGAAAACATTGAGCGATGAATGCTAAATATAAACTTGTTGGAGATAAGGGTAGAAAACATGTTGTCTTTGCACCGGAGATCTTGTTTGGTTACATTTATGTAAGGATAGGTTTCCTAATTTGCGCAAATCAAAGCTAATGCCACGTGTTGATGGTCCATTTAAGGTGTTAGAGAAAATAAATGATAATGCATATAAACTTGAGCTGCCTGCAGATTTTGGGGTTAGTCCCACTTTTAACATTGCAGATTTGAAGCCTTATTTGGGTGAGGAATATGAGCTTCGTCGAGGGCGACTTCATTTCAAGAAGGGAGGATGATGAGGACATCAATACCATTGTTACACCCACAGCCCCTACTGCTACATATCTTGGACCAATTACTAGAGCTCACAAGACGCCAATTAAATTATCGTACTTTCGTTTCTTGGTAATGATTCTAATGTTCATGAGAATATGATGCTGCCTAAATTGGATACATTTGTTTTGCTTACAAATGAAGGCCCTAGCTTGGAGAAGGATGGACATTGAGCAAGAACAAGCATGGAGATAATGCCATGCTAAGGGGAACAAGAACGGAGTTACAAGTGATGATTTCAGGACTTTGAAGCCACCATAATGGGTGCATGAAGCCTTGGACGAAATATACAAGATGCTACTTCATAAATGTCGTCCCGAGGCTATTCTAGGTGCTGCGTCACCTTATTATTGGGCCAGGCCCATGTAATTTCGAAATACTTAAGTATAGGCTGTTTTAGAGTCCGTATGTGTGGGGAAACAAGAGTTAGGGTTGATTTGGACCCTCCACCAAGGGCCACGAAATTCCCCCTCTTCCTCCATATATACAGCCCTTAGGGCACCGCTTAGACCTTGGGTTTTGTTTAGATTAAAAGTTCGCCATAGCTGCAACTTCGCTGCATTTCGCTTGTGTTCAACGACTGCATAAAGGCGCCACAGTAACCCCACCTTGATCAATAAAGCTTTCATCTTATATTCGCAATATCCAGATTGCAATCTCAGTTTCTTGCTTGTTCTTCGTGCTCGCAGGAAACAGCCCTCGTGGTCGTTGATCGTGTCTCGCGTGGTCAATAACCCTCGGAAGTTGGTTTAGCGATTGCTAAGGCGCGACGTCTCGCACGATCGTAGTCGGATCGTCAAGGTCGACTCCCACAGAAACGATAGCCACCATCTCATCGAAACATCGGGACACCTTTGCCTCTATCATGAATTGAGTGGCTCTACACTATTCTCCAAAGTAGATTTGCGTAGTGGATACCATCAAATTCGTATGAAATTGGGAGATGAATGGAAAACAGCATTTAAAACTAAGTTTGGATTATATGAGTGGTTAGTCATGCCTTTTGGGTTAACTAATGCACCTAGTACTTTCATGAGATTAATGAACGAAGTTTTACGTGCTTTCATTGGACGATTTGTGGTAGTTTACTTTGATGATATACTGATTTATAGCAAATCTTTGGAAGAACATTTGGAACATTTACGTGCTGTTTTTAATGCTCTACGTGATGCACGCTTGTTTGGTAACCTTGGGAAGTGCACCTTTTGCATCGACCGAGTATCTTTTCTTGGCTATGTTGTTACTCCACAGGAATTGAAGTTGATAAAGCCAAGATTGAAGCTATTAAGAGTTGGCCGCAGCCCAAAACGGTCACACTAGTGAGGAGTTTTCTTGGACTCGCTGGTTTCTATAGGCGCTTTGTGAGAGACTTTAGCACCATTGCTGCACCTCTCAATGAGCTTACAAAGAAGGATGTGCCTTTTGTTTGGGGTACCGCATACGGAAGAAGCCTTCACGGTATTGAAAGATAAGTTGACACATGCTCCTTTACTCCAACTTCCTGACTTTAATAAGACTTTTGAGCTTGAATGTGATGCTAGTGGAATTGGATTAGGAGGTGTGTTATTACAAGATGGCAAACCTGTTGCATACTTTTCTGAAAAATTGAGTGGGCCTAGTCTGAACTATTCTACTTATGACAAAGAATTACATGCTCTTGTTCGGACTTTAGAGACATGGCAACATTATTTATGGCCCAAAGAATTTGTTATACATTCTGTCATGAATCTTTGAAACATATTAAAAGTCAAGCTAAACTGAATCGTAGACATGCTAAATGGGTTGAATTCATTGAGACTTTCCCTTATGTCATTAAACACAAGAAGGGTAAAGAAAATGTTATTGCTGATGCTTTGTCTCGTCGCTATACTATGCTTTCACGACTTGACTTCAAAATATTTGGTTTGGAGACCATCAAAGATCAATATGTGCATGATGCTGATTTTAAAGATGTAATGCAGAATTGTAAAGAAGGAAGAACATGGAACAAGTTCGTTATTAATGATGGTTTTGTGTTCCGTGCTAACAAGCTATGCATTCTGCTAGCTCTGTTCGTCTTTTTGTTGTTGCAGGAGGCGCATGGAGGAGGATTAATGGGACACTTTGGCGCCAAGAAGACGGAGGATATACTTGCTACACATTTCTTTTGGCCAAAGATGAGACGGGATGTTGAGCGTTTTGTTGCTCGCTGCACTACATGTCAAAAAGCTAAGTCACGACTCAATCCTCATGGTTTATATATGCCTTTGCCTCGTGCCTAGTGTTCGCTGGGAGGATATATCTATGGACATTGTTTTAGGTTTACCTCGAACAAAGAAGGGAGGATAACATATTTGTTGTCGTGGATAGATTCTCTAAAATGGCACACTTTATACCATGTCATAAAAGCGATGATCTTTGTTAATGTTGCTGATTTGTTCTTTCGTGAAATTATTCGCTTGCATGGTGTGCCAAATACTATTGTTTCAGATCGTGATACTCAATTTCTTAGCCACTTTTGGAGATGTTTATGGGCTAAGTTGGGGACTAAACTGCTTTTTAGTACTACTTGTCACCCCAAACTGATGGATAAACTGAAGTAGTCAATAGAACATTGTCTACTATGCTTAGGGCTGTTTTGAAGAATAATAAGAAAATTTGGGAAGAATGCTTGCCTCATATTGAATTTGCTTATAATCGCTCATTGCATTCTACTACTAAGATGTGCCCTTTTGAAATTGTGTATGGCTTCCTACCTCGTGCACCTATTGATTTGTTGCCTCTTCCATCTTCGGAGAAGGTTAATTTTGATGCTAAAGAACGTGCTGAATTGATTTTAAAATGCATGAGTTAACTAAGGAAAACATTGAGCGATGAATGCTAAATATAAACTTGCTGGAGATAAGGGTAGAAAACATGTTGTCTTTGCACCGGAGATCTTGTTTGGTTACATTTGCGTAAGGATAGGTTTCCTAATTTGCGCAAATCAAAGCTAATGCCACGTCTTGATGGTCCATTTAAGGTGTTAGAGAAAATAAATGATAATGCATATAAACTTGAGCTGCCTGCAGATTTTGGGGTTAGTCCCACTTTTAACATTGCAGATTTGAAGCCTTATTTGGGTGAGGAAGATGAGCTTCGTCGAGGACGACTTCATTTCAAGAAGGGAGGATGATGAGGACATCAATACCATTGTTACACCCACAGCCCCTGCTGCTATACATCTTGGACCAATTACTAGAGCTCATGACGCCAATTGAATTATCGTGTACTTTCGTTTCTTGGTAACGATTCCAATGTTCATGAGAATATGATGCTGCCTAAATTGGATACATTTGTTTTGCTTACAAATGAAGGGCCTACCATGGACAAGAAAGATGAACCTTGGAGCAAGTTCAAGCATGGAGATGTTGGCATGCACAAGGGGAACAAGAACGGAGTTACAAGTGCTGATTCCAGGACTTTGAAGCCACCCTAATGAGTGCATGAGGCCTTGGACGAAATATACAAGATGCCACTTCATAATATTCGTCCATAGGCTATTCTAGGTGCTGCGTCACCTTATTATTGGGCCAGGCCCATGTAATTTCGAAATACTTAAGTATAGGCTATTTTTAGAGTCCGCATGTATGGGGAAACAAGAGTTAGGGTTGGTTTCGGACCCCTCCCTCAAGGGCCACGAAATTCCCTCCTCTTCCTCCATATATACAGCCCTTAGGGCGTCGCTTAGACTTTGGGTTTTGTTTAGATCAAAAGTTCGCCATAGCAGCAACTTCGCAGATTTCGCTTGTGTTCAACGACCAGACCAAGGCGCCATGTAACCCCACCTTCATTAATAAAGCTTTCTTCTTATATTCACAATATCCAGATTGCAATCTTAGTTTCTTGCTTGTTCTTCGCTTGCTCGCAGGAAACCGCCCTCGTGGTCGTTGATCGTGCTCGGCGTGGTCAATAACCTCGGAAGTTGGTTTAGCGATTGCTAAGGCGCGACATCTCGCACGTACGTAGTCGGATCGTCAAGGTCGACTCCCACAGAAACGATAGCCACCATCTCATCGAAACATCGGGACACCTTTGCCTCTATCACTTTGCACATCATTGTTATTCCTTCTTGTCACATATCTCCATATGTTGCCTCTCTCATGCTAGATTTGCCATGTATTGAGTGCAACCATACTATTCGTCTTGCTCATGAGTTTGCCCCCATAGCATTCTCACACATGATTGGAGATTTTGACATATTACATGTGAAGCATGCTTGTCTTACTTCTTTGCACCATATACCTAGTGCCATGAATATTGCCATTGTTGCATCATATTATTCATGCACTTGTGCTTCTAACGGTTATGTGATAGAGGCAAAGGTGTCCCATCTTTCGATGAGATGTGGTTTTCGCTTTGGAGGAAGTCGACTTTGACGATCCGACTACAAACGCAGTAACGACGCTATGCGCTTTAGCAATTGCTAAACCAATCTCCTCGAGGTTACCGACGATGCCGAAGCACGATCAGCCTGACCATTTAAGGTCTATTCCTGCACGCAATCAAGAACAAGCAAGAATATGATAATGCAATCTGAATATTGCGAATATATATGAAGTATTGATAAACGTGGGGATCCGTGAAGCTGCCTTGGCCTGGTCGTTGGACACAAACGGCACACGGTTGCAATGGCTAACTTTTAACTAAACAAATCCCAAGGAAAAAGCTACTAGATGGATCTACTTATATAGGAGCAAGGGGTGGCGGCCAAGGAGGTGGGAGGACGTCCCAAGGCAGCCTAACACTAACCCTAGGTCGTACAAGGCCAATGGGCCCAAGTGGAGGTGACGAACACCTTTGGACTTGTAGTTTGACTCGGATTCTGCTGCAAAGATCGATTGTTTCGTCCATAACTCAACGCCCGGACGGATTTTAAGGTGATTCAGTTGGGTTGGAAAATGCACGAAATCTATTTTCCAACAAAAAGAATCAACCAATTTGGAGTCCGTATGAAAAAGTTATTGACGTTTTGAGTCAGGTATGTCTGCAGAAGTCCGAATCTGAGTCCGTAACGTGAGAGACTTGGACTCTATCTTCTCTTGGGCGAAAAGTGACGTGAGAGAACTTTTTGAACAAAAGGTAAACATCTCTTTCTCCCTTATCTTCATATGTGGATTGTACAAATGTCCCATACACCTGCAATTAGACATGGCACAAAAGTTTGTGAAGTATTTTTGTCCTGGATGACATAAATAAATTATTGCATAGTTTGCATTAGAAATCACCTCACAAATATACATGTATGCAATATTTTTGGTCGTATCTAAGGTAATCATGTCCTCATCATCCTCCCCTTCTTGAAAACAAAGCCGTCCTCGGCGTTGCTTAGTCTGAAATATGGCTAACAAAAGAGACAAGGTGTACATGTTGTATATGTATATGTCATCCATTTTTACTTCCCTTGATTTTTGCACATATGACACATGAAGAGATGAGTAACTTGCATAGTTCATAAAATCTAAAGCCAAAACATTATCACAAGAAGTAGAAGGCATGAAAATATTACAACTCAGTTTGCACATATAAGTGAAGCTCTTATTCATTTCAAAAGATTGACAATGTTCATCATTAAACCATCCCAACATTGGTGAATAAACCTTACTTGCATCAAGTTTACATGCTACAACATGCTTAAATAAGCAAACATGCAATAAGTCATTCGACACGTAATCATCACCAAGATTAGAGGTCATATCAAAATGATTAAACATTGATTCTTTGCATCAATAGTTAATTCAATGGGTGCACTCAAAATTGTTGGTATTTCAGTTGTTTTATCACATGACGATTCATGATAGTATCAAGATTCTCTAAAATAGGTGATGTGCTCAAATCACCAGTTAACTCAACAGATGATGCATTCAAGTTAACTAGGGATGCATCATTCTCATGTGAAGTTATATCATTAATACCTTTATGTTACCTTGTCGCAAAGACGAGCTGATGTAGGTACGGGCCTTGATAATGCAACATGCACTTGAGATGATGTCGCGCTCACAACTGGGGTGGGGCTGCTCTAGTAGGTGCAACGGTGGAGGAACCAATCGACGATGGTGAGCATGAACTGGAATAGTAGTTGTTGTAGTCACCCAATGCATCCTCCTGTAGCTGTCTCTCAAAGGTACAAGCGCGAACATACATACCAATAATGGAACGAGGAATATAGTGAAATCTTGCACGGATATCATGGTTCAAACCACCAAAAATCTATTCATTGTATCATCCTCGATTCTTCTATGTCACAATGATGCATATAAGATTTGAACTCTTTGTAATAAGCATGAACAGTGTTACTGCCTTGTTTTAATTGTTCAAATTTATGAAGCAATTCACTGACGATAGTAAGGAGGAAAAATTGTTGTCTCATTACAGCTTTCAAAACTTTCCAAGTTGTGGGTTGGTTATCAATGTTTTTCTTACAATGTACACTCCACCAAGCAGAAGCAAAACCAGTAAATGCTCTAGTGGTAGCTCAGACTCTCTCAAGTTCAAAAATCATGGTGACTAAAACTTCTTCTAATTCAAGCTCCCAAGCTAGATAAATAGCAGGATTAAATCTACCCTCAAATGATGGTAAAGACATACCCTGACCATATGCTTGTGTGTGTTGTCCCAACTCTCGTGATGATGAAGATGTGTCCGTCGTCCAAGAACTTCTATCCCCGGAACCTGTCATGATTAGTAGAAACAAGAAACAAAATTCGACAATAATGTTCCTATGAACTACTAGGATGTGGTTGTAAAGTGCTCACAGTAAAGCAAATATCAATATCTTACAAGTTCTTACCATGCGTGATAGAGGCGGGGGTGTCCCGATCTTTCGATGAGATGATAACTATCGATTTGGTGAAGATGACGTTGACGATCCGACTACAAACGTGCACGATGTTGCGCTTTAGCAATCGCTAAACCAATCTCCGAGGTTACTTGACGATTTGGAAGCACGATCACCGACCACGAAGGTCTATTCCCGCAAGCAATCGAAGAACAAGCAAGAATATGATAAAAGCAATCTGAATATTGCAGTATATATGAAGTATTGATAAAGGTGGGGATTCGAAGCGGTCTTGGTCTGGTCGTTGGACACAAACGAAGTACACGGTTGCAATGGCTAACTTTTAACTAAACAAATCCCAAAAAAAGCTACTAGATGGATCTACTTATATAGGAGCAAGGGTGGCGGCCAAGGAGGTGGGAGGACGTCCCAAGGCAGCCTAAAACTAACCCTAGGTCGTACAAGGCCAATGGGCCCAAGCGGAGGTGACGTAACACCTTTGGACTTGTAGTTTGACTCGGATTCTGCTGCAAAGCATCAGATTGTTTCGTCCATAACTCAACGCCCGGACGGATTTTAAGGTGATTCCAATTGGGTTGGAAAATGCACGGAATCTATTTTCCAACAAAAAAGAATCAACCAATTTGGAGTCCGTATGAAAAAGTTATGGACGTTTTGAGTCAGGTATGTCATGCAGTAGTCCGAATCTGAGTCCGTAACGTGAGAGACTTGGACTCTATCTTCTCTTGGGCCAAAAGTGACGTGAGAGAACTTTTGAACAGCAGGTAAACATCTCTTTCTCCCTTATCTTCATATGTGGATTGTACAAATGTCCCATACACCTGCAATTAGACATGGCACAAAAGTTTGTGAAGTATTTTTGTCTGGATGATATAAATAAATTATTGCATAGTTTGCATTAAAATCACCTCACAAATATACATGTATGCAATATTTTGGTCGATCAAGGTAGCCATGTCCTCATCATCCTTCCCTTCTTGAAAACAAAGTCGTCCTCGGCGTTGCTTAATCTGAAATGTGGCTAACAAACGAGACAAGGTGTACATGTTGTATATGTATATGTCATCCATTTTTACTTCCCTTGATTTTTGCACATATGACACATGAATAGATGAGTAACTTGCATAGTTCATAAAATCTAAAGCCAAAACATTATCACAAGAAGTAGAAGGCATGAAAATATTGCAACTTAGTTTGCACATATAAGTGAATCTCTTATTCATTTCAAAAGATTGACAATGTTCATCATTAAACCATCCCAACATTGGTGAATAAACCTTACTTGCATCAAATTTACATGCTACCACATGCTTAAATAAGCAAACATGCAATAAGTCATTCGACACAGAATCATCACCAAGATTAGAGGTCATATCAAAATGATTAAACATTGATTCTTTTGCATCAATAGTTAATTCAATGGGTGCACTCAAAATTGTTGGTATTTCAGTTGTTTGATCACATGACGCATTCATGATAGTATAAAGATTCTCTAAAATAGGTGATGTGCTCAAATCACCAGTTAACTCAACACATGATGCATTCAAGTTAACTAGGGATGCATCATTCTCATGTGAAGTTATATCATTAATACCTTTACTGTTACCTTGTCGCAAAGACGTAGCTGATGTAGGTACGGGCCTTGATAATGCACCATACACTTGAGATGATGTCGCGCCACAACTGGGGTGGGGCTGCTCTAGTAGGTGCAACGGTGGAGGAACCAATGACGATGGTGAGCATGAACTGGAATAGTAGTTGTTGTAGTCACCCAATGCATCCTCCTGTAGCTGTCTCTCGAAGGTACAAGCGCGAACATACATACCAATAATGGAACGAGGAATATAGTGAAATCTTGCACGGATATCATGGTTCAAACCACCAAAAAATCTATTCATTGTATCATCCTCAGATTCTTCTATGTCACAATGATGCATATAAGATTTGAACTCTTTGTAGTAAGCATGAACAGTGTTACTGCCTTGTTTTAATTATTCAAATTTGCGAAGCAATTCACGACGATAGTAAGGAGGAAAATATTGTTTTCTCATTACAGCTTTCAAAACTTTGTTGTGGGTTGGTTATCAATGTTTTTCTTACAATGTACACTCCACCAAACAGAAGCAAAACCAGTAAATGCTCTAGTGGTAGCTCGTACTCTCTCAAGTTCAGAAAAATCATGGTGACTAAAAGCTTCTTCTAATTCAAGCTCCCAAGCTAGATAAATAGCAGGATTAAATCTACCCTCAAATGATGGTAAAGACATACCCTGACCATATGCTTGTGTGTGTTGTCCCAACTCTCGTGATGATGAAGATTTGTCCGTCGTCCAAGAACTTCTATCTCCGGAACCTGTCATGATTAGTAGAAACAAGAAACAAAATTCGAGAATAATGTTCCTATGAACTACTAGGATGTGGTTGTAAAGTGCTCACAAGAAAGCAAATATCAATATCTTACAAGTTCTTACCATGCGGCGGTGGTGACAGAAACCAGCGGTGTCAAGTAACTCAAGATTGTGTAAAGCGATTGCCGGGAACGACGATATACGGTGTAGAGATATGTGGAGCTGGGTTGGCTATATATGGTAGCAAAAAATTAACAATAATCAATTCATAGATGCAATGTTGAATAAACGCTCAACGACGGTGATCAGGCTGGTCCTAGGCTAGACCAGGACTAGAGACGCGAGCCTAGAACACTAATGAGGTCACGGCGTAGCACAACTACCATCAATGAAGGATAATAAGTAGCTCTGGACAGCAGGATATAAGTGAAGATCACAACGGCAGTAAAGATAATGATGAAGAACAACTGCCAGGCAGGATATACAACAACTATCTCTCCAATTTTCCTCTTGAAAAGTTTGAGCCAATTTTCTGATAACTTTTTTTAAAAGAATGCTACTAACTCAAGCTTTCCAATTCGAAAAGAATCACTCAATTCCGAGTTGATATGAGGAGTCAAAATATTCTAAAACTGGTTTGAAAAACTGGAATAAGCTGTGTTCACGAACTTCGGAGGGGCGAGGGTGTCTCGATCTTTTGATGAGATGATAACTATCGATTTGGTGGAGACGACTTTGAGGTGCCAAATATTGAACTAGCTTCTGCAACTATTTAGATGCGGCTCGTCTCTAGCTTTAATTTGAGTACTCGCGGAGCCAAAACGGACTTCGTATGAGGAAGTTATGCCTGTTTTACTAAACAGTGCACAAAACAGATTCCAATCCTAATTCAGCTACGAGATTGAGTCTAGATAGATCCGAACTTTGTTTTTTTTTCTTCTCTCTTTTTTTTCTCACACTTATTTTTTCTTTTTCTTTCTCTCTTTTTTTTCTCTGACTTTTTTCTTTTACTTTTTTTTCTCTCTTTTTTTTCTCTCCCTCTTTCCAAACAAACTAGATAAGATGCAGATTGGATCAAGTGAAGACGTGAACGATCTCAACTATGGTTATGACAATGAACGGTGGGTAGCACGTGGTGGAAATTGATGGATGAATGGTGGTCAACGGAAGGGATAACGATGCAGCGGCGTGACTAATGTGAACAGAACTCAAACTCTAAACGAACTAGACACTAAGACCAGCAACTCGACACGACGATGCAACCGATAATTCAATAATGCAAACAATGAAAAGAAAACTGCAAAGCCTCAAACTGGCTTGGACAAAGGATGAATAGATCTAACTTTTTTTTGTGGCTTTTTCTTGGACAATAGGTAAGAAAATAAATCTAATCTAGGGATAATTGGAAATTCTCACCGAGCAACCTGAAATCTGATACCACTTGATAGAGGCGGGGGTGTCCCGATCTTTCGATGAGATGATAACTATCGATTTGGTGAAGATGACGTTGACGATCCGACTACAAACGTGCACGACGTTGCGCCTTAGCAATTGCTAAACCAATCTCCTGAGGTTACTGACGATGCTGGAAGCACGATCACCGACCACGAAGGTCTATTCCGCAAGCAATCAAGAACAAGCAAGAATATGATAAAGCAATCTGAATATTGCGAGTATATATGAAGTATTGATAAAGGTGGGGATCCGTAAGCGGTCTTGGTCTGGTCGTTGGACACAAACGAAGTACACGAAGTTGCAATGGCTAACTTTTAACTAAACAAATCCCAAGGAAAAAGCTACTAGATGGATCTACTTATATAGGAGCAAGGGTGGCGGCCAAGGAGGTGGGAGGACGTCCCAAGGCAGCCTAAAACTAACCCTAGGTCGTACAAGGCCAATGGGCCCAAGCGGAGGTGACGTAACACCTTTGGACTTGTAGTTTGACTCGGATTCTGCTGCAAGATCAGATTGTTTCGTCCATAACTCAACGCTCCGGACGGATTTTAAGGTGATTCCAATTGGGTTGGAAAATGCACGGAATCTATTTTCCAACAAAAAAGAATCAACCAATTTGGAGTCCATATGAAAAGTTATGGACGTTTTGAGTTAGGTATGTCTGCAGTAGTCGAATCTGAGTCCGTAACGTGAGAGACTTGGACTCTATCTTCTCTTGGGCCAAAAGTGACATGAGAGAACTTTCTGAACAGCAGGTAAACATCTCTTTCTCCCTTATCTTCATATGTGGATTGTACAAATGTCCCATACACCTGCAATTAGACATGGCACAAAAGTTTGTGAAGTATTTTTGTCCTGGATGATATAAATAAATTATTGCATAGTTTGCATTAGAAATCACCTCACAAATATACATGTATGCAATATTTTTGGTCGTATCGAAGGTAGCCATGTCCTCATCAATGCGGCAGGTGGTGACAGGCAACCAGCGGTGTCAAGTAACTCTGAAAATTGTGTAAATCGATTGCCAGGGGAACGTACGTATACACGGTGTAGAAATATGTGGAGCTGGGTTGGCTATATATGGTAGCAAAAAAATTGGCAATAATCAATGCATAGATGCAATGTTGAATAAACGCTCAACGACGGTACTGTGCTGGTCCTAGGCTAGACCAGACTAGAGACGCGAGCCTAGAACACTAATGAGGTCACGGCGTAGCACAACTAGCATCAATGAAGGATAATAAGTAGCTCTGGAGCAAGATATAAGTGAAGATCACAACGGAAGTAAAGATAACGATGAAGAACAACTGCCAAGCAGGATAGACAACAACTCTCTCTCCAATTTTCAACTTGAAAAGTTTGAGCCAATTTTCTGATAACTTTTTTAAAAGAATGCCACTAACTCAAGCTTTCCAATTCAAAAAGAATCACTCAATTCCGAGTTGATATGAGGAGTCAAAATATTCTAAAACTGGTTTGAAAAACTGGAATAAGCTGTGTTCACGAACTTCGGAGGGCAAAACGACCTATTTAGGAGCCGATTTTGAGGTGCCAAATATTGAACTTGATTCTGCAACTATTTAGATGCGGCTCGTCTCTAGCTTTAATTTGAGTACTCGCGGAGCAAAAACGGACTTCGTATGAGGAAGTTATGCCTGTTTTACTGAACAGTGCACAAAACAGATTCCAATCCGAATTCAGCTACGAGATTGAGTCTAGATAGATCCGAACTTTTTTTTCTTCTCTCTTTTTGTTCTCACACTTATTTTTTCTTTTTCTTTCTCTCTTTTTTTTCTCTGACTTTTTTCTTTTACTTTTTTTTCTCTCTTTTTTTCTCTCTCCCTCTTTCCAAACAAACTAGATAAGATGCAGATTGGATAAAGTGAAGATGTGAACGATCTCAACTATGGTTATGACAATGAACGGTGGGTAGCACGTGGTGGAGATTGATGGATGGATAGTGGTTAACGGAAGGGATAACGATGCAGCGGCGGCGTGACTAATGTGAACAGAACTCGAAACTCTAAACGAACTAGACACTAAGACCAGCAACTCGACACGACGATGCAACCGATAATTCAATAATGCAAACAATGAAAAGAAAACTGCAAAGGCTCAGACTGGCTTGGACAAAGGATGAATAGATCTAACTTTTTTTGTGGCTTTTTCTTGGACAATAGGTAAGAAAATAAATCTAATCTAGGGATAATTGGAAATTCTCACCGAGCAACTTGAAAACTGATACCACTTGATAGAGGCAAAGGTGTCCCGTCTTTCAATGAGATGTGGTTTTCGCTTTGGAGGAAATCGACTTTGACGATCCGACTACAAACGTGCACGACGTTGCGCCTTAGCAATCGTTAAACCAATCTCCTGAGGTTACTGACGATGCCGGAAGCACGATCAGCCTGACCACGAAGGTCTATTCCTGCACGCAATCGAAGAACAAGCAAGAATATGATAATGCAATCTGAATATTGCGAATATATATGAAGTATTGATAAACGTGGGGATCCGTAAGCGGTCTTGGCCTGGTCGTTGGACACAAACGGAAGTACGGTTGCAATGGCTAACTTTAACTAAACAAATCCCAAGGAAAAAGCTACTAGATGGATCTACTTATATAGGAGCAAGGGGTGGCGGCCAAGGAGGTGGAGGACGTCCCAAGGCAGCCTAACACTAACCCTAGGTCGCACAAGGCCAATGGGCCCAAGTGGAGGTGACGTAACACCTTTGGACTTGTAGTTTGACTCGGATTCTGCTGCAAAGATCAGATTGTTTCGTCCATAACTCAACCTCCGGACGGATTTTAAGGTGATTCAGTTGGGTTGGAAAATGCACGAAATCTATTTTCCAACAAAAAAGAATCAACCAATTTGGAGTCCGTATGAAAAGTTATTGACGTTTTGAGTCGGTATGTCTGCAGTAGTCCGAATCTGAGTCCGTAACGTGAGAGACTTGGACTCTATCTTCTCTTGGGCCAAAAGTGACGTGAGAGAACTTTTGAACAGCAGGTAAACATCTCTTTCTCCCTTATCTTCATATGTGGATTGTACAAATGTCCCATACACCTGCAATTAGACATGGCACAAAAGTTTGTGAAGTATTTTTGTCCTGGATGACATAAATAAATTATTGCTTAGTTTGCATTAGAAATCACCTCACAAATATACATGTATGCAATATTTTTGGTCGTATCCAAGGTAATCATGTCCTCATCATTATGTGCAAAAGATGAGAACCATCATGATGGATGATGAGTTCATCTACCATGCGCATACGTTCTTTGTTTTGTTTTGTGCATGTGTAGGATACTTGGACTTTGTGTCGACTTCCACTTCACGTGAGTTGACCATTCGAGCTCTTGAGAGCGAGCCATATACATTCTACCACGAATCGCTTCTACACCGCATTTGCTTCCACTTCGGCATTGTGAAGAATGCACAAGGACACACCTTCAAGGTGACATCCTTCTTGAGCTTGGATATTGTGGATCATACTTCATGTGTTGCTTGCACCATTTGCACGCATACTCGAGATATTGCTTTCACCCATGATTCCCACATTTCCATGCTTCATGACATATATACCTTGTGTGTTGCATCCAATTCGTGGACTACTTGCTACTATCATATGGTTGGTTGCACCAATATCATTTCTTCACATATGCCATGTCCCTTTGCTTGTTACATGATTCACTTGATTGCCTCACACATGATGAACAATTGCTCTTTATATCGTGTTGAGTGCCACACTATATTCACTACACCCTATGCATATTATGCTTGGATTGTCTTGCACTTGACCCATGTGTTTAGACATCTCATCTTATTTGGTGTTGTGAATGATTCCTATGCCTACCATCGACCATTTGTCGAGCGCTTTATGCATGATTGCTATGATCTTGAGGTAGATGCTTATTCTCTTGTCACACATATTTGCATCTCTACCTCACGTTTACATGCTTGTTTCCATGATGACCTTGATTTTGCTCAATTCATATGCTTACATGCCATGTCACAATCCTTTGTCACACCCTATGCTATGCTTGATAACAACACTTGTTTGGTGAATCACCTCTTGAATGCTTGGTTTTGCACTAACGCTAACCACATTTGTTTTTCCAAGTGTTTGTTCTATTTTCTACTTTTGAAGGAATCACAAGACGGTGCGACATTGGAGAGTGCCTATTTCGAGCTTCAAGATGATGATAGCTTGGTGATCGACCGCTTCGACACGACAACGACATCTCTTTCCCATGGTGATTTGGTATTCGATCCGAGGTCGGATCTTTTCCAAGGGGGAGGGGATGATGCGGAGCATCCTACGGTCATCACCATGTCAAGAGTCCGTTTGGCAAGTGACACGTGCGACCTCTACTTCTCATACATAAAGGTGAATCTTCTCCTTTACACGTGCTCACTTGACCCCTTCGAGGATGGTATACTACCTGACACTCCACTCGTGTGCATGCATAGGTATGGCCGGAGCTTCACGGACGACGAGGAAGAGTGCAAGCGCCAAGGAACACCTACACCATCCGCGAGGGAAGCCTGGAAGAGAAGACGGAAAAAGACGGAGCTGCGGAGTCCCCAGCGGCCGGACGACCGGACGCCTCCGGACGTCCGACACTCTCCAGCGGCCGGATGTCCGACTACCACTGGACGTCCGGAACTTCGTCGCCCGAACCAAATCTACGGACGACCGGAGCTGACTGAACGACCGGGCGACAAGCCCCCGAGCCGAAACTACGGACGACCGACAGCCTTCGGACGTCCGGACCCTCCTGAAGCCCCGGACGACCGACCCTCTACGGACGACCGACACGCCAGCGACAGAGAAGAATCGACGGACGTCCGAACGCGTCCGGACGACCGGAACGTCCCGAGCCTCCGGACGTCCGACGTCTTCCGGACGTCCGACGCCTGATGCGGGCTGGAGCCCTTGTACCCCTTCCTCTTGACCTCCTTTTGCACTAAGACTATAAATAGGACACCCCCACTGATGAGGACATCAATACCATTGTTACACCCACAGCCCCTGCTGCTATACATACTGGACCAATTACTAGAGCTCGCGCACGCCAATTGAATTATCAGGTACTTTCGTTTCTTGGTAACGATTCCAATGTTCATGAGAATATGATGCTGCCTAAATTGGATACATTTGTTTTGCTTACAAATGAAGGGCCTACCATGGACAAGAAAGATGAACCTTGGAGCAAGTTCAAGCATGGAGATGTTGGCATGCGCAAGAAGAACAAGAACGGAGTTACAAGTGATGATTCCAGGACTTTGAAGCCACCCTAATGAGTGCATAAGGCCTTGGACGAAATATATAAGATGCCACTTCATAATATTCGTCCATAGGCTATTCTAGGTGCTGCGTCACCTTATTATTGGGCCAGGCCCATGTAATTTCGAAATACTTAAGTATAGGCTGTTTTAGAGTCCGATGTGTGGGAAACAAGAGTTAGGGTTGATTTGGACCCCTCCACCAAGGGCCACGAAATTCCCCCTCTTTCTCCATATATACAGCCCTTAGGGCACCGTTTAGACCTTGGGTTTTGTTTAGATTAAAAGTTCGCCATAGCTGCAACTTCGCTGCATTTCGTTTGTGTTCAACGACTGGACAAAGGCGCCACAGAACCCCACCTTGATCAATAAAGCTTTTGATGAGGACATCAATACCATTGTTACACCCACAGCCCCTGCTGCTACATATCTTGGACCAATTACTAGAGCTCGCAAGACGCCAATTAAATTATCGTACTTTCGTTTCTTGGTAATGATTCTAATGTTCATGAGAATATGATGCTGCCTAAATTGGATACATTTGTTTTGCTTACAAATGAAGGCCCTAGCTTGGAGAAGGATGGACATTGAGCAAGAACAAGCATGGAGATAATGCCATGCAAGGGGAACAAGAACGGAGTTACAAGTGATGATTTCAGGACTTTGAAGCCACCATAATGGGTGCATGAAGCCTTGGACGAAATATACAAGATGCTACTTCATAAATGTCGCCCCGAGGCTATTCTAGGTGCTCGTCACCTTATTAGTGGGCCAGGCCCATGTAATTTCGAAATACTTAAGTATAGGCTGTTTTAGAGTCCGTATGTGTGGGGAAACAAGAGTTAGGGTTGATTTGGACCCTCCACCAAGGGCCACGAAATTCCCCTCTTCCTCCATATATACAGCCCTTAGGGCACCGTTTAGACCTTGGGTTTTGTTTAGATTAAAAGTTCGCCATAGCTGCAACTTCGCTGATTTCGCTTGTGTTCAACGACTGCATAAAGGCGCCACAGAACCCCACCTTGATCAATAAAGCTTTCATCTTATATTCGCAATATCCAGATTGCAATCTCAGTTTCTTGCTTGTTCTTCGCTTGCTCGCAGGAAACAGACCCTCGTGGTCGTTGATCGTGCTCGGCGTGGTCAATAACCTCTCGGAGTTGGTTTAGCGATTGCTAAGGCGCGACGTCCTCGCACGACGTTCAGTAGTCGGATCGTCAAAGTCGACTTCCTCCCAAGCGAAAACCACATCTCATCGAAAGACGGGACACCTTTGCCTCTATCAAGTGGTATCAGATTTTCAGGTTGCTCGGTGAGATTTTACAGTTTTTCGTAGATTAGATCGAGTCTGTTCTTCATACCTAAAGTCCACGAAAAAGCCAAAAAAAAATTAGGGTTAGTTCATCATATCCGAACCAATCTGAGCCTTTGCATAATCTTTTTAGGTTTTTGCTTTGTTGAATTTGCGGTTGCATCGTCGTGTCAAGTTGCTGGTCTTAGAGTCTAGTCTTTTAGAGTTTCGAGTTCTGGTCATAAGTTGTCACGCCGCCGCCGCACCATCATCATCGCCTTGCCATCTACCACCATTGCTTATCCGCCACCGCTCTGAATCCGTATCCATATACCACCACCAATCCGTATCCATATACCACCACCAATCCGTATCCATATTCCACCACCGCTGCCATATACCACCACCATATTTCCACCACCAATCCCAAGTTCTTCTCATATTAGGTTTGTTTTGAGATCCATCTAGTTTCCGATTCGTGTTTCCTTGCGGAGTAGGTTTCGAAAAAAAAAAGTGTTTCCACCTCCGTTTAGGCCCAAAATTTTCCAAAACGCACTTGTCGAAAAAATTTTCCGCTATCCTATTTTTAAGTGTTTCTAAGTGGATTGAGACGATCGCCGTTATAGAAAGTTTTTTGACCCGCTTCAGCTTTTTGGGTCCGGCAAAAAAAAAAAATTTTGGTCGAAAAAAATTTCGTGCCCATCCTGTCAGTTTGACCTGGGAAGAGTTTTGAGACACTCGCCATTATAGTGATTTTTCAAAAAAAAAAAGAGCAGCGCAAAAAAAAAAAAGCAAAAAAAAAAAAAAGAGCGAAAAAAAAATTCCAGAGTGTGCTTTTCCGTTGTTTCCGTGCAGCGCCGTGATTTTGTTAGTGTTCTAGGCTCGCGTCTCTAGCACGGTCTAGCCTAGGACCAAGACAAGACAAATCGTTGAGCGCTTATTCAACTTTGCATCTCTGAATTGATTATTGCTAACCATTTTTGCTACCATATTATAAGCCTTCCCAGCTCCACATACATCTACATCGTGCGTTTGACTCTCCCTGGTAATCGCTCTATCCAAGCTTTGAGAGTTTTGACTACATCGGTTGCCGATCACCGCTTTCTTCGCTGGGTAAGAACTGGTAAGAATTTGAGATTTGCTTGACGGATTTGTGATCGTCCACCACACCACCACCACCACTTCCTAGTAGTCCGTCAATCATATTCTTGTGTGTTTCTATTGCTGCTAACCATGGCAGGATCACAAGTCGATTTAGACCGACCGGGAGAACATGACAAACAAAGCGCTACATGATAAGTTTCAACAAATGATGAGTGGGCAGGTGGACGATGTGCTAAATAGATTTGAAGAGGCCATGGAGAAGATAGATGGCATTGAGAAGGCGTTCAAACAAAGCTCGATAACAAGTTTAATGAATTGCTCATGCGTCTACCACCACCACCACCGGCTGCACCTAACGCACCTCTACTACAACAACATGGACTACCTCCACATCGTGAAACAGCCCTCCGCCCGAGCTTCCGTGTCCCTCTTCACTGGCCAAGCTGCTGGTGCTCTTTGTTGATACTTGTGTGGCTCCTGCTGCTGCGCGACGGGGAGGATGATTATGTGAGAGCTTACGAGGATGAGGTTGATCAACATCGAACTACGTGCAACCACCAGCACCACAACCACCAGGTCGCCCACATGCAAATAATGGCAATGTTCGGCTCCCCTTCAGTACGAGATCATGACCATCTCCCTAAACTGAAATTGAATATTCCACCATTTGAGGGTAGATATGTTCCTGATATATATCTTACTTGGGAGTTAGAAACTGAACAACGATTTACATGTTTACAATATCCCGAGGAGAGACGTGTTCTCGCTGCTGTTTGTGCTTTCACTAGCTTTGCATGTGTTTGGTGGTCTGAACATTGTAGATTATATCCTGTTCCAGCTACTTGGGCTGCTTTGAAAACTGCTATGCGTACTCGTTGGGTTCCACCATATTATCAGCGTGAATTACTTCAAAATTGCAGCGCTTAAGACAAGGAAAAATTCGTAGAAGAATATTATCGGGAATTACAAACTGGCTTGATTAGATGTGGTATTGTTGAGGAGAATGAAGCTATGCTTGCGTTTTACGGGTGGATTAAATAGAGAGATTCAGACCATTCTAGACTACAAGGATTATAATAATATCACTCGATTATTCCATCTTGCTTGTAAAGCTGAACGTGAAGTGCAGGATCGATGTGCCTTGGCGCGGACTAACTTTTCTCGCAGGTCGACCTTCATCATGGACACCACGTGCATCATCTACTTCCACACGCTCTACTACACCGCACCTCCGTCGGCTGCCACCTCCAACCGTGATACAAGAAAGCAGGCACAACCACCACTATCGCCAAGAGTACACCTGCTTGGGCCTACACAGAGCTCTTCTTCTTCCATGGCGTCAACAGGCACACAAGTGATATTATTTGTCGTCGTTGTAAGGGAAGAGGACATTTTATGAGAGAATGCAATCTCAGCGTGTGATGATTGCTACCGAGGATGGTGGGTATGAGTCTGCTAGTGACTATGATGAAGAGACTTTGGCTCTTATTACACATGAAGAACACGGTGGAGATGATTCTGATCCTGAGACGCAATACATGGCTGTCAAGATGCCGACAGGTATGAATGTTTAGTTGCTCAACGTGTTTTGAGTGTGCAGGTTACACAAGCTGAGCAAAATCAGAGGCATAACTTGTTCCATACAAAGGAGTTGTGAAGGAACGTTCTATTAGCGCCATCATAGATGGAGGGAGCTGCAACAACTTGGCTAGCATGGATATGGTGGAGCTTTTTCTCACCACAAGACCACATCCACATCCTTACTACATCCAATGGTTCAACAACAGCGGCAAGGTTAAGGTAACACGCACTGTTCGTGTGTATTTTAGTATCTCTACATATGCTGATTATGTTGATTGTGATGTGGTACCTATGCAAGCATGTTCCTTATTACTTGGTAGACCATGGCAATTTGATAAAAATTCTGTACACCATGGTAGAAACAATCAGTATACTCTTGTTCACAAGGATAAAAATATTACTTTGCTTCCTATGACTCCTGATTCCATTTTGAAAGATGATATTAATAGAGCTAATAAAGCAAAACAGGAGAAAAATAAGAGTGAAAATCAGATTGTGGCAAAAGAATTTGAGCAACAAATGAAGCCTAATAATAAACCATCTAATGTTGCTTCTGAAATTAAACTGAAAAGTGCATGTTTATTTGCCACCAAATCTGATATTGATGAGCTAGATTCTAGCAAATCTGTTTGCTATGCTTTTGTGTGCAAAGAGGCATTATTTTCATTCGAGGACGTGCCTTCCTCTTTGCCCCTCGCTGTCACTAACATTTTGCAGAGTTCACGACGTCTTCCCACAAGACGTGCCACCGGATTACCACCTATTCGAGGGATTGAGCATCAAATTGACTTAATTCCGGTGCATCGCTACCCAACCGCGCACCATACCGCATCAATCCAGAGGAGACGAAGGAGATTATGCGTCAAGTACAGGAGCTGCTCGACAAAGGTTATATACGCGAATCTCTTAGTCCTTGTGCTGTTCCTATTATACTAGTGCCTAAAAAGGATGGTACGTCGGCGTATGTGTGTTGATTGTAGAGGCATTAATAATATTACTATTCGTTATCGCCATCCTATTCCTAGGCTAGATGATATGCTTGATGAATTGAGTGGCTCTACAATATTCTCCAAAGTTGATTTGCGTAGTGGATACCATCAAATTCGTATGAAATTGGGAGATGAATGGAAAACAGCATTTAAAACTAAGTTTGGATTATATGAGTGGTTAGTCATGCCTTTTGGGTTAACTAATGCACCTAGTACTTTCATGAGATTAATGAACGAAGTTTTACGTGCTTTCATTGGACGATTTGTGGTAGTTTACTTTGATGATATACTGATTTATAGCAAATCTTTGGAAGAACATTTGGAACATTTACGTGTTGTTTTTAATGCTCTACGTGATGCACGCTTGTTTGGTAACCTTGGGAAGTGCACCTTTTGCACCGACCGAGTATCTTTTCTTGGCTATGTTGTTACTCCACAGGAATTGAAGTTGATAAAGCCAAGATTGAAGCTATTGAGAGTTGGCCGCAGCCCAAAACGGTCACACAAGTGAGGAGTTTTCTTGGACTCGCTGGTTTCTATAGGCGTTTTGTGAGAGACTTTAGCACCATTGCTGCACCTCTCAATGAGCTTACAAAGAAGGATGTGCCTTTTGTTTGGGGTACCGCATGGGAAGAAGCCTTCACGGTATTGAAAGATAAGTTGACACATGCTCCTTTACTCCAACTTCCCGACTTTAATAAGACTTTTGAGCTTGAATGTGATGCTAGTGGAATTGGATTAGGAGGTGTGTTATTACAAGATGGCAAACCTGTTGCATACTTTTTCGAAAAATTGAGTGGGCCTAGTCTGAACTATTCTACTTATGACAAAGAATTATATGCTCTTGTTCGGACTTTAGAGACATGGCAACATTATTTATGGCCCAAAGAATTTGTTATACATTCGATCATGAATCTTTGAAACATATTAAAAGTCAAGCTAAACTGAATCGTAGACATGCTAAATGGGTTGAATTCATTGAGACTTTCCTTATGTCATTAAACACAAGAAGGGTAAAGAAAATGTTATTCTTGATGCTTTGTCTCGTCGATATACTATGCTTTCACAACTTGACTTCAAAATATTTGGTTTGGAGACCATCAAAGATCAATATGTGCATGATGCTGATTTTAAAGATGTAATGCAGAATTGTAAAGAGGGAAGAACATGGAACAAGTTCGTTATTAATGATGGTTTTGTGTTCGTGCTAACAAGCTATGCATTCCTGCTAGCTCTGTTCGTCTTTTGTTGTTGCAGGAGGCGATGGAGGAGGATTAATGGGACACTTTGGCGTGAAGAAGACGGAGGATATACTTGCTACACATTTCTTTTGGCCAAAGATGAGACGGATGTTGAGCGTTTTGTTGCTCGCTGCACTACATGTCAAAAAGCTAAGTCACGACTCAATCCTCATGGTTTATATATGCCTTTGCTCTGTGCCTAGTGTTCCTTGGGAGGATATATCTATGGACTTTGTTTTAGGTTTACCTCGAACAAAGAAGGGAGGATAGCATATTTGTTGTCGTGGATAGATTCTCGAAAATGGCACACTTTATACCATGTCATAAAAGCGATGATCTTTATTAATGTTGCTGATTTGTTCTTTCGTGAAATTATTCGCTTGCATGGTGTGCCAAATACTATTGTTTCAGATCGTGATACTAAATTTCTTAGCCACTTTTGGAGATGTTTATGGGCTAAGTTGGGGACTAAACTGCTTTTTAGTACTACTTGTCACCCCAAACCGATGGATAAACTGAAGTAGTCAATAGAACATTGTCTACTATGCTTAGGGCTGTTTTGAAGAATAATAAGAAAATGTGGGAAGAATGCTTGCCTCATATTGAATTTGCTTATAATCGCTCATTGCATTCTACTACTAAGATGTGCCCTTTTGAAATTGTGTATGGCTTCCTACCTCGTGCACCTATTGATTTGTTGCCTCTTCCATCTTCGGAGAAGGTTAATTTTGATGCTAAAGAACGTGCTGAATTGATTTTAAAATGCATGAGATAACTAAGGAAAACATTGAGCGTATGAATGCTAAATATAAACTTGCTGGAGATAAGGGTAGAAAACATGTTGTCTTTGCACCGGAGATCTTGTTTGGTTACATTTGCGTAAGGATAGGTTTCCTAATTTGCATAAATCAAAGCTAATGCCACGTCTTGATGGTCCATTTAAGGTGTTAGAGAAAATAAATGATAATGCATATAAACTTGAGCTGCCTGCAGATTTTGGGGTTAGTCCCACTTTTAACATTGCAGATTTGAAGCCTTATTTGGGTGAGGAATATGAGCTTCCGTCGAGGACGACTTCATTTCAAGAAGGGAGGATGATGAGGACATCAATACCATTGTTACACCCACAGCCCCTGCTGCTACATATCTTGGACCAATTACTAGAGCTCAGACGCCAATTAAATTATCAGTACTTTCGTTTCTTGGTAATGATTCTAATGTTCATGAGAATATGATGCTGCCTAAATTGGATACATTTGTTTTGCTTACAAATGAAGGCCCTAGCTTGGAGAAGGATGGACATTGAGCAAGAACAAGCATGGAGATAATGCCATGCTAAGGGGAACAAGAACGGAGTTACAAGTGATGATTTCAGGACTTTGAAGCCACCATAATGGGTGCATGAAGCCTTGGACGAAATATACAAGATGCTACTTCATAAATGTCGTCCCGAGGCTATTCTAGGTGCTGCGTCACCTTATTAGTGGGCCAGGCCCATGTAATTTCGAAATACTTAAGTATAGGCTGTTTTAGAGTCCGTATGTGTGGGGAAACAAGAGTTAGGGTTGATTTGGACCCTCCACCAAGGGCCACGAAATTCCCCCTCTTCCTCCATATATACAGCCCTTAGGGCACCGTTTAGACCTTGGGTTTTGTTTAGATTAAAAGTTCGCCATAGCTGCAACTTCGTGCATTTCGCTTGTGTTCAACGACTGCACAAAGGCGCCACAGTAACCCCACCTTGATCAATAAAGCTTTCATCTTATATTCGCAATATCCAGATTGCAATCTCAGTTTCTTGCTTGTTCTTCGTTTGCTCGCAGGAAACAGACCCTCGTGGTCAGGTTGATCGTGCTCCGGCGTGGTCAATAACCTCTCGGAGTTGGTTTAGCGATTGCTAAGGCGCGACGTCCTCGCACGTTCGTAGTCGGATCGTCAAAGTCGACTTCCTCCCAAGCGAAAACCACATCTCATCGAAAGACGGGACACCTTTGCCTCTATCAGCTTTCATCTTATATTCGCAATATCCAGATTGTAATCTCAGTTTCTTGCTTGTTCTTCGTTTGCTCGCAGGAAACAGGCCCTCGTGGTCAGGTTGATCGTGCTCCGGCGTGGTCAATAACCCTCGGAAGTTGGTTTAGCGATTGCTAAAGGCGCCGACGTCTCGCTGACGCTAAGTAGTCGGATCGTCAAGGTCGACTCCCACAGAAACGATAGCCACCATCTCATCGAAACATCGGGACACCTTTGTCTCTATCAAGTGGTATCAGATTTTCAGGTTGCTCGGTGAGATTTTACAGTTTTTCGTAGATTAGATCGAATCTGTTCTTCATACCTACAGTCCACGAAAAAGCCAAAAAAAAAATAGGGTTAGTTCATCATATCCGAACCAATCTGAGCCTTTGCATAATCTTTTTAGGGTTTTTGCTTTGTTGAATTTGCGGTTGCATCGTCGTGTCAAGTTGCTGGTCTTAGAGTCTAGTCTTTTAGAGTTTCGAGTTCGATCATAAGTTGTCACGCCTTACCGCACCATCATCATCACCTTGCCATCTACCACCATTGCTTATCCGCCACCGCTCTGAATCCATATCCATATACCACCACCGCTACCATATACCACCACCGCTGCCATATATCACCACCATATATCCACCACCAATCCGAGTTCTTCTCATATTAGGTTTGTTTTCGAGATCCATCTAGTTTCCGATTTGTGTTTTCCTTGCCGGAGTAGGTTTCGAAAAAAAAAGAGTCTGGAAACCACCCTCCGTTTAGGCCCAAAATTTTCCGAAAACGCACTTGTCGAAAAATTTTCTGGCTATCCTATTTTTAGGTGTTTCTAAGCGTATTGAGACAGTCGCCGTTATAGAAAGTTTTTTTTGACCCGTTTCCAGTTTTTGGGTCCGGGCAGTCGAAAAAAAAAATTTGGTCGAAAAATTTCGTGCCCATCCTGTCAGTTTGACCTCGGAAGAGTTTTGAGACACTCGCCATTATAGTGATTTTTCGCAAAAAAAAAAAAGCAGCGCAAAAAAAAAAGCAGCAAAAAAAAAAAAAGAGCGAAAAAATTTCCAGAGTGTGCTTTTCCGTTGTTTCCGTGCAGCGCCGTGATTTTGTTAGTGTTCTAGGCTCGCGTCTCTAGCACGGTCTAGCCTAGGACCAGCACAGTACCGTCGTTGAGCGTTTATTCAACTTTGCATCTCTGAATTGATTATTGCTAATTTTTTTGCTACCATATTATAAGCCTTCCCAGCTCCACATACATCTACATCGTATGCTTGACTCTCCCCGTAATCGCTCTATCCAAGCTTTGAGAGTTTTGACTACATCGGTTGCCGATCACCACCTTTCTTGCTGGGTAAGAACTGGTAAGAATTTGAGATTTGCTTGACGGATTTGTGACTGTCCACCACACCACCACCACCACTTCCTAGTAGTCTGTCGAATCATATTCTTGTGTGTTTCTATTGCTGCTAACCATGGCAGGATTACAAGCCGACGAGACTGACTGGGAGAACATGACAAACAAAGCGCTACATGATAAGTTTCAACAAATGATGAGTGGGCAGGTGGAAGATGTGCTAAATAGATTTGAAGAGGCCATGGAGAAGATAGATGGCATTGAGAAGGCGTTCGAAACAAAGCTCGATAACAAGTTTAATGAATTGCTCGCGCGTCTACCACCACCACCACCGGCGGCACCTAACGCTCCTCTACTACAACAACAAGGACTACCTCCACATCGCGAAACAGCCCTCCGCCGAGCTTCCCATGTCCCTCTTCACCGCCAAGCTGCTGGTGCTGCTGTTGATACTTTGTGGCTCCTGCTGCTGCGGTGGGGAGGATGATTATGTAAGAGCTTACGAGGATGAGGTTGATCAACATCGAATCCACGTGCAACCACCAGCACCACAACCACCAGGTCGCCCACATGCAAATAATGGCAATGTTGGGCTCCCCTTCAGTACGAGATCATGACCATCTCCCTAAACTGAAATTGAATATTCCACCATTTGAGGGTAGATATGTTCCTGATATATATCTTACTTGGGAGTTAGAAACTGAACAACGATTTACATGTTTACAATATCCCGAGGAGAGACGTGTTCTGCTGCTGTTTGTGCTTTCACTAGCTTTGCATGTGTTTGGTGGTCGAACATTGTAGATTATATCCTGTTCCAGCTACTTGGGCTGCTTTGAAAACTGCTATGTGTACTCGTTGGGTTCCACCATATTATCAGCGTGAATTACTTCAAAATTGCAGCGCTTAAGACAAGGAAAAATTCGTAGAAGAATATTATCGGAATTACAAACTGGCTTGATTAGATGTGGTATTGTTGAGGAGAATGAAGCTATGCTTGCACGCTTTTCTCGGGTGGATTAAATAGAGAGATTCAGACCATTCTAGACTACAAGGATTATAATAATATCACTCGATTATTCCATCTTGCTTGTAAAGCTGAACGTGAAGTGCAGGATCGACAAGCCTTGGCGCGGACTAACTTTTTTCTGCAGGTCGACCTTCATCATGGACACCACGTGCATCATCTACTTCCACACGTTCTACTACACGGCACCTCCGTCGGCTGCCACCTCCAACCGTGATACAAGAAAGCAGGCACAACCACCACTATCGCCAAGAGTACACCTGCTGGGCCTACACAGAGCTCTTCTTCTTCCATGGCGCCAACAGGCACACAAGTGATATTATTTGTCGTCGTTGTAAGGGAAGAGGACATTTTATGAGAGAATGCCAATCTCAGCGTGTGATGATTGCTACCGAGGATGGTGGGTATGAGTCTGCTAGTGACTATGATGAAGAGACTTTGGCTCTTATTACACATGAAGAACACGGTGGAGATGATTCGATCTTGAGACGCAATACATGGCTGTCAAGATGCCGACAGTATGAATGTTTAGTTGCTCAACGTGTTTTGAGTGTGCAGGTTACACAAGCTGAGCAAAATCAGAGGCATAACTTGTTCCATACAAAGGGAGTTGTGAAGGAACGTTCTATTCAGCGCCATCATAGATGGAGGGAGCTGCAACAACTTGGCTAGCATGGATATGGTGGAGAAGCTTTCTCTCACCACAAGACCACATCCACATCCTTACTACATCCAATGGTTCAACAACAGCGGCAAGGTTAAGGTAACACGTCTGTTCGTGTGCATTTTAGTATCTCTACATATGTTGATTATGTTGATTGTGATGTGGTACCTATGCAAGCATGTTCCTTATTACTTGGTAGACCATGGCAATTTGATAAAATTCTGTACACCATGGTAGAAACAATCAGTATACTCTTGTTCACAAGGATAAAATATTACTTTGCTTCCTATGACTCTGATTCCATTTTGAAAGATGATATTAATAGAGCTAATAAAGCAAAACAGGAGAAACATAAGAGTGAAAATCAGATTGTGGCAAAAGAATTTGAGCAACAAATGAAGCCTAATAATAAACCATCTAATGTTGCTTCTGAAATTAAACTGAAAAGTGCATGTTTATTTGCCACCAAATCTGATATTGATGAGCTAGATTCTAGCAAATCTGTTTGCTATGCATTTGTGTGCAAAGAGGCATTATTTTCATTCGAGGACGTGCCTTCCTCTTTGCCCCCTGCTGTCACTAACATTTTGCAGGAGTTCACTGACGTCTTCCCACAAGACGTGCCACCGGGATTACCACCTATTCGAGGGATTGAGCATCAAATTGACTTAATTCCCGGTGCATCGCTACCCAACCGTGCACCATACCGTACCAATCCAGAGGAGACGAAGGAGATTATGCGTCAAGTACAGGAGCTGCTCGACAAAGGTTATATACGTGAATCTCTTAGTCCTTGTGCTGTTCCTATTATACTAGTGCCTAAAAAGGATGGTACGTCGCGTATGTGTGTTGATTGTAGAGGCATTAATAATATTACTATTCGTTATCGTCATCCTATTCCTAGGCTAGATGATATGCTTGATGAATTAAGTGGCTCTACAATATTCTCCAAAGTTGATTTGCGTAGTGGATACCATCAAATTCGTATGAAATTGGGAGATGAATGGAAAACAGCATTTAAAACTAAGTTTGGATTATATGAGTGGTTAGTCATGCCTTTTGGGTTAACTAATGCACCTAGTACTTTCATGAGATTAATGAACGAAGTTTTACGTGCTTTCATTGGACGATTTGTGGTAGTTTACTTTGATGATATACTGATTTATAGCAAATCTTTGGAAGAACATTTGGAACATTTACGTGTTGTTTTCAATGCTCTACGTGATGCACGCTTGTTTGGTAACCTTGGGAAGTGCACCTTTTGCACCGACCGAGTATCTTTTCTTGGCTATGTTGTTACTCCACAGGAATTGAAGTTGATAAAGCCAAGATTGAAGCTATTGAGAGTTGGCCGCAGCCCAAAACGGTCACACAAGTGAGGAGTTTTCTTGGACTCGCTGGTTTCTATAGGCGTTTTGTGAGAGACTTTAGCACCATTGCTGCACCTCTCAATGAGCTTACAAAGAAGGATGTGCCTTTTGTTTGGGGTACCGCACGGAAGAAGCCTTCACGGTATTGAAAGATAAGTTGACACATGCTCCTTTACTCCAACTTCGACTTTAATAAGACTTTTGAGCTTGAATGTGATGCTAGTGGAATTGGATTAGGAGGTGTGTTATTACAAGATGGCAAACCTGTTGCATACTTTTCTGAAAAATTGAGTGGGCCTAGTCTGAACTATTCTACTTATGACAAAGAATTATATGCTCTTGTTAGGACTTTAGAGACATGGCAACATTATTTATGGCCCAAAGAATTTGTTATACATTCGATCATGAATCTTTGAAACATATTAAAAGTCAAGCTAAACTGAATCGTAGACATGCTAAATGGGTTGAATTCATTGAGACTTTCCTTATGTCATTAAACACAAGAAGGGTAAAGAAAATGTTATTCTTGATGCTTTGTCCGTCGCTATACTATGCTTTCACAACTTGACTTCAAAATATTTGGTTTGGAGACCATCAAAGATCAATATGTGCATGATGCTGATTTTAAAGATGTAATGCAGAATTGTAAAGAAGGAAGAACATGGAACAACTTCGTTATTAATGATGGTTTTGTGTTCCGTGCTAACAAGCTATGCATTCCTGCTAGCTCTGTTCGTCTTTTGTTGTTGCAGGAGGCGCATGGAGGAGGATTAATGGGACACTTTGGCGTGAAGAAGACGGAGGATATACTTGCTACACATTTCTTTTGGCCAAAGATGAGACGGGATGTTGAGCGTTTTGTTGCTCGCTGCACTACATGTCAAAAAGCTAAGTCACGACTCAATCCTCATGGTTTATATATGCCTTTGCCTGTGCCTAGTGTTCCTTGGGAGGATATATCTATGGACTTTGTTTTAGGTTTACCTCGAACAAAGAAGGGGATGGATAGCATATTTGTTGTCGTGGATAGATTCTCGAAAATGGCACACTTTATACCATGTCATAAAAGCGATGATGCTGTTAATGTTGCTGATTTGTTCTTTCGTGAAATTATTCGCTTGCATGGTGTGCCAAATACTATTGTTTCAGATCGTGATACTTTTGGAGATGTTTATGGGCTAAGTTGGGGACTAAACTGCTTTTTAGTACTACTTGTCACCCCCAAACTGATGGACAAACTGAAGTAGTCAATAGAACATTGTCTACTATGCTTAGGGCTGTTTTGAAGAATAATAAGAAAATGTGGGAAGAATGCTTGCCTCATATTGAATTTGCTTATAATCGTTCATTGCATTCTACTACTAAGATGTGCCCTTTTGAAATTGTGTATGGCTTCCTACCTCGTGCACCTATTGATTTGTTGCCTCTTCCATCTTCGGAGAAGGTTAATTTTGATGCTAAAGAACGTGCTGAATTGATTTTAAAATGCATGAGTTAACTAAGGAAAACATTGAGCGTATGAATGCTAAATATAAACTTGCTGGAGATAAGGGTAGAAAACATGTTGTCTTTGCACTGGAGATCTTGTTTGGTTACATTTGCGTAAGGATAGGTTTCCTAATTTGCTAAATCAAAGCTAATGCCACGTGTTGATGGTCCATTTAAGGTGTTAGAGAAAATAAATGATAATGCATATAAACTTGAGCTGCCTGCAGATTTTGGGGTTAGTCCCACTTTTAACATTGCAGATTTGAAGCCTTATTTGGGTGAGGAAGATGAGCTTCCGTCGAGGGCGACTTCATTTCAAGAAGGGAGGATGATGAGGACATCAATACCATTGTTACACCCACAGCCCCTGCTGCTATACATCTTGGACCAATTACTAGAGCTCATGACGCCAATTGAATTATCGTACTTTCGTTTCTTGGTAACGATTCCAATGTTCATGAGAATATGATGCTGCCTAAATTGGATACATTTGTTTTGCTTACAAATGAAGGGCCTACCATGGACAAGAAAGATGAACCTTGGAGCAAGTTCAAGCATGGAGATGTTGGCATGCGCAAGAAGAACAAGAACGGAGTTACAAGTGATGATTCCAGGACTTTGAAGCCACCCTAATGAGTGCATAAGGCCTTGGACGAAATATACAAGATGCCACTTCATAATATTCGTCCATAGGCTATTCTAGGTGCTGCGTCACCTTATTATTGGGCCAGGCCCATGTAATTTCGAAATACTTAAGTATAGGCTATTTTTAGAGTCCGTATGTGTGGGGAAACAAGAGTTAGGGTTGATTTGGACCCTCCATCAAGGGCCACGAAATCCCCCCTCTTTCTCCATATATACAGCCCTTAGGGCACCGTTTAGACCTTGGGTTTTGTTTAGATTAAAAGTTCGCCATAGCTGCAACTTCCTGCATTTCGTTTGTGTTCAACGACTGCACAAAGCGCCACAGTAACCCCACCTTGATCAATAAAGCTTTCATCTTATATTCGCAATATCCAGATTGTAATCTCAGTTTCTTGCTTGTTCTTCGCTTGCTCGCAGGAAACAGGCCCTCGTGGTCGTTGATCGTGCTCGGCGTGGTCAATAACCCTCGGAAGTTGGTTTAGCGATTGCTAAGGCGCGACGTCTCGCACGTTCGTAGTCGGATCATCAAGGTCGACTCCCACAGAAACGATAGCCACCATCTCATCGAAACATCGGGACACCTTTGTCTCTATCACCCACCTCCTTGTACGGGCAGCAATGGTTTAGCTCATATTTTGTGTGAGAGCATTGCTCATCCACTTGGTTACTTCTCCTCGGAGCTCACGTCCTCTTCGGAGAAGATCCCCCAAGCGGATTCAAGACCCCTTCAAGGGAAGACCATCAAGACCTCCTCTTGGAGATTAACCTTACCTTGTATCTTTCCTTTTGTTGTTCATGTACCTTGTGGATCTCGTGTGTTTGATTGTGTAGTGGATGTGTGATCGGACTTGTTCTTGAGTGTTTCCCCTTGTGATTTCTCTCCCTTCTTCCCCGTGTTCATCGTGTTCTTCGAGGGATCCCACTCCAAACGTGAAAGATCGTCCACGTAGGGTTCCGCCCTACATCACTCGGGCTCTTGTCATGGGTCCTAGTGGTGTTGAGGGAGATGTAGGCACGCCCATGGGGATGAGCGAGGGATGCTCCGCATCAGCCCCCCCTTGGGAGAGATCCGACCTCGGATCAAAAGCTTCATCTCCATGGTAAGGTGCGAGGTCCTTGACGTTGAAGATGTCACTCACATTGTATTTGTCTCGAGGTAGGTCGATCTTGTAGGCGTTGTCGTTGTAGCGTGCTAGCACCTTGAAAGGTCCATCGGCTCTAGGAAGAAGCTTGGACTTGCGTTCTTTGGGGAAGCGTTCCTTGCGAAGGTGTAGCCACACTAGATCACCAATTTGAAGACCATGGGTTTTTTGTTGACGTTGAGCTTGGTCGCTAGTCGTTGTACTTGGCACTCGATGGTTTGTCTTGTATCCTCATGCATCTTCTTGATGTAGCTTGCCCGTGCGCTCGCATCCATGTTGGTGCGCTCTTGTAGAGGAAGAGGTAGAATGTCCAATGGGGACAATGGGTTGAAGCCGAAGACGACCTCGAAGGGGGACTTGTCGGTAGTCGAATGTCTTGCACGGTTGTAGGCGTACTCGGCGATGGGTAGACATGCTTCCCACTCCTTGATGTTCCTCTTGATCAAGACACGAAGTAGAGTCGATAGTGTGCGGTTCGTCACCTCCGTTTGGCCGTCGGTTTGAGGATGGTATGCATATGAGAACAATAGCTTGATTCCGAGCTTGGCGCATAGGGTCTTCCAAAAGTAACTCAAGAACTTGACGTCACGATCGGAGACGATTGTCTTTGGTACTCCATGGAGTCGCAATATTTCCCTACAAAAGAGATTTGCAATATGTGAAGCATCGTCTATCTTGTTGCAAGGAATGAAATGTGCCATCTTAGAAAATCTATCCACAACAACAAACACGGAATCCTTTCCATTTTGAGTTCTAGGCAAACCAAGTACAAAGTCCATGCTAATGTCTTCCCAAGGTTGATAAGGAATAGGAAGGGGCATGTAAAGACCACGGGATTGAGCTTTAGACTTAGCTTTGCGGCATGTAGAGCACCGGTTGGTGAAGCGTGAGACGTCGCGGAACATCTTGGGCCAAAAGTAGTTCTTGGAGAGCGTGGCGAATGTCTTATCTCTTCCAAAGTGTCCCATGAGTCCGCCTCCATGAGCCTCTTGCAAAAGGAGCAAATGAAGAGAAGACTCGGGAATTCATAGTTTGTTAGCTCTCATAAGATAAGCATCCTTGATGTAATATTGTTCCCAAGAAGTTTGCGTCAAACACTTAGCATAAGGGATAGCAAAAGATGGATCATGCTCATACAAGTCTTTTATATGCTCAAAACCAATAACATTCAACTCAAGTTCAGTGACAAGCATGCATATGCGTGAAAGCGCGTCGGCAACTACATTTTCTTTACCCTTAATGTACTTGATCACATAAGGAAAAGATTCAATAAATTCACTCCATTTTGCATGACGCTTGTTCAACTTAGTTTGACCTTTGAGGTACTTAAGTGTTTCATGATCGGTATGGATGAAAAACTCATGAGGTCTAAGGTAATGTTCCCAAACATGTAGCACATGCACTAAAGCATACAATTCTTTGTCATAGATGGGATAATTAAGTTGAGCACCGGCGAGTTTTTCACTAAAATAAGCAATGGCTCGTTTTTCTTGCATCAAAACTCCGCCAATACCGGTACCAGTTGCATCACAATGAACCTCAAAAGTTTTGTCAAAATTGGGCAAAGAAAGAATCGGAGTATGAGTAAGCAAAGACTTGAGCTCATCAAAAGCGGTTGATTGCAAAGTTCCCCAAACAAAGGGAGTATTCTTCTTACTCAAGGCATGCAAAGGAGCGGCAATTGTGCTAAAATCTTTCACAAAGCGGCGATAAAACCCATAAGACCAAGAAAGCTGCGCACTTGTTGCAAATTGGTGGGTTGGGGCCAAGTTTTGATTGCTTCAATTTTAGATTCATCAACATGGACACCCTTTGAGGATACTACAAAACCCAAGAAAACCACTTTGTCAACACCAAATGTGCATTTTTCATGTTTGCATAAAGACTTTCCTCATGAAGGGTTTGCAAAACAGCCCTAACATGATTAAGATGTTCTTTCATGGTTTTGCTAAACAGAAGAATATCGTCGAAGTAAACCACAACAAAGACTCCAATGTAAGGACAAAGCACATGATGCATAAGACGCACGAAAGTACCGGGAGCCTCCGAAAGACCCATAGGCATCACTAACCACTCATATAAACCAAATTTGGTTTTGAAAGCAGTTTTCCATTCATCACCCTCGTGTATGCGGATTTGATAATAGCCACTTTTTAGATCAATTTTAGAGAAAAGTTGGCTCCACTAAGTTCATCAAGCATATCATCTAAGCGAGGAATGGGATGCCTATATAACGGTAATAGCATTTATAGGTCTACAATCGAACACAAGCGGAAACTTCCATCGGGCTTAGGCACAAGTATAACGGGAACGGCACAAGGGCTTAGGCTTTCACGTACATGACCGTTGTCGATGAGTTGTTGTACTTGCCGTTGAATCTCCTTGGTTTCTTCGGGATTGACTCGGTATGGAGCTTTGTTTGGTAGAGTCGCTCCGAGGATGAGGTCGATTCGATGCTCAATGTCTCGAAGAGGAGGTAGACCTGAAGGTAGCTCATCGGGGAAAATATCTTGGAATTCCTGCAAAAGATATTTAAACACTAAAGGTAGCTCATGAGAGGTGTTAGTTGTTGGGTCTCTGATGCGGAGCATCCCACGTTCATCCCCATGTACACTCCATGTACTCTCCAAGCCCCAAGGATACATAAGATGAGACCTCGACTACACGCCATCGGACCTAAGGTGAACTCGCTCCTCTCCGAACCTTCACTTCCCACATGTGAGACATGGTTACTACCTCAAATATATGTGCTATGCATGACCAGGAACAAGGAGGGAGACCATGGACAAGACGGCGAGGACACCAAGTACAAGGACCAAGAGAGGAAGCTGGCCGGCTTCTGGCGGCGGACGTCCGACCAGGACCGGACGTCCGACGACTCCCAGGCTCCGGACGACCGGCCCCCTCCGGACGTCCGTGCCAGGGACCACCGAACCAAATCTGCGGACATCCGAAGATCACCGGACGTCCGGAACCCCGCGAGCCTCCGGACGACCGACCCCCTCCGGACGTCCGACCGAAGCATGCCCGAGCCGAATCTACGGACGTCCGAAGAGCACCGGACGTCCGGACCTTCCCGAGCCTCCGGACGACCGGAACCCTCCGGACGTCCGACGCCTGTCTGCGCACAGTGTGTTGGGCCGCAGCCCATGTACCCCTTCACTTACTTCTCCGTGGCCCATGACTATATATACTCCTCCACCTCCTCCTAGTTAAGGTTAGCTTTGGATTTGCTCATATTTCGGTGTGAGAGCCTTTGCTCATCCACTTGGCTACTTCTCCTTTCGAGATCAGGACCTCTACGGAGAAGATCCCCCAAGCGGATTCAAGACCCCCTCCTAGGGTGGACCCATCAAGACCTCCTCTCGGAGAAGAACGGCTACCCTTGTATCTTTACCTTTATTGTTCTTGAATCTTGTGCCACTCTATGTGTTCATCGATCTAGCGCTTGTGTGATTGATTTCTTGTCGGTCAAGTGATCTCTCTCTCGTTTTCCCCGTGATTTCCTCGTGTTCTTCCGCTCGTTCTTCGTGTTCCTCGTAGGGATTCTCTCCAAACGTGAAAGATCGTCCACATAGGGTTCCGCCCTATATCATCTATGGATCAGAGCTTAGGTTGATCACGTTTTTGGATCCCCTACCCCTCTTTTTCTACCTTGATTTTGTTGTGTTCTTCCCCAATTTCGAAAATCCCCACCAAAAATAGCCCCAAATTTTTTTGTGATTTGTTGGTTAGACGAAGTTTTGTTGACTTTGATCCATGGATTTGCTTGGTTTCGAGTGGATCTAGCATTTCATCAAGTTTCCCCATCTTTCATCCACAAAATCTCTTCAATTTTGACCCCAAAATCCCAAAATTCCGCCCAAAATCGCGTCCCGGATCTCAATTTTCGCGTTGACCCCGACCCACCGGACGACCGGAGTTTTACGGACGTCCCGAGCCCCTGGAACGACCGGACGTCCGACCTTTTCCGGACGACCGGAACCCCTAACCCGAACTGAATTTACGGATGTCCGACCATTTCCGGACGTCCGTAACCTGTAGTTTCAGATTTCGGCTGATTTTTGTTTTGTCCATAACTAATTCATCCGGAGTCCGATTTTGACGTTCTTTAGCTCGTTTTGAAGCTATTGACATCCCCCTTCCCATAAAAATACTACCACCACCATTTGACTCCATCAAATTTTTGGAACTTTGGCATCTTTGCCTAGGGCTTCCACCACATCATCCGCTACTCCACCACCGTCTTCCGCAACCTAACCAGTTTTGTTCCCCTTTGCATTTGAGGTTGTTTGAGTTGTGATGCGAGTCTCCTAAGGTGTTTAGGCTACTTAGGGACGGTTGCATCTTCATCAACCACCACCACCACCGTAAATTCCGCATAGGCTTGCCCACCATACACTTCCGCCAACCCAACTTAACCCAATTTTGTTTGTGTTGTGAGTTGTGTTTCCTAAGGTGTTTCGGCTACTTAGGGACCGTGCTTCAACTCCGACACGTGTATAGCCCATCATTCCACTTCCGCATTGCCAAGTGCAAACCACCACCGCATTCCCGCTACCACCATTTGACATTTGTCATTTGAGATTTTGAGTTCGCGGTTTTTCCGTTTCCTAAGGTGTTTCGCTACTTAGGACGAGTCTCCATCATCTTGGTATCTACATCAAGAACACCGCCACTCATCATCGCAAAGGACGGTAACCTCGACGACACCATTGTATATTCCCCTTGCAAATTGCATTGATAACCCCTAGCCCATTTTGCGTTACTTGCCTATCGAGACTAGCCATTTGAGTATTGCCGGCAACGTTACTTGTGCACATTAGTGATCATACCTTCCATTACATACCATACCATATCATATTGGTATCATATCATCCATTGTGTCTCAAGTTTGTTCCCGCATATACACAATTGCTATCTTGGTTTGTGCATTGTGCAAAGTGGCCATAGAAAAAAAGAAGAAGAAATAAAGCTTTAAGCAAAAGAAAGAGAGCAAAGAGCTTGTAAGCAAGTGCCATAGCATCATAACACATTGCATATAAGATTGTCATATCCGATCATCTTGGATCATCTTGAGAGAAACACCGGGAACTATACATACATAGCATACTTGGGATAGAAGTTTATCCATTTTGCATCTTATAGGTTGTGCACAAGTGTCGTATCCGCCTATTGAGCAATCGTGCTAGCGTCTCTCTTGAGTTGTGCAACACGAGCGTTTTGGTGGATTCCACATTTTGAGCTCATTCCTTGGTTGCACGGCCCCATTTATCTATCCGTGTGTTTGTTTCCGTGTACCTTTCTTTGCTATTGGTCCATTTGTTTCACTTGCGAATTTGTGAATCTCTTTCAACATTATTGACTCTTGCTAACATTTTGCATTAAATTTTTGTGGCACTATCCTCACCGAGCTCCTCCATAAGCTTTACTTGTGTAGGTGTGAGAACCGACAAGGATTGGTACCAATAGTGCTATTTCATTGTCCGCATTTGAGTGAACTTGATTCATTTTCAACATCGGTCAAGGTACATTGGTATAAGTTCTTCTCTTTCTCCCACTCATATTTGCTCGAGTCTTGTGATGGATAGGCAAGGCATTTCATCTCCGATCTTCGACAACAACGACGGCGTGAACAACTACATCACCAAAGCGTCTCTCTTGATCTACAACGACAAGTGCAAAGCACACAATCAAGATTGCGAGCGCATCGAGAACATCTCCATCGACATTCATCACTCCGAAGCAAGGAGAAGGGACTACTTGATAAGAAGCTTGCCGCACATAAAGAGGAGCAAGATGCAAGGATGGAGGAGATTCGGGCCTTGATCAAGTCTTCTTCCCCTTCGTCATCTTCAAGACGGCGACGTTCAAGCCACAAGTCTTCGGAGCGCCCAAGCGATGCAAGCGCAAATCGCTCTCGTCCACATCTACATGGCGACCACCATCACATTCGTGATCAACATCGTCATGAAGGGCAAGTCACCTCCAAGCATCATGTGCACGATTTACGGCATTTAACGACTTCTACTACGAGCTCAAGCACGACATCGACATCATCATCATGAAGATGCTCCACAAGCGCAAATGCATGAGTCCCAACAAGCCCTACTTCATGCCAAGTCGAAGCTTCATAAGCACAAGAGAAGACCGCGAGGCGACCACCACCAAGACAGCGCTTACGGCTACATCAACCACTTCGCATCTTCGCCAAGTGTTCTCAAGGCATCTTCGCCTTTGGACGTACGGCATCTTCGCCTACTTCCCACGTGTACGCCTACATCGACTTCATCAAGTCCAAGGCGACCACCTACGAGCGAGGGCGACCCTTCCATCTTCGGAAGCCCCTTAAGGAAGATGGCCGAGCATGAGACATTCCCTTCGGTCATGGAGACGAGCTATGAGGTGCCACATCATATGGGCCTCCAACACCAAGACGGTGACAAGAAGGTCGAGCAAGGGCCATCCCCTTCGACCACGGCGACGAGCGCGAACCTCTTCAACAACATGAAGACGACACCCACATTGGACTCATACTCCGAGTCAAGCTACGCGACCGCGCATGGAGACATTTGCACCTACATCTCTCCGACACCCACATATGTCGAGATGCCCCAATTGCCATGTGAGGAGAGCCACCACCCCATCAGTGACATGAGTGACTCCACCATACGTGACATTGAGAGCATTTCCTATGAGAGGATGAGTGTGACCACAACTAGCCCCACACATGAGAGCATGCCACACATCCTAGGTGAGGTTGAGCGCCATTTGAGTGACTCCACCCACCATACGAGAGAGAGCATCCTTAAGGGAGTGAGTGAGCCACAACACTTAGTGAGTGAGGTAGTTGACACGGCACATGAGGCCACTATGATTTCTAACGACTTAACCTCTACTCCTAGTGTGTTTTGTTCTTTGGTGCTAGGTCTCCTACATGACGACATGCCTATCCTCGTGAGTCCATCCCTACATTGGAGGCAGCGATGGCCATGGTGGACGATGATACACCCCCACATGGTTCCATCAACATAAAGATGACAACGAGACGATCTTCAACACCTCACCTACAACACATGAGCGACGCTCCAAAGGTAACATAGGTGATGGTGCTTCTCTTGTCCCACTAGTGGACTCTCTTGACAATGATTGCTTTCATAATGTTGATCCACCTATTCCCATGCTTCATCCTAGTGCGACTTCTTCATGTCATGACTTACCTATTTATGATGAATATGATGATGAGCATGTTGAGTTGCCTAGTTGTGATGCTATGCTTCATAGGATATCTTGCGAAAATTCTACTGGTCACTTCATGTTTGATAATCCGCTTACCTTGTCATATGCTATGAGTGAGATCTCCCATATTGCATCATTTCAATCTCAACATAGTAACTATGCATGCCCCATTAAAATAAATCCCATTTGCACTTATGGCATAGATGACGAGATGATGGTCATTGGCTTTTGTTTTCATGTGATGATATTGCCATGCTTCCTTTACATGATTTACATAATTCATCTACTATGTCATGCCATGATCACATTGAACCAAATATGCATTGTTTTGGATGTTGTCAATATTCTCCATGTGATGTTTCCATTAATGCTCATGTGGAGACCACCATAGTTTCCTCATGCATATTAGGAGATTTTGATTCATCCCATCCTTTGCATGATTCCCATAATTGCGTGCACCATATGCATTCCATGAATAACAATGCTCTAGATATTTCTCATGATGCATTACACAATTTGAGTCTCCATTATGCTATACATAACAACAAACCTATCATGATGGATGACATGTTTCTATATCACGCATCTCATTTATCTGAGCATTGGCTATTTTGTGCTAACCAACATAAGCACGTATGCATCATGATGGATGATGCGTACATCTACCACGCACACACAATTTTTCCTTTGTCTTTGTTTTGTGTAGGTACTCACATACACTCGTCAACTTCTCAATCCCAAGAGTTGTTAAACGAGCTCTTGAGAGCAACGATGACTTGGGATCACGTGGACTTTCATGCCCACCATTCCTTTTGCGCAAGGACTACGCGCATCTCTTCTACTTGGCTCTCACACGGCTTTGGGCTATTTACCACTTGTTACCTTATGCCCATTCTATCGTGTTCCCTTTGCATGTTATGCTTGCTTCTATGCCTTTGCCATGCAATTGTGACCCTTGCTTGCATATACCCATGATTCACCATTATGCTACTTCTATGTGTATTTGCATGCTTGGTGGAGATCCTTGTTACTATTGCCATGTTTATCATGTGCCCCATGCTATTGATTCTTGTTGTGTTGGGAGAGTCATGATGCCCCATTGCTATTTACATATGGTCTCTCGCCAATACATTGATGATAATTTTCTCATATCTTGCTTTCATGCTTGTGCTATGCCATGTGAATTATTCATGCCCACTATTTGCACACATGACATGCTTGCCATGATTCCTTCTAGTACGTTGCATCTTAGCACTACTAGCTTGCTTGATTTGATCGCTATGATTGCTTGCTATGTTGCATCACCCATGTTCCACTATCACTTGCTTTCTTGGGTTGATGACATATATGCGCATGCCTCTCACATGATATATCTTGATCATTGTCTCTTGTGTCCATTAGTTGCCTCTTTCATATCCACTTGTATTGAGTGCAACCATACTATGCTTATTGATTTTGGAGACCTTGACATATTACTTGTGATGCATGCTTGTTTACTTGAGCCTATTGTATTTGGTTGTTCTCGCATCATATGCCTCCATACTAGGAAATGCTCCCTTGTACTTTCTTATGATGAGCATGATGCATACACTTGTTCGGTATCTTACCACACGAATGATAGGTTTTGCACTTCCGCTAACCTCATTTGTTTTTCCGAGTGTTTGTCATGTCCTTTCATTTTGAAGGATTCACAAGGCATTAACGTCATGAGACATATTGGTTGTGTGAAGGCATACATGATGTGCAACTCCAACATCTTCGGGAACATTCATAAGGTGAACTCCTTCTCTTTGAGCCATCCTCAAGTTTGCATATTGGATGGGTCACTCTTTCATTGTTGTTTCTTTCTTGTTGTCTACATGTTACATCTATTGGATGGAGGAGCAACATTGGAGATTGGCTCTTTGGACCTTCGCATTGAGGAGCGCTCGCATTTATTGGATGCACCTTCGGTTTTCCACTCTTGCCACAACACCGAGCATTGGTATACCAACACCTCCATATTTGTTGATTGTGCCCATACTCATGCTCGATGGACATATCATACTCACCACAAGTTTGCACCCCATGCATGGATTGACACACATTATGATTGCCTTGTTGCATCTTGTATTCCCATGTCATCCATGATATATGAACTTGTGCATTTTCTTAGCAAATTTGTTGTGATCTTCCTTGATGGCATATTCATACATCATGATCATATTGCCCATCATCAATTGCATGATAACATTCACATATTGAGCATCCATTGCTATGTTCATGCTTTTGATGCACCATCCCATTATGACATCATATTGCACCGTGGTTGCATTGCTCATACTCATAACACAATTGTGTGCACATCGAATGCTTTTGCTCCCATGAATGCTTTACATCTCATTCCATATCATCTTGCTAAGCTTCATGTACTTTGTCATGAACAATCTTGCCACACGGACTCATTCTTACATGATGGACACTTTGTGTGCGCTAACCATTGTATTTCCGAGTGTTTCTTGCGTTTGCTCTTTTTGCATGTCTATCACTCCGGCAACACCTTGGACTACTTGGGTTGCGCCATGTCTTCCACTTCGTCCAACTACAAGCCCGTCTACGACAACCGTTTCCATGGTGATGAGGATCACGATCCGAGGTCGGATCTTTCCCAAGGGAGGGGAGATGATGCGGAGCATCCCACGTTCATCCCCATGTACACTCCATGTACTCTCCAAGCCCCAAGGATACATAAGATGAGACCTCGACTACACGCCATCGGACCTAAGGTGAACTCGCTCCTCTCCGAACCTTCACTTCCCACATGTGAGACATGGTTACTACCTCAAATGATGCGGAGCATCCTTCGATCATCCCCATGGACCTTCCGTCGCCTCACCAAGCTCCAAAAGGACCCATGACGAGAGCACGAGCCCGAGCTCTCGAGACCGAGGTGACTTCTCTCCTTAGTGAAATATCATATGACCCTCTCGAGACATGGCTACTACCTCAATCCGGAATGTTGTGCATGCTTAGGTACCAAGGAACCAACCTAGGAGAAGCTACAGCTCAAGATGGACGCCAAGAGCAAGAGGAAGAACTGCAGAGTCAGCAGCGGAGCGGTACTACCGCTCAAGCCAAGCGGTACTACCGCTGGGAGCCAAGCGGTACTACCGCTCTCCATCCGCCTACTTCCATAAAACCCGACACAGTCCAGAATCGAGCGGCGTCGAGCGGTACTACCGCTCAAGATAAGCGGTACTACCGCTGAAAGCGGTACTACCGCCCACAAAGCGGTACTACCGCTGAAAGCGATACTACCGCTGAAAGCGGTACTACCGCCATGAAGCAACGGTACTACCGCCCTGCCTGCGTGCAGCGTTTCGGGCCGAGGCCCATGTACTCTTTTCGCCCCCAACTTACCCCTTGGAGGTCCTAGACTATAAATAGACCTTCCCCTCATCCTTTCTAGGGTTAGCTTTGGATTTGCTCATATTTCGGTGTGAGAGCCTTTGCTCATCCACTTGGCTACTTCTCCTTGAGATCAGGACCTCTCGGAGAAGATCCCCAAGCGGATTCAAGACCCCCTCCTAGGGTGGACCCCATCAAGACCTCCTCATGGAGAAGAACGGCTACCCTTGTATCCTACCCTTTGTTGTCCTTGAATCTTGTGCCACTCTATGTGTTTGATAATCTAGCACTTGTGTGATCGTTTTCTTGTCGGTTGAGTGATCTCTCTCGTTCTCCTCGTGTTTTCCCTCGTGTTCTTCGCTCGTTCTTCGTGTCCCTCGAGGGATTCTCTCCAAGCGTGAAAGATCGTCCACGAGGGTTCCGCCCTACATCATCTATGGATCGAGCTTAGGTTGATCACGTTTTGGAGCCCCTACCCTCTTTTTCTAGCTTGATTTTGTTGTTTTGTCCTAATTCCGAAAATTCCCCACAAAAATAGCCCCAAATTTTTTTTTTGTGATTTGTTAGTGTGATGAAATTTTGTTGATTTTGATCCGTGGATTTGCTTTGTTTCGAGTCGATCTAGCATCTCCCCAAGTTTCACCTCTTTCCATCCACAAAATCCATCGAATTTTGACACCGAAATCGCCCATTTCCGCCCCAAAATCGCGCCACGGTTCGAAAGCAATCGAGAAAATCACGACTCGGCGGTACTATCGCCCTTCTTCGAGCGGTACTACCGCTGTGAGCGGTACTACCGCCCTCCTAGCGGTACTACCGCTGAGCACGGCACTTCCGCCAGCCCCCGTTCAGCCTAAAAATCGAAAAATCGCGACACGAGCGGTACTACCGCCCGTTCTAAGCGGTACTACCGCTTACGAGCGGTACTACCGCCCTACCTAGCGGTACTACCGCCTGGCCAATTCAACCTTCCGACTTTCACCATTTTCATCGTAACTTTTCACTCCGAACTCCGATTTGAGTGTTCTTTGGCTCGTTTTGAAGCTATCGACGTGCCCGAGGTCCTCACCTTGGTTTCACCACCTTTTGACACCATCAAATTTTCCGAACATCGACATCTTTGCCTAGGGCTTAAACCACATCATCCGCTATACCACCTCCACTTTCCGCTACCACATTTTCGCTTTTGGTCTTTGAGAATTTGGGTTGTGGTTCCCGTGTCCTATTGTGTTTCGGCTATATAGGTGCGGTTCGACGTCAACATCACCACCGCTCATCTTGGCAAGGACTCATCATTGTCAAGGGCGGTAACCTCGGCGACATCTTTGTCATCTCTCGCAATTGCATTGATAACCACATAGCCTTACTTTTGCGTTGCTTACCCATCGAGACTAGCCATCGAGTATTGCCGGCAACGTGACTTGTGCACTTTAGTGATCATACTCCATAGCATACATAGCATACCATAGTGGTGCATATCTTGAGATCAACTTGTGTGTCACAATGTTGTCATAGCATACACAATTGCTATCTTGGTTCGTGAAGTTTGCATAAGAAAAGAGCTCAAAAGTGAAAGAGCCACCCAAGCTTTTAAGCAAAGAGGAAAGATAAGCAAAGAGCTTATAAGCAAGAACCATAGCATCATACAACATTAAGATTGTCATATCCGATCATCTTGGATCATTGCACCGAAATATCATACATATAGCATACTTGGGATAGAGATCGTTGCATTTTTGCCTAATAGGTTGTGCACAAGTTCGCGTATCCGCCTTTTGTGCAATCGTGCTAGCGTCTCTCTAGTATTGTGCAACAAGAGCATTCTCGTGGTTTCCACATTTTGGCTCACTTTTGGTTTGCACAATCCCACTTATCTATTTGAGTGTGTGTTTCCGTGTACCACTACTTGCTTGGTCTACTTGTTACATTTGCGAATTTGCGAATCTTTTTCAACTTTATTGAGTCTCACTTACAATTGCATCAAATTTTGTGCCACCATCCTAACCGAGCTCCACCATAAGCTTTTATTTGTGTAGGTGTGAGAACCGACAAGAATCGGTACCAAGAGTGCTATTTCATTGTCCGCATTTGAGTGAACTTGATTCATTTTCAACATCGGTCAAAGGTACATTGGTATAAGTTCTTTTCCGTTATACCACTCACATCTTGCTTGGAATGATGGATAGGCCAAGTTCTTCTACCAACCCACTCTTCATCGAGAAAGACGGCGACATGTCCTCATCGTCACCAAGAGCCACCTCTTTGGCACAACGAGCGTTGCACCAAGAACAACAAGCAATGGCGACGCGATCGACAACCTCGCCACCGACTTGCGACTCTCCGAGCAACGTACAAGAGACTACTTCGACAACAAGTTCGAGGCTCACAAGCAAGAGAATGATGCAAGAATGGACGAGATCCGCGTTGATGAGAACACGGCATCATTCCACTTCTTCATCATCAAGGCGGAGCCGCTCGAGTCGACATTCCGACGACACCTTCTACGACTCAAGTACACCGTCATCAAACACTCTTGACGAGCAGCAGCGCCAAGACCGTCATGCATCTCGCAACCCGCTACATGACAAGCATTCACAAGAGCAAGTTGATGATCAAGTTCCTCGTCCTCAATCAAACCAAGAGGCTTTTGCTCAAGCCCAAGAACGACAACGTCTTCGCCGCCAACAAGAGGAAGAAAGAGCGCGTCGTCACCAAGGCGAACAAGGCGCCAAGGCTCAACGTCTTCAACAACAACAACGTGAAGCACAAGCTCTTGAGGCGCAGCGTGCCCTTCAAGAATCAAGTAGAGCCTTCGCCAACCGCAATCGCGAACGGCGCAATCAAGAGGAAGCCCTTCGAGAAGAAATCCAAGAGAGGAACTACCAACCTCATGTACAACGTCAAGTTCCTCAAGCTCCTCCACAAGCTCGTCAAGCTCCACCTCAACATCAAGTTCAACAAGAGCAAGTTGATCATGGTCTTCCTCCGCGCCAAGAGCAACATGAAGGCGAGTACATTCCACGTCAAGGGCGTCATCATCAACATCGCCAACAACACAATGAAGAGCAACGCTTCTGCAAGCTAAAATTCACCATGCCCAAGTTCAATGGAAGCAATGACCCAAGACTACCTCTCATGGGCATTGAAGGTTGACAAAATCTTCCGTTTGCACAACTACGATGAAGCGAAGAAAATCGCTATGGCATCACTTGAGTTCCAAGATTATGTGCTCATATGGTGGGAACAAATCATTGAGCGACGACAAGCAAGAGGTGAACCTCCAATCACCACTTGGGCTCAAATGAAGGATGTCATGCGAGCACGTTTTGTGCCAACCTACTACAACCGCGACCTCTTCAAGAAACTCCAACTACTCAAGCAAGGAACAAAGAGCGTTGAAGAATACTACAAGGAGATGGAGATAGCCATGATTCGAGCCAATGTCAAGGAAGACGATGAGCAAACTATGGCACGTTTCTTGAATGGACTCAATCATCCCATCAAGAAGATCGCCGACTTCCAACCATACTCAACCCTCATTGAGCTCGTACATCAAGCTACAAAGGCGGGCGCCAAGTACAAGATGACTTCAAATGCACGCCAAGTACTCATCCAAGACCCACGGCTTCTCCAACAACCAAGCTTCAACGACTCCTCCAACATCTACACTAACCAAGCTTCCTTCAAGAAACGACGACAAGTCAAGTTACAAGAAGACATCGACAAGTTCAAGTCGTCCTCCTCCTACTACAAGCAACCTCAAGCCGCGTGCTTCATCCTCTACTCCGACCGATGAGACCATCAAAACAAGCTCCTTCAAGTGTTTCACTTGCGGCGGCCGAGGCCACAAGTCATCTGAATGCACCAACAAGCGCACCATGATCCTCAACGACGATGGCACATATGACTCTATGAGTGAAGAGGAAATGGAAGCCCTTGAGCAAGTGGCCATGCACCGACAAGTGAATGAAGATGAAGATGATCAAGTCTTTTGTGATGAGGATTGAGCCCGCTCTCGTTGTCTCCAAGGTCTTGACTCTTCAACATCAACAAGAAGAAGACCAGCGATGCCACATCTTCCACACAAAAGCCGGCATCAATGGACGGTCCATCAAGGTCATCATCGATGGAGGTAGTTGCCACAACTTGGCAAGTGAAGAACTATGCTCCAAGCTACAATTGGTCAAGAGGAAGCACCCACACCCTACAAGGTTCAATGGCTAAGTGACTCGGCACTATCTGAGTCGAGCATACGGTCCAAGTCTCCTTCAAAATTGGTGCTTATGAAGACACTTTGGAGTGTGATGTGGTCCCAATGACCGTTTGCCACCTCCTTCTTGGTCGACCATGGCAATTCGACCGTGGTGTCATCCACAATGGGCGAACCAATCACTATAGCTTCAAGATGAAAGGGAAGGAATATGTGCTCGACCTATGTCTCCTAGTCAAGTGATAGCCGACAAGCAAGCCACACATCATAGAAAAAGAGTGAGAAAGTGATCCACCCAAAAGTGAGTGAGAGCCACAAGCCAAATTTGAGCGACTCTTCGCCTAGAGAGAAAAACCTCATTCTATTTGCCACCAAAAGTGAGATGAGAGAAGTGTGTGAGCACCCATCGAGTGTGATGCACTTTGTCCTTGTGTGCAAGGATGGAGAACCAAAACTAACACCATTCACGAGCTACCTTTGGTGTTTCAATCTCTTTGCAGGAATTTCAAGATGTTTTCCCGATGAGCTACCTCGGGTCTACCTCCTCTTGAGGCATTGAGCATCGAATCGACCTCATCCCGGGCGCCGCTACCAAACAAAGCTCCATACCGAGTCAATCCGGAAGAAACCAAGGAGATTCAGCGGCAAGTACAACAACTCATCGACAACGGTCATGTACGTGAAAGCCTAAGCCCTTGTGCCGTTCGGTTATTCTTGTGCCTAAGCCCGATGGAAGTTTCCGCTTGTGTTCGATTGTAGACCTATCAATGCTATTACCGTTCGATATAGGCATCCCATTCCTCGATTAGATGACATGCTTGATGAACTTAGTGGAGCCAACTTTTCTCAAAATTGATCTTAAAAGTGGCTATTATCAAATACGCATACAAGAGGGTGATGAATGGAAAACTGCTTTCAAAACCAAATTTGGTTTATATGAGTGGTTAGTGATGCCTATGGGTCTTTCGGAAGCTCCCGGTACTTTTGTGCGTCTTATGCATCATGTGCTTCGTCCTTATATTGGAGTCTTTGTTGTGGTTTACTTTGATGATATTCTTGTGTTTAGCAAAACCATGAAAGAGCACTTCAATCATGTAAAATCTGTGTTGCAAACTCTTACAAGGAAAGCCTTTATGCAAATTTGAAAAAATGCACTTTTGGAGTCGACAAAGTGGTTTTCTTGGGTTTTGTTGTTTCTTCAAAGGGTGTCCATGTTGATGAATCTAAAATTGAAGCAATCAAAACTTGGCCCCAACCCACCAATTTGCAACAAGTGAGAAGTTTTCTTGGTCTTGCGGGTTTCTATCGTCGCTTTGTGAAAGATTTTAGCACAATTGCCGCTCCTTTGCATGCTTTGAGCAAGAAGAATACTCCCTTTGTTTGGGGAACTTTGCAATCAACCGCTTTTGATGAGCTCAAGTCTTGGCTTACTCATGCTCCGATTCTTGCTTTGCCCAATTTTGACAAAACTTTTGAGGTTCATTGTGATGCAAGTGGTACCGGAATTGGCGGAGTTTTGATGCAAGAAAAACGAGCCATTGCTTATTTTAGTGAAAAACTCTCCGGTGCTCAACTTAATTATCCCATCTATGATAAAGAATTGTATGCTTTAGTGCGTGTGCTACATGTTTGGGAACATTACCTTAGACCGCATGAGTTTGTCATCCATACCGATCATGAAACGCTTAAGTACCTCAAAGGTCAAACTAAATTGAACAAGCGTCATGCCAAATGGAGTGAATTCATTGAATCTTTTCCTTATGTGATCAAGTACATTAAGGGTAAAGAAAATGTAGTTGCCGACGCGCTTTCACGCATAAACATGCTTGTCACTCAACTTGAGTTGAATGTTATTGGTTTTGAGCATATAAAAGACTTGTATGAGCATGATCCATCTTTTGCTTCTCCTTATGCTAAGTGTTTGGCGATACGTCTTGGGAACAATATTACATCAAGGATGGTTACCTTATGAGAGCTAACAAACTTTGCATTCCGAGTCTTCTCTTCGTTTGCTCCTTTTGCAAGAGGCTCATGGAGGCGGCCTCATGGGACACTTTGGACGCGACAAGACATTCGCCGCACTCTCCAACAACTACTTTTGGCCCAAGATGTTCATGACGTCTCACGCTTCACCAACCGATGCTACACATGTCGCAAAGCTAAGTCTAAAGCTCAATCTCATGGTCTTTACATGCCTCTCCTATTCCATATCAACCATGGGAAGACATTAGTATGGATTTTGTACTTGGTTTGCCTAGGACTCAAAATGGCAAGGATTCCGTCTTTGTTGTTGTGGATAGATTTTCTAAAATGGCACATTTCATTCCTTGCAACAAGATAGAGCGATGCTTCACATGTTGCAAATCTCTTTTGTAGGAAATCTTGCGACTCCATGGCGTACCAAAGACAATCGTCTCCGATCGTGACGTCAAGTTCTTGAGTTACTTTTGGAAGACCCTATGTGCCAAGCTCGAATCAAGCTCTTGTTCTCCTCGGCATACCATCCTCAAACCGACGGCCAAACGGAGGTGACGAACCGCACACTATCCACTCTACTTCGTGTCTTGATCAAGAAGAACATCAAGGAGTGGGAAGCATGTCTACCCATCGCCGAGCACGCCTACAATCGTGCAAGACATTCAACTACCGGCAAGTCCCCTTCGAGGTCGTCTCACGGTTTCAACCCGTTGTCCCCATTGGACATTCTACCACTTCCTCCAAGAGCGCACCAACATGGATGCAAGTGAGCGAGCAAGCTACATCAAGAAGATGCACGAAGATACAAGGCACACCATCGGCGCCAAGTACAACGCCAAGCAAACAAGCTCAACGCCAACAAGCAACCCATCGTCTTCAACATTGGTGATCTAGTGTGGCTACACCTTCGCAAGGACCGCTTCCCCAAAGAGCGCAAGTCCAAACTTCTCCCTCGAGCCGACGGACCTTTCAAGGTACTAGCACGCTACAACGACAACGCCTACAAGATCGACATACCTCGCGACAAGTACAACGTGAGCGACATCTTCAACGTCAAGGACCTCGCACCTTTCCATGGAGATGAAGCTTTTGATCCGAGGTCGGATCTCTCCCAAGGGGGAGATGATGCGGAGCATCCTTCGATCATCCCCATGGACCTTCCGTCGCCTCACCAAGCTCCAAAAGGACCCATGACGAGAGCACGAGCCCGAGCTCTCGAGACCGAGGTGACTTCTCTCCTTAGTGAAATATCATATGACCCTCTCGAGACATGGCTACTACCTCAATCCGAATGTTGTGC